>ML660812.1:3888959-4396481 GCA_007570785.1 Antilocapra americana | reverse complement strand
GGGCTGGCGATTGATTAGACATATGATATTTAACTTGTTTCAATGCCCTTCTCCCATATCATCCCACCCTTACCCTCATCCACAAAGTCCACGAGTCTATTCTATACCATCTGCGTTCCTTTTGCTGTCTTGCATGTTGGGTTCTCGTTACCGTCTTTCTAAATTCCATATATATGTGTTAATATACTGTATTGTTGTTTTTGCTTCTGGCTTACTTCACTCTGGATAATGGGCTCCAGTTTCATCCATCTGAGTAGAATTGTTGGTGGGTATTTTTAAAAATTTCGAGTTTCTTTCTCTTTGAATCTCATTGACCATTTCCTTCTCCCAAAGTCCATGAAAAACCTCCTTCATCAGCCTCAGTATTTTGGTGACAGGACTTAGATGAAAGAAAAGTCCTTGGAAGACGAATTAGCAGGATTCCTTGAACAGACATGAAACCAGTCTCCCTTCAGTCCTCCCTAGGGAAGCTATGGCAAACCAGTCTTTGAGACAGAACTATGTTATTCTGCAGCTTTGAAACAAATCATCCACTTCTACAGCTTGAGCATTGCGCAGAGGTGAGGTTCTCTTGTGGTTCAAGTTATATCGAACAATTTCTATTACGTACAATGACGTACAAGCAAGGGGCTTTCCAGTTGGCGCTGTGGTAAAGAATCCTCCTGTCAATGCAGGAGCCTCAGGTTCAATCCCTGGGTTGGGAAGATCCCCTGGAAAAGGGAATCTCTACCTACTCCAGTGTTCATTCCAGGGAAATCCTGTGGACAGAGGAGCCTGACAGGTTATAGTCCATTGGGTTGCAAAGAATCAGACACGACTGAGCGACTAACACTTTCACTTTTTCATGTTTATGTACTTGTCTGTCAAGTTTCTGCCTTACCTTAAAACTAGAAAGAGAGAGATTTTAAGAATATACATGCTTAAGTACAACAGGCTCTTCTGATGGCCCTACAGACAGCTGCCTGTCTGGGTCTAGTAATAAAGGCTCGCCTGACTGTTCCAGCTGTCTCTCAGAAGACAGACATGTTAATTTAAAGGTTTGCCTGTATAGGGCCTGTGGCTGGCTGGCACTGCTGTGGCTCAGAGCATGGGCCTCTATCAGCAGACCATGCCCACAGTGTCTGCCTCATTTCATTTGTCAGATAGTTTACACAAGCAACCTTGTCTTTCCCACTCACCAAGCGTTTTCAATTTTGACAGCCTCTCTAACAAATACAAAGGCTCTGTTTCTCTGCATCTGTCCTCTCTACCCAACTCTGGCCCTGCCTCCCATACCCGTATCCCCTACTCATTCACAAGGATGAATTTCAAAACTTTAAAAACCAACAGGCAGTGAAACTCGTGTCAGACACATGCAGTGGTGCTCTGGGATGATGATGGAGAGAACACATAAATATTTGTCTGATTTCTTTCAGTCCTGCCACCTGTCACTTGCTCTACCATTTGGAGTAAAAGAAGCTTGTAGAGATTCCAAGTTTACCACCTGCAGCACACCTTGGGATGTGCCGAGGATAATCATTCCAACTTCACCACCCATACCTTTCAGGGCACCTTGCTTTCTGGAGTTCAAATGCAGGTTGTGGGAGCAAAGATCCTCATCCTCCCACATCTTTTACAGACATTTTTGATGACTCTTTCTCATCTGTTCAAGTGGCACAGGATTTAAAGATTTCCATGTCTTCCAGGGATGTTTTAAAAATGACCCCAATACATTTAGATAGATTGCTTTGAGCTAGTCTAAAACAAGAAGTTGTGGGCATGCAAACTATGGGATGGTGACTGCTTACTATGAACTGAATGTTTGTGTCCTCATTATATCCACAAGTGGAAGAACTGACTCCAGTGTGATGGTATCTGGAGGCGGAGCCTCTGGGAGGTGATTAGGTCATGAGGGATGAGCCCTCATGAATAGGATTAGTGCCCTTACATAGGTAATCCCAGAGGCTCCTTTGTCTCTTCCTTTTGCCACATGAGGTTATAGCTAGAAGATGGTCATCTATGAACCAGGAAGCAGGTTCTCACCAGCCCCTGAATCTGCTGGCACCTTGATCTTGGAATTTCCAGCTTCCAAAACTGTGAGAAATAAATTTCTCTTTCTTAAAAGACACCAGGCCTGTAGTGTTTTATTATAGCAGCCCACATGGCTATTTTGACTGTGGCAGGCTGGCCTCCTGTTAGTGTACTCTCTTAAGAGTTCACAGTGAAGCACTTCACACAGTCAGAATGGCCATCATCAAAAAGTATACAAATGATAAATGCTGTAGAGGGTGTGAAGAAAAGGGAACATTCCTACACTGTTGATGGGAATTTAAATTAGTATGACCACTATGGGGAACAGTATGGAGGTTCATTAGAAAGCTAAAAATATAATAGAACTACAATATGATCCTACAATTCCACTCCTGGGCATATATTTGGAGAAAAGCCCTATTTCAAAAAGAAATGTATATCCTAATATTCATCTCAGCACTATTTACAATAGCCAAAACATGGAAGCAATCTAAATGTCTATTTACAGATGAATGGATAAAGAAGAAGTGGTGTATTTACACTAAATGAATATTACTCAGC
The DNA here is from genome assembly GCA_007570785.1 of Antilocapra americana. Lineage (NCBI taxonomy): Eukaryota > Metazoa > Chordata > Mammalia > Artiodactyla > Antilocapridae > Antilocapra > Antilocapra americana. The sequence goes on along the minus strand of ML660812.1, from coordinate 4,393,910 downwards.
CATAGAAAAGAATGAAATGATGCCACTTGCAGCAGTGTGGATGGATCTAGAAATATTACACTAAGTAAGTCAGATAGAGGAATACAAATCTCATATGATATCACTTATAGGTAGAATTGAAAAAGAATACAAATGAACTTATCTACGAAACAGAAATAGACCCACAGACCTAGAAAACAAACTTATGGTTCCCAAAGGGGAAGGTGGGGGGAAGGATAATTAGGAGTTTGGGGCCATATGTAAAATAGATAATCAACAAGAATCTGCTGTATAGCACAGGGAACTATAGTCAGTATTTTATAATAATCTATAAGGGAAAAGAATTTGAAAAAGAATAAATATATCTCTATGTATAACAGAATCACACTGCTGTACACTTGAAACCAACACAACATTGTAAATCAACTATATATCAAGTTTAGGGGAAAGAAAAAAAAGAGGTCCAAGGTGGTCAGCATCCAGGCACTAGTTCATGACATTCTCCATCCTTCAGTCAGGAGAGCCCTGCATTTTCCACGCCTGATCCCCAGAACTTGGAGGAGTACTCTGAGTGCAGCTGGATGAAAAATGGCAGTTGTGAATGGCTCTTGGCTTTTAACCCTCATGAAACTGATATAATCCCATCACTGAGAAAAATGAAGTTTCCACAAGACAACAAGATAAAATATTTTCATAAGAAGGATTGTGTAGTGGGGAAGATGATCAGATCCTGGGCTTTGGGTGGGTCTCTACCCATAACTCACAGCCCTAATCAATAGATAACCCGAATTCCTCCTGCAGTTGACAAATCCCTGTTCAAGTTTAGCTAGAGTATTAACCCCAAAGAGAGAAGAATACAAAATGACCTGGATTTATCTCACCATGGCAACCCTGCTCCAGAGACCAGGCCTTGGCATTTTCACTCAGGCCAGACCTAAAAGGAGAAAGTTTCATTCCACCAGAAGTGCGCTGACATTTCTGCAACAGCTTCAATTCTGGGGGTGATTTCATAATAGGGAGACTCGCCTGCCAATGCAGGTGCCAGGAGGAATTCTCCACAGATTTTCCTCTGGCTTAAACAGAGCCTGAAGCATTCAGGTGTCTTAGGCTACACTTCTCCTCTGAGACGTCTGTACTACACTGTGCCTTGATTAGGGTGAGAGGAAATCTTTTCCTAAATGTGGTCAGAGGAATTCCCATTGGTCACACAAAGATCACAGGGCACAAAAGAAGGGAAATTTTGATAGCACATGCTCTTTCAAGTATGTTATTTAATATACCACATGAGTAGGAATTTTTCACATGCTATGTGTCTTGTCTCAAGCTTTTCGGGTAGCCCCATGGTTAATATCACTTTCCTTCCTCTTTTATAGGACCTTTGGTTAAAGATGGAGATTAAATGATCTGAGTGCTTTACCCCATGGGTGGCTTCACAAACAGCCAGGATTTGCCCTAACTAGGTTTCCACGTATCAACCAGGGAGATCAGTGATCCTTCTCACCTTGCCTGGAGGCTATTCAAATACAGCTGAGCCAGCAGTGACCCTGGGGTCCCCCATCTGTGACCTGAGGTTCACAGCCTCTTTGGGCTCAGTTTCTGCATGTGTCTAAATCCAGGCTGAGCCTACACAAGGTATTCTAGACTATGGGTGTCACAGAACACAACAATTTGCACATCAAATTAAATATTTGGAGGACTAAGCTAGGGCTGCCAGTATCTTATATGCTAAGTTGGGACTTTAGCAAGAACAAATAACAAAATTAGCCTGTTCCTATCTGCCATCATTGAGATTATATTAAAGGAAAGACATTTTTAACACACACTAAAAATAGAAGAGAGAGAATCTCAGAATTTTAAGTGGATGGCATTTAGTTGGATGGAGAACTCCCTCTGTTGTCTGTATTTTTTTCTGTGATACAGACTGGTGAGGAGTTTATTATAGGCAGGGGTTGGTGCTTCCTGGAACCAGAGGAACGTCAGCTACGATCAGCTCTTAACATCTGTGATTCTATCTCTGATTTTTAGTGCATCGTCACACTGCTACTAAAACACAGAGCAAAGATATGCAGAAACAGCCCATAGGTGAATCGCTGCAAGCAGATCCTCTGTCTTTCTCTCCATGTGTTTATTCTCTCCCACAATTTCACTGCCAACCCAGGGAAGAGAGCATTGGCCAGGCAGAAAAAGGAAGCAGAAATAAACACTTGCCTTCAATTTTAAGGGTGTGGAGAAAGGACAAAGCCAGACCAAGGGAGAGTGTGATGCTCTTATTTCACTTCTTGGTTGACTTAAGTCCTTGCAAGGGTGTTCTAGAAACATTAGTGCTCTCTGGAACTACTGCTCCTCACCAGGATGAAATCTCTTGCCTATGTGTGTGCTTGAGAATGAACAGCTGATTTCTAGGCACAAGATTGAGCTCCAGTTTTTTGAACCTCTTCTTGTTAATGATTTTTATATTGGTAACGTATGCAGGTGGCACAAAATTTAAAACAAATGAGAACAGGTTAAAAAGTTTCTCTCTTTTATATCTACAGCCATTCAGTCGGAGATGTTTCTGGAGATGTTCTGATCATTTTCAAGCATAATATATCACAATTTTTGTATGTTATATGTATATAGAAGATTTATCACAAATATTCACAATTGCAAATAGTACTTCACTGTCTGGAATATTTTATTAATCTGCACCCTATTGATGGGGATTTCAATGTGTTGGTAAGACAAGATGAAAATACATTTTGTGTGTGGAGACTTCTAGAGGTGGAACTGCTGACTTAAATATCATGTACATTAAAAAAATTTTTTACCCATCACAGAGTTTGTGCCAATTTACATTCCCCCCCAAAATAGAGAGTGCCGGATTCCTGACACTGTCAGCCACATTGTGTGACAAAAACTTTTGAATCCTGACAATATGACGAGTGAAAAATGGCATCTCACTTTTATTTCAATTTATAATCTCCTTTAATAATTGAAAAAAATGGTTTGAAAAATTAGCTAATATGAATTCCACCTTTAAAACCAATTCTTGATCCAGATTGGTCCAGCTGTGTCTCATGAACATTCTGATAATGGGTACAAACTAATGATTAGCAGCAAGATGTTAGGCTCATGTACTTGCTGATATCCATACTTAAAGGCAATATAAGAGAATCTTTATTAATGGCTCCCTTATTCACCTCTGTATCACCTAGCCCCCAAAACACACCTGTTAGGATGAATGGAAATTAAAGCCACGCTAAGCCAGAACAAAGGGTAATTCATTCCTTCATAAGATTTCTCCTTGACCTTGAGAAGAGATCTCAAAGCAATGAAAAGGCTGAATCTCGAAAGACAGTTGGACCGTGACACTTGATCAGAGGTGGACTGTATAAAATGGATGACATTTGTCAGCTACTCCATTTCACATCTACCAAACTCAGAAGCTAATCTCATAAAGGATCAGCAGCATAGGCAATAAAGATCCTCAGAATTTCCACTATGTGCCAAGATATACGAGATTGTCACCTCCACCAGGTACAGCTACCGATTCCCTGGTGACTGTGGATCAAAGACTTGTGCCCACTGACTTGCATCCATAAAGCTGGTCCTCCTCCCTCACTAAATTTATGATGCACCTCTATTTTCTATGGTTGCTCATCTCTGTTCAGATTTCCACTTACTCTCAAGGTCACTATCTGTGTTTGGACAAAATGATAATAATTTGATCTTCAGGACACCATGTCTTGAGCATTTTTGAAAGGGGCAACGCAGATCTCAGTCATTTCACGGACACATAAACAGTCATTACAGAATGACAGCCAACAAACTAAATAATGAATTTAATTAATTTAAAGTAATTAAACATGTTAAATATTTACTGTTTGTTGTTTTCTATTGGATTTGCATTGAGGTTATAGTGATTTTGTCATGTGCTATGAGCACCAACCTATTAATACTGTGGTTAGAAATGCTTAGACTCACAAATTGTTAGAAGACTATTTTATAGAATATAACCCATACTTAGACCATGTACTTGTATTGTTATTTAATGATATCCCTTTTTACTCACTTCACAATGGGGTAGATATTATATGTACTATGGGTGAGTCAGGTCTTTCACAGCTACAAATTTGAATTTCTAGTTTCTAAGTTAGCTGTTATGCTTGTTTACTTGCTTATCTATCATCAGTCTGTCCATATTTCTTTATTTTATTCCTTCCATCCATCCATTCACCCATCTGTCCATCATTTATCTATTTTCTATCCATCTATTTATTATCTATCATCAATTGATCTTTCCATTTTCTCTCTTCCATCGATCCATCCTTTGTCTGTTATCCATCCATCTATTCTCTTTTTATATCTTTGAGTGTATCTATGTTTCTATATATCACCCTCATTTAATCTTTGCCCTATGCCAGACATTGTACTGGGCTTCACTGGTGGCTCAGATGGTAAAGAATCCACCTTCAATGCAGGAGACCTGGGTTCGATCCCTAGGTTGGGAATATCCCTTGGAGAAGGAAGTGGTTACCCATTCCAGTATTCTTGCCTGGAGAATTCCATGGACAGAGGAGCCTGGCAGACTACAGTCCATAGGATTGCAGAGTCAGACACTACTGACGTGACTAACACACACAGGCATTGTTCTAAGGGCCATACAAATATGAACTTACACTCACTATAATCCCATGAGATGGTTATCATTTCTCCATTTCCATCTTACAGATGGGGAAACTTAGGAACAGAGAGTCTCTTACTAACACTCACACAGCCAGTCTGATGGTGGAGTCAGAATCTGAACCCAAGCCTTCTGGCTCCAGAGTCAGTGATATAACCACTACACTGGGCTATGTGTGTCCAATGTCCTAGTTTTGTGAACCATCGCTTGTTCCCTGTCATGGAGGGAAAATCATTCTTCTGTTGGATGAAACAGAGAGAGTTCTTGTGAAGAAGCAAAGCTGGTTAAAAAGTCTGTGGTGGTGATGGGGCTCACTGGAAAATGTCTGTTATTCATTTAAAAGATAATCTTAATAGCATCTCCCTTGTGTAATGGAGAGATTCAATAATGGTACTAAAGAAATTCAGTTGAAATTAATGTTGGAGCAAAAAGCACAGAGTGATGCAATTCTTAAAACTGGGAGGAGTATAAGGTTCATCTGAGGCTGACTGTATCTAGGAGATGAGGAAACAAGCCCCGGGGACTGTGGCCTCATTTGGCCTGACTGCTGGAGACCATCTTGGACCCAGGGACCCGGATCCAGACTTAACATCTCCAGGTGCAGTGTTCCCGCTTCGGTCCTTTATTAACAGAACTGAGGACTCTTCAGAGGCCTCAGATCAGCTCAGGTATCCCCTTGACCCACTCTGAAATGCATTCATCATGGGCACTGAGAGCTTTCTGGCCTGCAGTGGACACGGTGGAGCAGTGCTCACTCACACAGGTGTTCCCATTCACGAGGTGATGCTGGGAAGGTGTCTGGACCAGAGAGGCCAGGGATGAAGAAAGGGATGTTGAAGAGGCCAGGAGTCTTCAGGAGTCTTGCCCACAAGCCTGCAGAAATCTGTTTCTCAGGGCTGTGGAGTAGTATGCGCCAGGCCTTCAGGGTAGGATAACTGTTTTATTTTCTCTTCATTAAAGGAAATCTACGACTCCTTTATGAGAAAGCAAAATGACTTATTTGAACATAATGCAGCTTTGGAAATGGCAAATTGCAGGGTGTCAAAAAGTCATAAAGAATGTGGAGTCCGATCGATTTCTATTTTTTTAATTGTGTTTTTTTGTTTGTTTGTTTTCATGCTGAAATAGGGCAACTTGGAAAATTCTGCTTTCCTCAGATAAAACAGAACTCTTTCTGTCCTTTGAATTCTTCAGAGTTGCTTTTAAAGGAAGCTAACTTGGCTTTCTCGTGACATTTTTCAAAAGCCTTTCTGATGACACCCTCAGAGAAGACTTGCTTTGCTGTGGTACTTCCGATAGTTCCACATTTCAGTTATAGATTAGCTTTTTGTCATTAAAATTCTAATTGAAATTATTTTTGTTTATAAATGAATTTGTTTTCTGCACCCAAAGGGAAGGAAACACATTATAATCTTCATACCTAAGCTTTTTGTTTAAACAAGATTTAAAATCAGGGAACATTTACAAATAAGCTTCACATCTAGGAATGAACCCATCCTCCAAAATAAGTGTCCCATGAAAGTAAGTTCCCTCCCAAGTGTCTATATAAGCACGAGAGGACATGCTCTGGAACTTTCACAGAAGCATTATTCCTGAAAACTTTAAAATAAAAACAATCTAAATGCCCATCAGAGGTATAACGGATAAATATGTAGTATGTTCCTACTGCAAAATCATTGCAGATGGTGACTGTAGCCATGAAATTAAAAGAGGGTTTTGTTCCTTGGAAAAAAGCTATGACAAACCTAGACAGCATATTAAAAAGCAGAGACATTACTTTACCAACAAAGGTCTGTCTAGTCAAAGCTATGGTTTTTTCCAGTAGTCATGTATGGATGTGAGAGTTGGACTATAAACAAAGCTGAGCACCTAAGAATTGATGCTTTTGAACCTGTGGTATTGGAAAAGATTCTTGAGAGTCCCTTGGACTGCAAGGAGATACAACCAGTCAATCTTAAAGAAAATCAGTCCTGAATATTCATTGGAAGGACTGATGATGACGCTGAAACTCCAATACTTTGGAGTTTCACCTGATGCGAAGAACTGACTCATTGGAAAAGACCCTGATACTGGGAAAGATTGAAGGCAGGAGGAAAAGGGGATGACAGAGGATAGGGTGGTAAGATGGCATCACCAATGCAATGGATGTGAGTTGGAGTATGTTTTGGGAGTTCGTGATAGACAGGGAAGACTGGCATGCTGCAGTCCATGGGGTCGCAAAGTGTCGGACACGAGTGAGCAACTGAACTGACTGATGTTCCTACCGTGTAATCATATAATGGAATAAAATACAGCAATGAAAAATTAAGACACAACTGAGCTTTACAATCCCTGCTGCACTAAAGTGACCATAGTGATTAGAAACAGTGACACTTTTTTCTTCATAAACCATGAAGGTGAAAGCTTACTAATGTCACAAGAGAGGCCATAAATTTTCTTTTCGATATTCTCTTGGGGAATCTTTAAAAACGGCGTATAAAAGACACATGGAAACATGCAAAGCTGTTCTATAACCTTTTGGAAAAACTCTTTTTCCACATCAGTTGAGTCCTTGGGGTCTAAGTGACCATGTTTTGAGAAAAGGCAGACTTAGGGGTCCAGTGGTTAGGACTCTGAATTTTCACTGCTATGGGCCTGGGTTCAATCCTTGGTTGAAGAACTAAGATCCCTAAGCCCATAGCCAAACTGTGTGTAAATAAATATATGTGCCTGATTCTAGGTAGAGGGGTCAAGTTTTTATCTGCTTATCAACTGAACCAAGATCCCAAACAGCAGAACATCATCACAACAAAACAAGACAAAAACAAACAAGAAAAAGAAAAAAGTAGGAAAGAAGAAAGAAAACGAGAAAAAGAAGCCATTGGGTTCATTTCAGTTTTTCAAACCAGAGCACAGTCAGCTGTACTCATTTCAGAGGCCAAAAGGTCAGGTAGGTTGATGTAAACCATCCAATCTTTCTTTGATACAAACTTGAATGCTTAACACAGACTCTTAGTGATGGGGAAGATAATTTAAATATTCTTGCTGGTTTCTCTCCTATCTGTTTTGAAAACCCATTGTACTAGTGCTGAATACTCTAGAAAGCAAAACTGACTGTAACAAGAAAAGTGAAACCTGAGGATGAGAAGCACTTTCCATCCCAGAAATATTCCCCTTTATGAGATTTTCAAGTCCAAGAAATGTGGGAGAATGTGACTCCTTGGGGTTTGAATACCAACGAGTTGTGAGGTACTGGTGTGAAACAGAAAGAAGCCTTGGAGTCAGGCAGAACAGAGAGAACCTTGGCACTGCTGCTTCACCACTGGGAGACCCGAGATAGACTCTTGAGGTCAAGTCTCACCTTCTTTCCTCAGAAAGGGGGACAACAGTACCTGCTTCAGAGAGCAGTACCAATTTTGACCAGTCAATGAGCAAGGCATGACGCACTGAGTATGCAGCCTAGCACACAGTCACTGGGTAGACATTAGACATCATTTCTGACTTGTTAATCAGTAAAATCCCAAGATCACAGAGGAGGGAGGTGGAGTCCTTACAGGGGAGGAGGATGAGAAGGGATATGGGAGTGTGGGGGTAGTAACCGAAAACACAGAATCAGGCTGAAAAGTGAACCAGCCTCCCGAGACATCGCTCGGATGGACACCAGGTCTCTGGAGTCCCCACCAGCCACAGGACTCCGAATTGTCCCATGGATGTTCATGCTATAGCACACAACTTCTGGGACTGGAGTGGATTTGAATGGAGAAGCAAGAACTTTGGAAATTCTGGTCAAAGAGCTTTGAGAATGCCTTCTTCATTTCATTTTCCTCTTACCAGCACAATCCCCTCATTTTGCATAGCTGATTTTTTAAAGCTCCCTACTTATTACATACCCAAAATGACTTAGCACACACGTACACACTTATTACATAAGGGAGCATTTTATAGTAATAAAACAATAATGATATTTGTGAACAGAACAGGCTCACTCCAGGAGTTATTAAAATATTTCTTTCCTTCTGGACCTGGAGACTGCCATTCACTGACTGACCTTCAGTTCCTAGAGTTTGCTCAGAAATGTCAGGGAAGTTAGTCTTTATTGACAGCAGCTCTCATGGGCAAAGCATGGGGAAACTCCCTTGTAGTCAAAAAGAATCCATGAGATGACCATGACAAACAGGATTTGGGGTTCAGGACCAACAGAGGGCTCATAGAATGATGTAGAAAGAAGTTGAGAAGCCAGTAACTGGGGAAAGTAAGTGTTGGATTTGTCCACTGTCGATTCCTCATATAAAGATATGCTGGTTTAATTTGTACCTGAGACCCTTCTCCTACCTTTTCCAAATAAACAAGTTTACAAAGATGGTAGAGCAATTAGGACAAATGAAGTACAAATGTGCAATGGTGACCTGTGGAGCAGAAATGGTAACCCATTCCAGTATTCTTGCCTGGAGGAGCTCATCGACAGAGGATCCTGGCAGGTTACAGTCCACGGGGTTGCAAAGAGCTGGACACAACTCAAATGACTTAGCATGCAAGCACAATGGGGACTTGTGGGGTGAGGAGATAATAGTCTATATAAATAGAAGTGGACAGCTTCACATTAGACAGTCTTCAAAACAGGTTGAGAACAGTAAGTTGAAGAAACATGCTGACAAGCATTCCAGATCTTTAAGAACCAAAGATAGACTGTGGCCTTTTAAAACCGCAGTTCCTTCTCCCACTGTTGTTGTTGGCACATTAGGAAAAAGATCAATCAAACTGTGTCCTTCTACACGTTGTAATTCACGGTGGCCTACAGTAAATCCTTTTTTCTCTTTAATGTCCTTAGGAGCTACTGAATCTTATGTTTTTTAAAAGTCGGACCTCATTGTGTAAAGATTTTATTAAACATGAGGGAAAAATCTTGCTTTTATGAGTTGACCATGTATTTACAGCTGCTCTCCACATCATGCTTACCACACCTCCATGCAACCCACCTTTACATACCAAGAAGTCTTTATTGAGCCCCTATATGTGGAGGTAAAGAGTCATGATGTGGGTATAAGCTTGGTTCCATCACTTACAACACACATACTGGAGTTGGATAGTTCCTTTAACTTCTCTTGGCCTCAGTTTTCCCATCTGTAAAATGGGGCTGATGGTATTCATCTCCCAGAGTTGTTGTGAAGATTAAATGGGTTCATCCATGCAAAGCAGTTGGAACACAGAGCAAAGGCATGTTAGGTAGAAATGGATCTTACTTACTGCACTGTGCCCTTGTGCTAGATGTTGCAGTCCTGAGGGAAAAATCAATTCATTTAATTCCCACAAGAGCCCTGTGAAGTGGGTATTGTGATTATCCCCTCTTTTGTGGATGATGAAATGAAGACTTTGAGAAGTTACGTGGTGGCAGGGCACATTGATTGGCTGCCCCAAAGGAGGATCACAGCTCCATGAGTAATTCTGCTCCTGCACAGGAAAATACCTCTTAACATGTGTGGATCTAGGGAATTCCCTGGTGGTCCAGTGTTTAGGGAGCTTCCCCGATGGCTCAGGGATAAAGAATCTGACTGCAATGCAGGAAATACAGGTTCAATCCCTGGGTCGGGAAGATTCCCTGGAGGAGGAAAAGGCAAACCACTCCAGTATTCTTGCCTGGAGAATCCCAAGGCAGAGGAGGCTGGTGGGCTACAGTCCAAAGGGCGCAAATAGTCACACGTGTCTAAGCAAGTGAGTATGAGGCAAGAGCCAGTGTTTGGGACTGCTGAGGGTGGGGGTTTAAGGGAGCTAGATCCCTCACTGCACAGCACAGCAACAACAGAAGTGCAGCTCTTGGGGGGAGGGTATGCATGAAGTATGGTGTACAGCCTGAAAGTCCCATCAGTCACAGGGCTTAGATATCAGCAGAGCCCAGCCTGCAGGTTTCTCCCAGATAGCAGTTAGAATTCTTACTTTTGCATCCCAATTTCCCTAGAACTTCAGTTCAAATATACCTTTCCTGTGACTCTTAGTTCATTATGTGTGTGTGTTAGTTACTCAGTCGTGTCAGATTCTTTGTGATGCATGGACTGTTGCTTGCCAGGTCCCTCTGTCCATGGAATTCTCTAGGCAAGAATACTGGAGTGGGTTGCCATTCCCTTCTCCAGGGGTCTTTCCGACCCAGGGGTCGAACCCAGGTCTCCTGCATTATGGGCAGACTCTTACCATCTGAGCCACCACAGAAGCTCCTCTTAGCTCACTATCCTCATCCAACTCTGTCAACCCATTTATTCTATATTCCTGGAGTATCTTAGCCTCTTTGGGCTACTGTACAAAAAATAACCACATTCTGGTGGCTTATAGAAAACAAAGAGTATTCCTCACTGTTCTGGACAGTGGGCATCAGATTGGGGTGCCAGCCTGACTGGGTTCTAATGAAGACCCTCGACCAAGCTGCAGAGGCTGCCTGCTCTTTATATGCATCTGTGGCAGAGTAGGGAGCAAGTAATCTCTCTCTGAATCCTAATCCCACCCTCATGATCTCATCTGATTTCTACTACAGTAAGTCCTCAACATATGAAACTTAAGTTTTGAGCTTTCAAAGATGCTAATGCACCCCAGTGTGGAGCTGTTGTGCTGTACTATCGTACTTTTCAAGGTACTGTGCTGTAAGATTAAAAATATTTTCTTTATTTTTTGTTTATTTTTAATGTACTATTTGTATGAAAACTATTTAAAAACTATTATAAGGGCTTCCCTGATAGCTCACATGGTAAAGAATTTGCCTGTAATGCAGAAGACCCCAGTTAGATCCCTGGGTTGGGAAGATGCCCTGGAGAAGGGAAAGGCTACCCACTCCAGTATTCTGGCCTGGAGAATTCACGACTGAGTGACTTTCACTTCACTTCACTTAATGGTACTATATAGTTAATTGTGTTAGTTGGGTACCTCAGCTAACTTTGTTGGACTTACAGACAGATTGGACTTCCCAATGTGCTCTTGTAACAAAACTCATTCATATGTAGTGACTTACTGTACCCCTACCAGCTCAACCTTTTAATACTATCATATTGGGAGTAGGGTTTCAACATACAAATTTTGGGGTCACAAGTATTCAGTCTATAACACTGAGTACCTGGTTTGACTTGTTGATCTTCCGCCCCTATAGCCAAGGAGTCACCCACATTTGCCTTTGTCAACTGCAAATTGGCACTTGCCAAGAGCATTTGCCAGTGACTGAACAACAACAAGGGTGTCTGCCATCTGCTTCTGCAGAGACTGAACCCTGTGCTGCTACAGCTGCCGACCTTCAACACCTCCCGAAGGAAATTCAGAGTGGAGAGCGAGGTGCTCTGTGCTCCAGAGAAACTGGAGGAACAGGTCTTTAGACAGCTAGATATTTTCAGAAACTGATTTCATGATCCCAATCCTTGCATCTCTTCATATCTAGAAAATCACTAAATCACTTCATGGTGACATCAGGCCTCGTGAAAAGCAGAAAAACCTTTTGTAAAATAAGTGCTTGATTGCAGTGAGCTCTCCCTTCACCAAAATCTTATATTTTGACCTTCCCCTATAGCTCTTTGGAGCAGTTTCTCAGAGCTAACTGAGGTGCTGTCTCCCAGGCTGCAGTCCTCATTTTGCCCCAAATGAAACTTAACTCACAACTCTCATGCTGTGCATCTTTTTTAGTCGACACCTTCTAAACAAAGATACTTCCTTTATATACCCAGATTATTATGGCATCAGCCCACCTCCATCGAAAAGATCCCTGCTATTTCAGAGCATTTTCTGAGGCCCTATCTTTGGTACATTCCAGAACAAACAGCCCTGGGTCCTTGGTTCGGGTCCTTCATGTGTAGTTATGTCCCTGCCACCACTTCCATTGACCACCACTTCTCTTCCAGGTGACCCTGGAGAGACTGCCCCTCTGAGCCCAACCCCTGAGACTCCGATTCTGGTTTGTGGACAGAGGACACTCCTCTTTCATTCTTTTCTGCACAACTCTAAGAATGGAAACAAGTCTTGCCCTAATTTCCCCCATGACTGAGACCAGGCTGACACTTTTATAGGCCTTATTGAAAATTCAACGAGAGTAGAAAGAAAAATGGAAATTACCCCACATGTGTAGTCCCATCCTATTTTCTGGTACACGGCCAGCCTCACACATAGAAACTGGGTAGTCTCCAAGGAGAGAGGCCAGACTACCATGCACCATCATAGGCCCCAGTCTCTCTAGGTAGTTTTCCTCTCCAGTCTCAGTAAAAACTATCTTCTCAGATCCTAAGAGAGGGAGTATTTCACTCCAACTCCTGTCTCAAGTCCACTTTGTTGGGGCTTCAGTTTTTGTTTCCTTCTAGGAAGATGAGTGGAGATGAGACAAGAGGAAAGGGGGCAGAGCACATGAATGACATAAACATAGCACATGACAAAGACTGGTGAGAACCACCTGGGTTCAAAATGATGGAACATTTGACTTCCAGTAGGCCTTGAGCCTCAGTATACACTCACTGTAGTACATTAACATAAGCCAAATGACATACTCACCAGAACCATGACAGTTCTGAGGGCAATCATAAAAGGCCCAAAGTGGGCAGTGACCCAATTCCTGGAAATCCTCCCCACTCCATGCTAAATAATTGGAATAATCCTTCCACGAGTTAGCCTATGAAATTACCCAGACCATAAAAACTAACCACGTCATGTTTTGGGGCTCTCTCTCTCACCTTCTGAGATGGGCCACATTCTGTCTGTGGAGTGTGTTTCTCTCTAAATAAATCCACATCTTACTTATGACTTTGTCTCCAAATTCTTTTGCGATGAAGCAAGAACCTCAAATTCACTGGCAACAGAAAGCACTGATTGACTCCAGAGAAAAATCTACCTCCAACTACTTAAGAGTCATTTGGTCCTTCTCCCTAGAAATTCAACCAGTCTCTTTGTTAACAAATTAGAATATATTAATACTGTTTCCTTCCAAGGAAGATTCGAATAGGTTAGGTTTTCAGGTACTTTACAGGAGCGTTAATGGGTCTGCTCCTTCCAGATGCCACCTTCATCTTCATGATCTGTCTGTGTTTCCATCCAGACAGTAAGAACCTCAGGAATAGACAGTGAGGTTTGCATCCCTTTTTCTGACTTCCCTGTACCCTCCACCTCTCCACTGTTCTAGCTACACACACACACACATACGTAGTCAAGACCTAAAATCAGTGAATTTTGCACACACTGAATGATCCCTAGATTTTTTTTCTTACAAATCTTCTGAAATGACTGAAGGATTAAAAAGACTGTAAATTATACCTGCCTTCATTTAAAAGATATTTGCTGTTTTCATTTTTAAAATATCAACCTCATTCTTTTTTAAACTGAACATTTATTTATTTATTTAAGGCTGTGCTATGAAGTATGTGGGATTAGATTCTCTCCGTCACATTTTAAAGATGCCCCCCAATATTTCTTCAGGACCAGTCTCAGCTCCAGTTACCACTTCCTGGGATCAGTGGTGCGCATGGCATCACTGCTTTGCTATTGGTCATCTAACCTGACACTCACACATCTTTCAACCAATCCAAGCCCACAGCCTAGGGGAGGCCTCCCTCTACACCCAACAGCTGCTCTGGTTCATTCACGTGCAAATACTCAGACGTTTCAAATGCACAGCTCAGCTCTGTGCTGCTTCTTTGTCTCTTCTAGTGAGAGAAAGGCACTGGCGGAGAGTTCTTGGTTTCTTGCCCCAATTACCTTCAAAAGAAAAGATATTGCTTTTCTCTCTAAGAACATTTAGAGAGAAAAAAAAATTGTTCCTGACATCTCCGTTAGTGAGTTTTTCTATGGTTATATTTAACCATGCCAGGCCTGGCAGATTATGTTTTGTCACAAAACCTTGAAACCTTAGTAAATGGACTGACATAGTTTGTATTTCTTTGGACTTGTCATATCTAAAAAGCAGCCAACAATAAGAATTCAAGAAACTTCAGCTAGGTTTGGAGAGTGAGACTTAAAGAGCTTTGCAATGAAGGCATTTTGCTTTCAGGTCAGTGGAAGTTTAGTCATGTAATATTGTCAGTACAGACCCTACACTGGGTTATTTATTTCTCTTTCTGGTAAGACGACTCAGGCAGAGAGCACATTGGCACCTTTTTCAAATCCCAGTCAATACAGCAACATTCTTAATGAAATGAAAGCAAAAAGGGAGAGAAAATGTTCTCCTCACCACAATCTGAATATAGCATCTTCCTCACACATTATCTTTACCCTAGAGCTGGATTTATGAGAATATATTACGCCAACAAATTACAAGAAAATAATAAACATCAGGCTCTGCGGCTATTTTGCCTTATTGATTCAAAACATTTCAAAGAAAGGGAAACACAAATCCAACAAGATAGAAGACAACATGTTCTATTTTTAATATCTGGCAAGTTGACTCCTGGATATTTATCAAAAGAAAATGAAAACACTAATTAGAAAAGAAATATGCACCCCTATGTTCACTGCAGCATTAATTACAATAGCCAAGATACGGAAGCAACCTAAGTGCCCATCATAGATGAACAGATAAAGAAGATGCTGTATACATGTATACATACATATATACACAGACGCATGAATACTTAGTTGTGTCTTACTCTTTGCGACTCCATGGACTGTAGCCCATCAGGCTCCTCTATCCAATGAGGTTTTTTCAGGCAAGAATACTGGAGTGGGTTGCTATTTCCTCCTCCAGCAAATCTTGCCAACCCAGGGATTGAACCTATGTCTTCTGTATTACCTGCATTGAAGACGGATTTTTTTTTTACCTGTGGAGCCATCACTCTCTCTCTCTCACACACACACACACACAGTATAATGGAATATTACTCACCCATTAAAAAGAATGGTATTTTGTCATTTTTGACAACATGGATGGACCCAGAGGGCATTATGCTTAGTGAAGTAAGTCAGACAGGGCAAGACCAATACTGTATGTTTTCACTTATAGGTGGCATCTAAAGAACAAAGCAAATGCGTACAGACAAGAGAGAGCAAACTAGTGTTACCAAAGGGGAGAGAGGTGGGAGGAGAGGTGAAGTAAGTGAAAGGGATTGAGAGATACAAACTACCAGTTATAAAGTAGGTAAGTCCCGAGATGAAATGCACAGCACAAGGGATATAGTTAGTATTTTATAATAACTTTGTATGGTGTGTAACCTATAAAAATATCAAACCTGAATATAACATTGTAATATACTTCAATAAATTAAATTAAATATACTTCAATAAATTAAAATAAAATAAAAAGAAGTCAATGAGTGCTAAGCTAATTTTGAAACTAAAATACCTTTTTCCCATCTAGTGTGTTTGTTTACTCTCAACACTCATCAGAGTCTCTAGGAACCAAACTTAGTCTGTATTGGTGAATGTGATTAAAAAATAATAGTCAAACTCACTCAGAAATAAAGGAAGTTTTGATCAGGGAAGTAATCTCTAGTTCCCTATAAAGGAATCAGTGAATTCACCTTTACTAAGGTCTTAAATTCACCTTCACCTTCACTAAGGTCTTAAATTGAACCCACCATAGATGTGTGTCTATTTCTGGTTACTTTAAGAGGTTAAACTGGAGAGAAATGATTAGAAAAACCTAGACTTGGTTGAGGGAGGTGATGATCGGTGGGGGTTCCTCTTACCAAATATACCATATCGCCAAACACAAGCTTCCTTTCCTTCTTTTTGTCCTTAGAGATGAGGAAACAGAGTATATTTTAGCCATTTTCATAATGAATTCATCCACCATGTAGAATTCATTTGTTAAGGCCCAATCTGGAGTTTAAATTTACATATCTTTTGCTTTTTTCAAGGACAAAAATGTACTTAGATATATATAATTTTAAATGTATGCTTTCAAAATCTTCATTTCTCCTTCTAGAATCTTTCCACCATTTATCTTTAAGTGTACTGAGTGGTGCAGTGGTAAATAATCCAGCTGTCAATGCAGGAGATGCAGAGACACAAGTTCAATCTCTGGGTCAGAAAGATCCCCTGGAGGAGGAAATGGCAACCCACTCCAGCATTCTTGCCTGGAAAATCCTATGGACAGAGGATTCGGGCAGGCTAGAGTCCGTGGGGTCACAAAGAGTCAGATATGACTGAGCACACACACACACACACACACACACACACATTGTCTAGTCTGGATCAGTAAGACACTGGAAGAGGATGAAGGAGTCTAAGAGAGAAGAAATGTGAAAGGTATCTTCTTTTACATCATGTTACTATTCAAATGTATGTCTTTTCATTTATTGTAGTGTGGTAGAAACTAGAGAAAAAGTTGAGTAAATTTCACGGGAAAGCATAAACACAGACGTTTGCTGTTGACTGAGCACCTCATCTGGGTTAGCAGGGGTATGATCCTCATGGTCCTTTCTCTGCAGCTTGCTTGACAGGAAGGGGATGGACTGGCAGAAGCACTCCCCACGTCCCAGCATGGCAGTCTTTGAAGTCCAAGTGAAGCCCTTTGGTGAAGGAACACACGACAGAGAGCCCTGCAATTGTAGGGTCTCCAGAGAGCAGACTGGTTGTCCATGTTTACACAACCCCCCCAGCTAAACCACAGACCCAAATGGGATCTCAGAGGCCCCAAGTGGTGTTTTAGGCTGCCACAATCACATATAATGTCTAGCCTTGGTTTAGAAGGTGGGTGGGAGCAAGGAAAAAATGCTGTGGTCAAACTAAAAATGTTTTCTGTAGTCAAGGCAATAACGGTGAATTGAGATATAATGGAGGTGAATACAAAAAGCAAAATGCAAAGCATACCTACTTTATCCAATAATTTTGGTTAACAAACAACTAAGAAAAACAAAAACCAAAGAGCTTATTGAAAGTCATACCAGGATTGAAAGAGAGAGAAAACCTGGTCCAAATCTAGTTAGGTTTTGTGGATGTCACTGTGGAGTCTAATGTTTGTATGTAAATGAAACCAGGTGGCTATAGTATTAGCTCCTGTCTCCTTCGGAGCCCCAGTGCTGTTTCCAAAAACCCCAGGAGACTCTAAAAGCTAGAGGTGGGATTTCTTGGAAACTGTCTGTTATGGACTGAATTATGGTTCACATTCTGCCCAGATCCTGTCTAGAGAGAGAAGAGGGAGTCCCTTCCTGTAGCTCTCCTGGGTGCCTCCCAACAGATTTCTTTTTTATCTTGTTAACCACATTCCCACTATGGGACTGGAATTAGCTGTAGCATAAGGAAAGTGTTGTTCTAGCCCAAAGGAGCTGACCGTTGGAACTAGGGGTAGGTTGGCTTTACCTGAGTGATGGGTATTGAACAAAATCAAGGTAAAGTTCAGAAGTGGAGCGGGTATATGGGCGGAGGGTAAGCATTCTACAGGGTCCACTAATCCACTATGTGGGCATTCATTTTATTCCTCCAACTCCTTTAATTCCCAGTGGTTTATCTCTAGGGACATAATGTGCTGATCTTACAGACACTGCACGTTTTCTGTTTTGTTTTTTTTTTTTTTGACAGTGCATCTCATGTTAACTCTAGGCACACAACTTATGTTTTAGTGATTATTTATTAGCACTTAATATGAGCCAGATACTATTTTAAGAGCTTTATACATAAGGAAAGAATGTACTTATTTTTAAGACATAAATATTTCCAGTCCAAGTAATACATCTCAAATAATAAAAATAAATGTAAATTTCTAGCATCTTGATGCCCACCTCAGTCTTCTGCATCCTATGGTTAGTGTGTGTACATCCTTCCAGCCTGGATTACTTCTGGACATTAGCAAGTATCAATCTTCAACTCTTTAAAGCAGAGGCAAGAAGCAGATTCTTCTTTTAATTTTGGCCCTGATTTGCCTCATCAAGATGAGCCAAATATTTGCTATGCCATTTATATTTATTATATTATTTTCTCAACTACACTATTAGGTTGGTTTTATTATCTCGGGAGATTTTACATACACAGAAACTGAAGCTCAGAAAGTTTAAGTAATATACCCCAAATTAAAGATAAAGGCCAAAGTTAGTTTTACTTTGTTTCCTTTCCTCTTAAAAAAAAATTTCTACGCCATAAGCTTTAATTCTATGTCTGCAATTTAGTGATAAGCTTGTTACTGCTCTGTTGAAACCCAACAGGGTTTAAACCATTGCTGGGCACGTAGTTATTTCTTAATAACTACCTGGCCATTATCTAAACAAACCAGTATAGACTGGGCATCATGGTTTTTAAACTGGGGTACCCAACCTCTGGGATAAAATGCTTAATGATCTGAGGTGCAACTGATAATGATAATAAAAGAAATAAAGTATACAATAAATGTAATACACTTGACTCATTCCTAAACCATCCCTCCCACCCCCACCCCTGGTCAATGGAAAAATTGTCTTCCATGAAACTAGGCCCTGGTACCAAAAATGATGGGGACTCCTGCTTTAAACCATACAATTGTGCATGTGGATTTAGCTAATGCCTATCTGATATGTGTTCCCTTGCCAATTCCAAATTCCTTAGAATTTCCTATCTACCTCAGTAATAAAGGTGAGGTAGTCAAAACATGAAAATTAAATCTGCTTGCTATATACATCTCATTAAAAAATTGCTCCATGAGTTTTAAGTGCACTAAACAGTATAAATATGAAAATGGACATTTTGCAGCTTCCCCAAGACTTTTGAGGCCAACTGAATGGCTCAAAAGCTTAAGAGCAGCTATAGATCTACCAGGGATTTGAAAAATCAAGTCATGTACTTTCTGTTACTTAAGTCAATACCAAGAGGAAAGATTTTGCAGTCAGAACGCACTAGCAATTTCTCTGGGAAGTGCTCAACAATGGAATGCATGCTTAATCCCCCCCAGCTGGAAGGGAGCTGGAGCCCAACAGTAGCCAAGTGTGTCCTCATAAAATATGACTCAGAAGCGTCCATGGAGCTGAAGATACTGAGGTCCTAAAAATAGTCTATTTTTATATTGATGTTTTCCCTAACTACAGCCTCACTGAAAAAAATGCATGAGTTCACAGTTCCACTTTTCCTTTCATAGTGCTTTTAAATTACGTGTCGTTATGACCACTTCCAGCAACCTCAGAAATATCCCTTATTGTAAAAGAGCACCATGTGAAAGCAGCTATCTAAGTATCTAATTCTTCCACCCAGTATTGCCATGGCCACCGGTGGGGAAGGCGTCCCTTCAGCTTTTGGAAAACAGTAAATGCTTATTCTTGGGAAATTATGATTTTTTTCTGCATGAACTTTAAAGAGCCCTTTGCTGGTGCCCATTACTGTGAAGCTCCTGGTGAATTTCAGCGATCAGAATACTATGCTTATTTTGAACACTGAGGAAGGGATCAGTCATTAAAACAGCAGCAGAGGCAATTTTAGCATGCAAAACTGCAGTGATAATAATATACTCTAATAACGTTACCAAGCATTTATTGAATGCCATATCATTTTCAAGCACTCTCCCAGTACTTCCTAATTTGAATGGCAGAATACCATAAACCCCTATTGATGGCTATGAGGTCTTTGTCCACACCCATCACTGATATTTTATTCTACTAGTAATGGGAGGAGACAGATGGAGAATGGGAGCCTTGCCTTATTCAGTCCAACTCTGTATTTCCAATTCTTGTTTGAAGCAGACTATGGGGAAAGGCCTTTATGCAACCTCTCCAATTTGCACTGAAATACCTAAGTCACCAAAAATGCTAAGAACTCATTCAAGTATACAACATTGGAACATCAAGTAACAGAATCCCAGAGAAATTTCTACTATCTGAAACGCTGTTGGAACTAAAGAAAAATAAATAATGGTCTAACCTTGCTTGGGGCTTTGCAGGTGGTACAGTGGTAAAGAACTTGCCTGCCAATTCAGGAAACTGGTGTTTTATACCTGGGTTGGGAAGATTCCCTGGAGAAGGAAATGGAAACCCACTAAAATATTTTTGCCTGGGAAATTCCATGGACAGGAGGAGCCTGGCAGTCTACTTACAGTCCATGGAGTTGCAAAAATGTCGGATATGACTGAGCTATTAAAAAACAGCAACAACAAACCTTGCTTAACTTGATGAAGCAAAGAAGCCCCAATCTCATGAAACAGCAGGAATCCATCTGCTTCTTCTTTTGTATACCTCACCTCTTGGCTCACAGACTCAGGGGCTGAATAAAGCATGAAGAGGGTCATAGTAACTTCTTCTCACCTCTTTAGAGGTGTCCAGAGTCCTAGCCCCTAATCCTCCCTGCTCACATCATCTTACTGGGATAAGTATCTAGAGACTTTCAGAAAACAGAAACAGCAAAAACATGAAGTGGGGAGTACACACCGCCATATGTATACACAGAAAAGAGTCATCCAATTGGCAGGAATAGGAGCAGCAGAACCAGTGATTTTAGGGGTCAGACATAACAGAAGCAGAGCAAGACTTGTGGTGGGAAAGTTTCCTTCCACTCCAGTTATAATATTGGTTCCATCCAGTATTACTCCATCTGAAATCCTACCACTGAAACTTCATGATAATAAATGAAGCCATCTGCTTTCTAGGATCATCTTTTGCAGCCCAAATATGCCCAAGAAGAGTCAGGTATGAAGTCACTGACACCTAAGCAGGAACTGTGGGTCATGTTATAAGGTCAACCTTTTCCAGCCCCAGACCCCAGGGAGGATGTGTGAAGTCTTGGGTGATGTCAATGAAAGAAGCAAGACTTCATTTCCCTGATGACTGTGCTAAGGGGTGATTATACCGCATGCCTGAGGGTAACATATAGGAGACTGATCATGATTAAGAGTATATAATATAGACAAGATTCTTGCTATTTATTTCCCTGTGATTTTATCATTCAAGTGTGGTGCAGAAAAATTTGAGCTCAATAAAGCTTTGATTCATCATAATCTAGTAAGTGCATATATTAGCTTCCCAAGTGGCTCAGTGGGAAAGAATCCACCTCCCAATGCAGGAGATGCATAAGACACTGGTTCGATCACTGGATTGGGAAGATCCCCTGCAGGAGGGCAACCTATTCCAGTATTCTTGCTTGAAGAATCTCATGGACAGAGAAACCTGGTGGGCTATAGTCCATGGGGTTGCAAAGAGTAGGACGCAACTGAGCACACACACACGTGCATGTTACCCTGTTTTGCTCATTATGTTTGTCTGTACACCTGACTTTGGGCTGTGCTCAGTAGCTCTACGCAGATTAACCCTGGCATGTAAAAGAGGGTATTGGGGATGGGAGGAAATTTTTCCTTCTCTTTCCACTGAAAATAATTAAATTATATAGAAACAATAATACCTTACATTGGATATCACTTACATATGTGTCAGTTTGAAGATCTCACACAGATATTATCATACACCGCTGGGTAGTGGCTGAACTAGCCACATATTATGGTGTTAGTTTTATTAGGGTTAATTGGAATTGTTTCCTGTTTTTTTCTCCCCTAGGCTAAGTGAGATGAAGGAAGCTATCTTATCTGGTCAGTTTTCTTTTTCTCTTAAAAAAATCCTGAATGATTTGTGAGTATATTATTTTCTCATGTCCAAGGGCATTGCTTTTGTTCTTTCTATAATGTCACTCTGTTTGCAATCAGCCCCACCTCCCCCCATTCCCAGCTGCCACTCCTGCCTCCAGGGTAGGGAGAACATAGATTTGCTGATTTACTTTTCAGTACTGTTGGGGAAATATCATTTGCCCTCTATGTTACATTCTCAGAATGTTATGTAGTTTAGCTAAGTCAATGCTGAACTTAGGTCAGTTCAGTTCACTCGCTCAGCCATGTCCGACTCTTTGCAACCTCATGAACCGCAGCACATCAGGCCTCCATGTCCATGACCAACTCCCAGAGCCTACCCAAACTCATGTCCATTGAGTCACTGAGGTCATCCAACCATCTCATCCTCTGTCGTCCCCTTCTCCTTCTGCCCTCAATCTTTTCCAGCATCAGGGTCTTTTCCAATGAGTCAGCTCTTCACATCAGGTGGTCCAAGTATTGGAGTTTCAGCTTCAACATCAGTCCTTCCAATGAACACCCAGGACTGATCTCCTTTAGGATGGACTGATTGGATCTCCTTGCAGTCCAAGGGACTCTCAAGAGTCTTTTCCAACACCACAGTTCAAAAGCATCAATTCTTTGGCACTCAGCTTTCTTTATAGTCCAACTCTCACATCCATACATGACTACTGGAAAAACCATAGCTTTGACTAGACAGACCTTTGTTGGCAAAGTAATGTCTCTGCTTTTTAATATGCTATCCAGGTTGGTCATAACTTTCCTTCCAAGGAGTGTCTTTTAATATCATGGCTGCAATCACCATCTGCAGTAATTTTGGAGCCCCAAAAAATAAAGTCAGTCACTGCTTCCCCATCTATTTGCCATGAAGAGATGGGACCAGATGCCATGATCTTAGTTTTCTGAATGTTGAGCTTTAAGCCAAATTTTTCACTTTCCTCTTTCACTTTCATCAAGAGGCTCTTTAGTTCTCCTTCACTTTCTGTCATAGGGTGGTGTCATCTGCACATTTGATATTTGATATTTCTCCCAGCAATCTTGATTCCAGCTTGTGCTTCCTTCAACGCAGCATTTCTCATGATGTACTCTGCATATAAGTTTAAAAAGCAGGGTGACAATATACAACCTTGACGCACTCCTTTTTCTATTTGGAACCAGTCTGTTGTTCCATGTCCACTTCTAACTGTTGCATCCTGACCTGCGTACAGGTTTCTCAAGAGGCAGGTCAGGTGGTCTGGTATTCCCATGTCTTTCAGAATTTTCCAGTTTATTGTGATCCACACAGTCAAAGGCTTTGGCATAGTCAATAAAGCAGAAATAGATGTTTTTCTGGAACTCTCTTGCTTTTTTTTGATGATCCGGTGGATGTTGGCAATTTGGTCTCTGGTTCCTCTCTCTTTTCTAAAACCATCTTGAACATCTGGAAGTTCACGGTTCACATATTGCTGAAGCCTGACTTGGAGAATTATGAGCATTACTTTACTGGCATGTGAGATGAGTGCAACTGTGTAGTAGTTTGGGCATTTTTTGGCATTGCCTTTCTTTGGGATGGGAATGAACACTGACCTTTTCCAGTCCTGTGGCTACTGCTGAGTTTCCTAAATTTGCTGACATATTGAGTGCAACACTTTCACAGCATCATCTTTTAGGATTTGAAATAGCTCAACTGGGATTCCATCACCTCCACTAGCTTTGTTCATAGTGATGCTTCCTAAGGCCCACTTGACTTCACATTCCAAAACTTAGGTCATGTGAATTGTATTCCTCATTCTGCCACTAATTTACATGGTGATGGACTCTAAGTTATTGAACTACCATGCCTTGGTATGCACAGCTATAAAATTAAGATAAAATTGCAAAAGTGACTGGCTATGGTATGATGAATTCAGATGACTGATCTCTATTCATATAATGGTTCTCTAGAGCACAAGTGCTTATCTTAGAGATGAACTTCCTTAAGTTATTTGCAAAAGTGTGTATGCATCTGCTTATTTTCTTGGCAGAGAGTTCATGAGTTTCATCTGAATTTAGCCTATTTGCCCTGGAGCCTCTAGGACAGCTGCACATAAACACTGGTATGGGGACTCATGAAGAAATTTTATTGGTCCATGACAAAATGTAAAAAGTAAGAACAATTGTAAGGGAATTTTCCTGAAGCCAAATGGAAACAACTTTAAAGACCGTGCTTTATTTAAAAAGTGTATATTTTCCAATGTTTTGGTGTTTCACTTATTATGATGGTGTTAATGTAGGGTAGTCTCTTACACCCTGTCTGCTCCACTGGCTTCCCAATGCAAAAATGTTAAAGTTAGGTTCAAGGAAATTTTAAATATTTTCTTGGCCCCTGAAACCAAATATTTGGGGTCGCAAAGAGTCGGACATGGCTGAGTGACTTCACTTTTACTTTTTCATGGTTTTTAATTTTCCTTTCTAATATTTGCTATCTGTCTTTGGCTATTTTGAGAGTAATACTAATTAAGGAGCATTTGAATGCCTCAGGTGTGAGTGTGTGTGTGTATGTGTGTGTGTGTGTGCTCTCAGTCATGCCTGAATCTTGCAACCCTATGGACTCTAGCCCACCAGGCTCCTCTGTTAATGGAATTTTCCAGACAAGAATACTGGAGTAGGTTGCCATTTCCAACTCCAGGGGATCCTCTCAACCCAGGGAGCAAACCTGCATCTCCTCTGTCTCCTGTTTTGGCAGGTGGATTCTTTACCATTTCGCCACCCAGAGAAGCCCCACTGGGCTGCTTCTAGGGCTGGTCTATTCAACATAGATCAATAGCCATCAGCTTTGAAGCACAAAAGGTCTTCACTGAGGGTGTTCTTGATGGAATGGTTTGCACAAAGCATCACAGTGTATTTACTTTCCTTCCCCTCAAACCTCACATGGACCAGACCGGCTCCATTTCTTTCCTTCTGTCCTCACACTGCCAACCATCCCTACTCCCCACTGCTCTGTATCCTTCTGAGCACAGTACCATGCCCATCCCCTGCTCCTTCCTGGGGAGACCCCTGTAGGGTGTGATCTAGCATCTATTCTACCTCCTTCCCCCTACTTCCTCCTCCAAGTAGTCATCCTGGAAATTTGGAAGGTCTTTCATCTTGTAATGGAGTTACAGTTCAAAGAAGTGATACTCAAAAATGTCAACTGTACACAATGCTGTAAATCAATGATACTTTAAGATAACTATACACTATATTCCTCACCCTTAATCTTTCATTTTATTTGTCCCTCCACCTAGTATTTTTCTCCTACCAACATTTAATTAGAAATATAACAGGCAGCCCTGTTAAATAACTGGAGAAGAATTGGATGAAAGTAAAATGGTCGACGAGAGTGAGCTGAAGAGAGGCAGCCAGCAAGAGCTAGTCTTCTATCTGAGCAAGAATGGACTTGATAATGAAACACTGTCCATCTGGGGACTTCAGAAGCACCAGACTACTCATCTCTCTTAGGGCTCCTTTGGACTGTTATCCATGGTTAGATGTTATATCCATGATATAGATGTTATCCATCTGTATCTTGGTTCATTCATTCATTCAACAACTATCTACTGAATGTCTACTGTGTACAAGACACTGCTAGACACTGGGAATGCAACGGCAAACAGATGCAGACAAGATTTCTGCAAACAAGGTGGCTCAGACCACCACTGATCAGCAGCGTAGGGGAGAAGTTTATGTTTCAAGATCACTGAGTTGACGGATACATTGCCAAAGGAAGTTTCCTTAGCTTCTTAAAAGGAGATTCAAGAATTTCAAGCCAAGACTGATATATCTAATGAAAGAAAATCGAAAGGTTGCAAGGTAAGATCCATACTGGCTAATCCTTTATTAATTTCTTTCCAGGGAAAAGGCATATACTGAGATCACTGATGCGCCAAGTCAAACATCTCTTACCAGGGAAGGAGCCCAGATCCCTAACCACTGGTACCCTCCTCATATTGCCTTTCTGCTGCTCTTTGTGGCCATTCCAATTGTGAGGGTATTTAGAATGAAGTTTCTTAGAAGCTTGTCAAGAGAAAACATAAATTCAAGGCTAACTTAGTTCCCCACAAATTCCATGCCACACTCAGAAAGGTAATCAATTCTCCAAGGGATCAAAATCAATCAGGCCGGCATCTTGACCTAGCTGGGGATGAAGTCTACTAAATGCATATGACCTTCAGACAAAGTTCGTGTTAACACTGGCCACTGTAAATCCTGATTTTCCAGCTTGAAGTTAAGCTTAGCTTTCATACATCACAACTTCATTCTCCAAACACAGGAGAAACCTTTGGTTTGGGATTAATTACATTTAAAATTGTAAAGCAAAAAAAGAAATCTTCTTTGGAAATGATCCCAAAATACTCTTAACATCTGAAAACACTTCATGTAAAGAACCAATTTAGAAGGGAAAAAACTTACTTTAGATTGGAAAATACTTTTAAGCTAGGAGAGGAAGAGATGGAGATGGCATAGGCAGAAAATATAACTTCTGAATTTTTATTGTCTCTGAACTCTGTTCTTAGGAGGTGGATGGATAGGACTTGAGTGCTGCTGGTGACTAATGGGGCAGAGGAAATGACCGGACACATGTGCAGAAAGATCTGTGCTTGCTGGGCATCTTCTTCAGGTAATCACTGAATGAAGAATGGCTCGAGGAGAATCAGGGATGATGCACTGGGGTGGACACGTTGACAAGTGGGAGCTGGTGGTTGAGATGTGAGAGAGAATGTGAAAGAGGTGCTGGGAAGATTTACTGTCCACGTACTATTACCAGGCTGCTTCTCTTAATTTTGTGGTTTTGCCTTAAAATCCAAAGAACTGTGACCAATGTTTAATAAACCTTCAATAAACATTGATGTTTCTAGCTGAAATTTCACCCATCAGACATTGATTTATTCTAACAACATCCTCCTTAAAAGAATAGTTCTCTTGGGAAGGTTCAATTGACCATTCATCTTTCATGATGTGTATTTAAATAAGACTGCTTCTGGATATCTAGCTGAAATCAACTGCATAAGGAGAGCTTGATGGCCAAGTGGAGAAGAAGGGACAAGGCGACATAGGGTCAAAGAGATACTGGGACAACTGGTGTCTTGGGAAGTCAGTTTTTACTTCTCCAGGATACTGTCCTCAAAGTGCCAAGTGAAGGAGACATTAGCAAGGATAAGGATGAGCCAAAAATAACAACTGTGTCTGTGCAGCCCTTTTAGCATGATGTAGCATTCACATACCCTTACTCTTCAAAGTTGTAAGCATTCTTTGGCAATTACAAATCTAAAAGATTTTAAAGATTTTAAATTCTGTGAGTTGGCCTCAGCTGATCTTTTAAAACCTAGTGTTTTCTGATCTTTGGTGGTGTCAGCCAATGAGTAAGCATTCACATTTGCTGTCCACAGGTGCAAAGCTCTAATTTTCAGCAAGATGTAAAGTAGGCGTTTGACAGCGTAGAGGCAGCACCACAACCGCCACCACAAAGGATCATTTATCAGTTATTTTGGGAATGGGGAGGACTTTTTTTTAGAAGAGAGGAAATTATGCTAATAAGCTTTTTGTCTGCACACATTCCTCATGGAGATTTGCATATCTGTGCATCTCAGTTTGCTACATATTTAGCCTTAAAGGAAAATAAGGTGAGATGGAGATAGTTGAATCATAAAAGTAATAAAACATGCTTCTGGAAAATAGCTTTCTACTTTCTCTTAACCCCCACACTTTCCAGTTATGTGGTTTGTTTCTTCAACACAAATCTTTGGAAAGTAGAGTTATGGATACTGATTACTAGGAAAATATATACATATGTTCATAATTTATAGGAAGGGCAAGATAGAAAGGGCCTAAAAAAGGATTAAATAAAAATAACTTCATATTAGGAAAAGAGAAAAAATTCAAGGACAAGACTTACTCTGTGAGGATACTCTGTAACCTGCACCCATACCAGCTTTTCAGGCAAAACAGGGGGTCCCTATCTCTTGGCTCAGATGTTAGTGCCAGGCACTGTCTTCTATTTATATGTTGTCTCTGGGGATCTTGCTGATTGGCGTACTTCTTACAACTCCTTAGTAGGTGGGGAGTGAGGGTGACCTATAGGTTGGGTTGTTGGTGGAGCTGAGAGAAGGCTTGCAAGGAGATTTGTGGGATGGGAAACTTGGAAGCATTTTTGGTATGAAAGGAAGTATTCTATGTCATTAAGAACCAGATCACTGGGTTGTTTGTAAGAAATGTTAATATTCCTCAAGTTCCCAGGTTATTTTCTTAGTTTGCTCATCCTCTTTGGATGGTTAGCTTTGTGGTTGTGTGGTTGAAACTAAACACAAAGGACCTTGAATATACCCTCCAAAAACAAAACCTGCCTGGGATCTGAAGTCAGATACTACATGGCTGGTATCCATGATGGAAAAGATCTCAGATGATAACTGATGAGATTGGGGGTGTCTTGCCTTGCTCAAAGGCTGCTATAGAGAGAGGGGATGGAGTGAGGGGCAATTCAGGATAAAGGCTGCCCTTTTCATGGGTTTTTCACCACCAGCACTCATCTAACTCCCACACAGTAAAGTTGAAATTCTTGGTAAGTCAGGTGTTGGAAGGCTGTAAGTTACCCTGCATGAGTTGAGTGACCAAAACTTCCTTTTAAATTTCGTGTAGGTAGTACCTTGAAAAGAAAGTGGAAGTGAAAGTTGTTCAATCGTGTCCAACTCTTTGAGACTTCATGAATTCTCCAGGCCAGAATACTGGAGTGGGTGGCCTTTCCCTTCTCCAGGGGATCTTCCCAAGCCAGGGATCAAATCTAGGTCTTCCATATTGCAGCTGGATTCTTTACTGTGTGAGCCACCAGGGAAGTCCAAGAATACTGGAGTGGGTAGCCTTTCCCTTCTCCAGCGGATCTTCCCGACCCAGGAATCAAACTGGGGTCTCCTGCATTGCAGGCAGATTCTTTACCAACTGAGCTATCAGGGAAGCCCAGGTAGTACCATGGCACCAACAAATACTTAGGTGGCAGGTAGAAGGGTAGTCAAGGTAAATTGTAAAGGTATGGATTATGGGAAAGGGGTCTCAGTAGTGGACAGAGCAAAACTGGAAGCAGTGGAAGGGTGAGGGAGGGCGTGTGGTTCAAGGGTGTATCAACTGCCCCTCACCCTGGGCTTTGTTCTCCTGTCTCCCGCTTGTCCCGAAGCTAAGGATGAGAGTCAAGCAGTGCAAATGTTTAAACCTGCATCTTCAACCAGATGAATTATCAGCAGTTTCACATCCAAAATGTTGAATGCACCCAGTTCAGGAAAGCAACAGTGATCAAAGTCAACAGTCAAAAAGATATCACAGCTACTGCAAATGCTATAAACTACTGTGCAGAACAAAAGCATTTCTGTGTCTGGGTGCAATGACTTTGGGGATGAATGCATTCAGAGTTTATGTTTAATGAGCACATAGAAGAGGAAATGTCTTATCCAGGAGGGTGTTGGGCTGATTGGGCATGTCTGGCTATAGAACTAGCTCTTCCTCCTTAACATTTTGAGTCTCTATAGATTCTGGATAGTGTCCAGGAACTTGTATAACTGCATACTTATGGCTACTTATAGCTGGAAAAGATGCAGCACCACTGAGGAGAGGAGGCTCACACAAGTCAAGAGGGGTTTTTAAGATGGTAACACTGGTCATTCCTGGCTAAGCATGTGGGCCAGGATGAGGGGAGGTATGTAAAAAAAAGCCTTCCGGTCTTGACTTCAAGGGAAGTACTCTTAGATGGTTTAATAGATATTTCAGAAGTGTATAATACAGAAAGTCCTGCAGATAGGGAGAGAAGACTACCCAGAATTACTTGACAGTTGAAATACTGGTAAAGAAACTGCCTGCCACTGCAGGAGACAAGAGATGCAGGTTCGATACCTGGGTTGGGAAGATTCCCTGGAGGAGTGCATAGTAACCCACTCCAATATTCTTGCCTGGAGAATCCCATTGACAGAGGAGCCTGGTGGGTTACAGTCCATGGGTCACAAAGAGTTGGACACAACTCAAGTGACTTAGCATGCAGCATGACATACTTTGTACAGTCAAACAAAGATGCTCTAATAATTAAACACAAAAGCTATACCAACTCATGCCAACGTCTGTGAATAGAGCACTGCCAAGGGAAAGTTCTGCAAGATCATTAGCAATGACTAGATATAGCTTATTTTAAATTACACTCATATTTGCATAGAAATAATCAGTGATCTACATCTTAAAAATTTTTTTCTCTTCATTTAGCTGCTTATGTTCTGGTGAAATCCTGCTCATCTGATTACTATTACTATATTGGGAAGAGAAGAGGAAAGGAGAGGATGAAATATTATTTCCTTGACACCTAATCAATCCAGGTACTTCATAAATACTTTACCTCCCTTATCATATTTAATCATCAGAACAACACTATGCATTACCTATCATTGATTCTATTTTTCAAATCAAAGAACCAAGTTCTGAAGAGTTGATGTAGATTTTCAGGGCTAAGAACATCCAGGGCTATTACTCCTTCCTAGACCATGTTGCTTTCCGAAACCAATAGTGGCAAAATATACTTTAGTCTAACATGAGCTTGTAATATACCTTTAATTAACAGGAAAGTGAAGTTGCACAGTCGTGTCTGACTCTTTGAGACCCCATGGAATGTAGCCTACCAGGGTCCTCTGTCCATGGGATTTTTCAGGCAAGAATACTGGAGTGGGTTGCCATTTCCTTCTCCAGGGGATCTTCCCAACCCAGGGATCAAACCCAGGTCTCCCACACTACGGGTAAACACTTTACCATCTGAGCCACCAGGGAAGCCCATAATTACAGGAAGGTACTAATATTTGCCAGAAGAATCTGACTTAAGCTGTAGGACTACCTGATCTTAGGTCTGTCATTCCTGAGGCTTGGAAAAACCAGCCTCAGAGCTATGAGGCCAATGTACCACACACACACCATGCATCCCTTTACCTATTCATCTACCCAGTGTGGGTCACACCCAGAAGCCTGCAGCTGTGTCACAAGGGCCTGTCTGTGAATCCTAACTGGCCTCTCCCAAGTAATCTGCATGATTACGAGGACTGCAGAATTTGTGAGCGTGGCCAAAGAATACAGTGTGCTTGGGTTTATTTTGCCATTTCTGGGGCTAAAACCATCACCTTAAGAAGCTAAAATGTATGAAGTTGTTAAATGTCATTACTATTTATTTTGGGGTGGTAGGGGAAGGAGGAACAAGATAGATGCAGTCCACCAATTTGCCTTTTCATACATTTGTCTGGATCTCTTCCTAGTAATGAATTATTTGATCAATTTCATCATATGTTTATTTCACACATATTACCCCAAACAGGACAACTCTCCTTAGCATATGAGGTTGAATGAAGGGTGGCTCTTTTCCTCAGTGAGTTCTCAAGTAGGGGAAACAGATGGGTAGTAAGAGATGAAAAGATACGGGGCTGAGAGAGGACATGTATATGATGGAGTAAGCACAAAGGAGAGGGCAGAGTCCAGAGGCTTGTGGGGAAGACAGCCCTTGGAATTTTGCACTTTAAGCCTCTTAATAGAAGGCCTGGGTCTAGGAGTATTAATACTTTCTTGCAGTTTCCTTCAGGACTAGCTCAATGTCACTCAAACAGTTGGAGAAGTGAGGAGATGCCAGGAATCCCAGATTCTGACATGGTGCCTGAGTAGGTATCACAATGCTGCTTGTCCATGAGACAAGAAACAGATGGGATGGAAGATTTTGGATGAGGTCACTGGCAATGCCAGCCCTTCCTTGCTGCCTGTAGAACCTCAGGGCTTTGCTTTCTCATCCTCCAATGAGGGTGAGAACAGGAATAGCAATGCCCTCTCCATGCCTCTGAGGGCTGTTATGAGGCTCAAAGGGGATAGACCGCAGGAGGATGCTTTGTAAGTGGTCCTGAGTATTTGCAGTCACTATTATTAGTATTGGCAAAACATCAGTTTCTGCATCCCTCTCCAACTGAGTGGAAAGCCTTTCTGTTGCCCTGCTCTTAAGAGGCCACCCTTGTCAATTCTGAGACGCCCTCTGCAACATGGAAATGTATCAGGAGCAATGCATTTAGAGTAATGTTCTCTTCAGGTTTGATAATGCATTCATTTTTTAAAAGCAAACCCAAGGTGAAACAGACCTATTTGGATTGAGGTTTTATATTTAATGTTCAAGGGATTACATAATTAAATCAGAGACTGCATCCCCTGAAATACTCAGAAATAGACCTGCTCTCATAGGCTCAACATCCATCTCAAATGTTCCAGTTGCTTGTGGTTATGTGTGTATGTGTTACATGGCATATGAGGGTGCCAGTGCCCTTATTCACTGAGTAGTGCATAAGGTATGGAAAGAAGAAGATGAGAACAAGTCTTATAAAATGAACACAACTGTGCAAAACATCACACAATGGTGAATCATTTCAGCTTCAGTCTACCTGATGATCACCCTGACTTTAAGGATTAATAACCTTCATCATTAGATTTCTGAGGCAGACAGCATTCCATTGCAAAGAACCATTTCCAAGAATGAATAATAGTAAATAAAAAAGTCATAGATACAAGCCAGAGGTTCATCTACAGTCTACTTTGCTGGACCCTAATGGAACCACAGCCTTGGTTGTAACATTCTCAGGTCTGCTCTTTTAGAATCCAAAGAGGAAGGACGGGCAAGGTTACTCTGGTTTGTCTAGGTCTCCAGACAAGATTACCCTGAAACCAAACCTAACAGGACTATATAGGATCTTGATGTTCCTGTGAGAATGCACTCAAGGCTTTGAGATGCTGACTCTCAGGAAGTCTGCCTACTGTGTGTCAGATCTTGCATGCTTCTTTCATTCAGTGGGAGCCAGATTACACCTGGGACAATGGATTCATTTGCAGTGGCACACGAAGCAAGCTGCCTTTCTCCCTGTCTACGAGATACATGGGCTCATGGAATAAAGTTGCCTCATCCAACAGCCATGCACTGAGCACTTACCATGTGTGAAGCAGTATCCGAAACATGTTGCATTTTATAGTGCCTGACATCTGTTTTTCATGTGACTCTCACAGTAACTCTCTGGGTTTGGGCATGGTAGAGGTGGTGGTCTCTAAATTGGGGGTCCCCCATCTCAGAGATCTAATACCTAATGATCTGAGGTGGAACTGATGTAATAATAATAAAAGTGCACAATAAATGTAATGCACTTGAATCATCCCCAAACCATTCCTCCAACCCTTGTCTGTAGAAAAATTGTCTTCCATGAAACTGGTCCCTGGTGCCAAAGAGGTTGGGGACTGTGGCTCTAGATGATGCACAAAGGAGCTGATGCTCAGGGAAGTTGTAACAGTGAAGTTAAAACCCAGGTCTTCTGGCTCCAAACCCACGTTTCCAGTTGCACCTCTCAGCCTCTGACTGTCCTGGGTTGTCATCCCTTTGTGGGGATGGGCGCAATGCATGCAGCCCTTCCAGCGGGCCATTTGCATTAAGATTCCGTGTTCTGGATGAGTCCGAGGAATTCCTCCCTGGAAGAGGCAACCAGTAATACCCCCAGGTCCTGAAGGATTTCCCTTAGAGAGAGCTCAGGTCTGGCCATCTCAGAGGGTCCAGAGCCCCTCATTTTTCTTTTCTCCCTGACCCTAGCAGTCAAGCGCAGCTGTGCAGAGGGAGGTATCCCAGCAATGGCAGAGAGGATAACAGTAGATTCCTTCTGTTGTTCAGTCACTCACTCAGTCGTGTCTGACTCTTTGCAATCTCATGGACTACAGCATGCCAGGCTTCCCTGTCCTTCACTATCTGCCAGAATTTGCTCAAGTTCATGTCCATTGAGTCGGTGATGCTATCTACTTCTGCATCCTCTGCTTCTGCCTTCTCCTCCTGTCTTCAATCTTTCCCAGCATCCAGATCTTTTCCAGTGAGTCAGCTCTTCTCATCAGGTGGCCAAATGATTGGCCAATAGATCCTGCAGGTGGTCAAATCCCAACCTTTCCTCTCACCACCTGTGTATGTAACACCCCACCTTCCTTCCCTGTCTATTTCTTGGGGCTAATAGCAAACTCCTTATGAGGTCAATGTGAACAGTAAACATGAATGACACAGAAAACACAACAGGAGCCAGCACTGAGGAAGTGACCACACATGCTAGATTTTTATGTCTCAAAATGTGAAGAAAGTAAATGATATAAAAACAGTAAAAGTGTTTTCTAATATTTCTAGTAATGAAAATTAAATGATGTTTTCTGATCCATCTTTTTTTTTTTACATCTAGCATGCATTTTGAGATGATCAAGCCTTCAGAGCAATGGTATTTAATGAAATATGTGAAATCTACAGTGGTTATAGACCAAAAAAATCCCTGGCCAAAGAGTAACAGACCTATGTGTTGATTCTATGTATCCTTTGGTGCCTCAAACACCACTGGCACTCAAGACCAGCACTCAAGCCAGATTGTTCTGTACTAGTGTTGGGTCATGTGACTACTGCTTCCCCAGCTCTACCTGGAGGGTCCTATAAAGACAGACTTCCACACAGTCCACTTTTTCTGCTACTTCCCCACTTTGTCACATAACAACTGAAGGCTGGGATGATAGTCTATCCTTTCCTCCATATTTTCCCAGCCATGGACGTGGGAACTGGGTCCTGTGTGCAGGTTAGTCCAGGAAGGGAACCCTCACCCACAATGACAAGCCCTCCAGCACCTTGAAGTCTCATTCACTGGACTCATGGGGATCAGTAACTTGACAGGCAGGGCATGTTCTTTGTTGAGGGCTCTTTTTCCTGGTGCCATGAGAGTGCCAGGACTGAGACAAGACAGCGAGCCCCTCCTTGCTGGGGGTCGTTTCCCAGGACTTTGCTGGCCAGATGCCTTTGGATCCTTCCTGAGGACAGCTTGCAGTTAGGAGCTGGTGATGCCAGCCCCTCATTTTGCAGCTGAGAAAACTGTAGCCTGAGAGGGAGCCTGGCAAGCCAGCAAGAGGCTGAGTTTGAAGAGGAATCCTGGGGTCAGTGCCCAATTGGGGTCTCATTAGGGCTCATCGGCTGCCTTTTCTGGATGATCTACCAGGCTTGCATCAGTAGAGTGAAAGACTGATCACAATGAGATAAATAAATGTGTCAAGTCAAAGAGAGGCCTGGAAAAAGGCAGTCTGATTGAAGTGGCAAGGGTGCTGTCGGGCATCTAACCAGCTCAGATGTTGGTGGGTCATCATCATCTCTGTAAGGGGAGACAGTAAGCATCGTCCTAACCAAATCACAGCTCTTTGAAGCTTTTATAGAGAGATGACTCATTTTGGGATAAAAGCCCATAAATTAATAAATGCCATTAAGATTATGGGCTTCTCTTAGTCAGAGTTCTTTTTAGCTATCAATTTACTTTTTAATAAACTCTCCAAATAAAACCCAGCAGCCAATTTCTAGTCTGTGCTGAAGTAACATTTCTGGTATCGACTTCCTTCTGCATGTATGTGACAAAGGCGAAAGGGCCAAGAACAAAACAAAACGTTGGTGTCAAGACATTTGTCAGTTTATGTTAGGCAGCTGGATGAAGGCTGGTGTGCCTGGCTGCCTCTTCCAGGGTCTGCCTGCACTGAGAGTCTTGTAAGCACTTGGCTGGATAGCTCAGATGAAGAGGAGACAGGAAAGTCACTTTCAACTGAGACCCTCTGAAGCAGAATTGAGTGGGAATCACGGCTGACCTATGATTGACTCCTTATCTAAGATAGTATCATCTCTGCATACCACATAGGGGTGATGGAGGCAAAAGTAAGTGAATGTTCAGTAATGAGCTTTATGTCCAGGAAAATGTTGAAGTGCAATAATGTAGTAGTAATAATAACAATAATATAATGATGATGATCATAATAAATATCATGTTAATATATGTTCTATGATGTAGGGAACTATGTTAAACACCAGACATTCATTATTGTTTTCAATCCCCATACATTTCTAGGAGGCAGGTTCTCCTTCGGATCAGAGTGGATAGGTAACTTAATTGGAAGCAACACAAACAAATTCTTCCTGTGGCAAATTCAGCCTTCCAATCTGGTCATCTGGTTCTAGTTATGGTCTTGCACTGCCCTAAACCTTTCAACATATATATTTTTTTAAAGTTTATCTGTCTTAATTCAGACCACACTTTTCAAAGATTTTTCTACCCATTGTTAAACACAGATACAACCTAGGACGTTTCTACTAATATTCCAGTCTTGGACTCTGCAAAAGACATACCATCTTTGTTGCCAACCAAGTCGAGAGGCTTTGCATAGAACTCAGCATTTCTTTCTCAAAAGTGACTAGAAGCCCCGTAGACATGGAGGGTGGGAGATAGGGATAGGTATTGGGAGTCCCTGAATCTGCTTATTCAAGAAGAGCCAAGAAATCCTAATTGTATTTAGAATAGATCTCCCATGAGCTGATAAAAAGCTGGAAGAGATTGTAGGGTTCTTGAATCCAACATTCTTATTCTGCAGGAGAAGGTTCTGAAGCTCAAGGATTTTGTAGTGCTGTGTCCAAGGTCACCAACGAGTTTGTGACAGAACTGGCTACATTATTTTAAGACACTGTGCCCCTTCCTCTATGGGATGCTATCTCTTGGGCCGAGTGGTCCAATCAATGACTGACCCAGTGCTCTGGCATTTTCCTGGAATCTGAGCTGTAGAGAAGTGGAGAGCTATAGTGCCTTCCACCAAGGTCTGACAATAATCTGAACAAGTAGATTTTTCAAGATTGTTCACTGTTATATTCCCAGCAGCTAGAAGGGAGTCCTATACATAGCATCACTGATAAATATTTTTTGAACAAAATAGATGTTAATATCTCAGTGTATTGAAATAGCAGCTTCAGGAAACTATAAACTCTGTAACTTGTTCTGCATCACACAGGTCTATTTAAGGGAGGAGGTGAAATCTGAAGTTAGATTTGCCTGCCTGAAAAGCCTCTATCCTTAAAGTTTCTCTATCCACCACTTTGAACCTTAAAGCTTAAGGTGTGGTTCTCACACATTATGTGTAAGGACTGGCTGGGGACAGAGTCCTGGAACCTCCCTAGAGAATCTGATTCTCTAAGACCATTGCCAAAGCTGCATAGATTGCTTTGGTGTAGGTGGACCATGGGCCCCATTTGGGAAAATACTGTTCCAAAGATTATTAATAACAGCTGATATCTGTGAGCCTTACTCTGTCCCTGAAATAGTTAATCTTCACACCAGTTCTACAATATAGGTTCTGTTATTATCATTGTACTCTAGAGATTAGGGAAAAAACCCTGAGGGACATAGTGGTTAGGTGACCGGCCCCAGTCACTGAGATGGTCAGGTACGGAGCCATCAGAGGAACCCAGATCATGCTGCAGAGCATCTGCCCTTAGCCATCAGCCTCTCTAAAAGGAAGGATGAGAACAGAGGGTGGGGTGTAATGAACTGTTATTGTCTCAGCTCAGTTTTGTTTGAGCATAAAAGGAACTTATGGTGCCTCCAGGTGAATGGAAGTATGGCAGAGGTGACCCTTTTGCATGACTTCAGTCTGATGACACCCCAAAGGCAGGGTGAAGCTGTGAACTGACAGAGGAATTTGACAGTGACTCTACCCACCCAAGTTACTGCTACTGTCTTGTGTCCACCAGTGGATGAGGAGACATCTAAGTAGATTTTAGAGTTGATTCCTCTCATAGCCACAATTCCTTCATTTTTGGTAGCAAAGAAGACAAACTATTGTCAAAAACATAAATGAAACAAAAAAACTTGATGTGAGCATCGTATAAATGTTATAATGACATCCATAATTTTGAACGCTGAGGAACTGATGCTTTTAAATTGTGGTGCTGGAGAAGGCTCTTGAGAGCCCCTTGAACTGCACGGAGATCAAACCAGTCATTCCTAAAGAAAATCAACCCGTGAATATTCATTGGAAGGACTGATGCTGAAGCTAAAGTGCCACTGCTTTGGCTACCTGATTCGAAGAGCTGACTCACTGGAAAAAGACCCTGATCCTGGGAAACACTGAAGGCAGGAAGAGAAGGGTGCAACAGAGGATGAGATGGTGAGATAGCATCACCAACTCAGTGTACATGAGTTTGCGTAAGCTCCAGGAGATAAGCCTGGCGTGCTACAGTCCATGGGGTCACAAAGAGTCGGACATGACTTCCTAACAGAACAACGACAACAACAACATACTTTTGTTAGGCATCTCTTCCCCACCTTTGTCCCATGAAACTCCAGGGAATGAAAAATCTGGTTGTTAAAGAAGCAAGTGATCCTATTTCTAAAGAAATATTTCTAGGAGTCAAATACCTGCACTAATAAAGACTCATTTATGAGAGGTTATACCTAGAGAAAAATGGCACACAAGCCCATGTTTCAGCCTCCTTAGACTTGTGAACAGTCCAGACTGTGTGCTCTGAAAGCAGCAAAATTGTCCCATAAAACACCTGTAGCCATGATGGCTGCTTAGGTTGTCTTGGCAGAAAGTAAAAACGGTATACGCACAGAGGGTTTTGTAGGGGCACTCTTGTATTAATCATACTTTTTATTTCATACCACCCCATCCCCATCCACAGGGATACATTCCAAGGCCCCTAGTGGATGCTGTAAACAGTTTAGTAATGAAACACTTTCACTTTTCCCACTACATATACTATGTTTTTTCCTATACATATATACCTATGATAAAGTTCAACTTATAAATTAGGTTCAGCAATGAAATAACAGTAACTAACAATAGAACAGAGTAATTATAACAATATGCAGTAATCAAAGTTGTATAAATGTTGTCTCTCTCAATCTGTCTCAGAATAACTTATTGTACAAATTTAATGCCTTTTTCATCTTAACTAAGCACTCATTGCCCACTGTGACTGCAACTTTTGCAGTTTCAAATACAGCAGAAAAACTAGCATGAGTTTCTTTTTCCTTTTTCACAACTTCATGGATAGAAGATGTGTTCTCTCTGTAGGTCTTGGCAACCTCGGCATACAATTCTTCATTAAGTTGAGAAATCTTACCTTTTCACTTCAGGTAAGTTCTTGACACCTCCTCTTTGGCAGATCTAAATGGCCAGCATCACTCCTCTTGTGCTTTGAAGCCATGTTAAGTCAACTAGGGATGACCAGAACACAAGCACCAGGATGAATGGACCGTCAATCTGATGTCTGAGGTGGCTGCTGAGCACACAAATAGTGTGACGCTCAGAACAAAAGAGTGATTCACATTCTGGGCAGGACACAGTGGGACAGCTCAGGATTTCATCACGTGACTCAGAGTGGCTCAAAATCTAAAACTTAGGAATTATCTTTTCCTGGAATATTCCATTTAATATTTTTGGACTGAGGTTAATTGTAGGCAACTGAAACTGTGGAGAGCAAAACCATGAAAATGGTGAGAGGACTCCTGTAATTATTAATATTTCCTAGAGAGAGGAACAATTTGATAGCCAATACACCTTGACATGCAAACCAATCAATTCTGAGTCCATTTCTCCACCCACCTCCTTTCATCAGGCTCCTGCATGCTGGGACATTATCCCCCAGCCCCAAATCATCCCAGGGACAGATATAGCTAGAGACCAGCTCTATTCCCAGAACCTGCCAGAGTTAAAGTATCTGATTGGTAAGTGTGCCCTGCTGTTCAGCCTTCCTTGTCCAATCGTTCCCATGAAAATCCACAATAACGACTTTTACCCCTGCCTTTCCCTGCTTCTTCTGTCTCCTGATTGACCCTGGTGCTTCCCTGTGTGGTCCTGTGAGGTGTGCCACGCCCTCTCCCCTTAGGAATGGTGACTAATAAATCCTTTTCCATAACAACTGTCTTCTGATCTGTCGGCCTTACCAACGGATAAAAACAAAGTTCTGGGTCCCTTTTGAAACACCTCCTTGCTCAATGCCAGAATGAATCCTCCTCATTTTCACTAACCAAATCACTCTTCCATCTGTTTGTAAATCAAGAAGTTTTCATCACAGGCTCTGAAAACCTTCTTGCAAAGTAGGTTGCCCTGTGCCATTATATAATAGGACAGTGGGTATGTGCCTGGAGGCAGCAAGAGGTGGTTGCATCCTAACTCCTATTTTCAGGGCTGGTTATTCCCTCTGGGTCCCAGTTTTCTCATCTGTAAATGTAGATGTGAATTTCCATTTCCCAGGGTTGGGGGTTTACAGAAAATGGTGTCTATAAAGAAGACAGCCCCCCTGGTTGGGTTCTAGTTAGTACTAACTGAAGGGTAGCTTTCAGGTGTTCTTATTTTCTCCAGTCATTAGTCTTGCTCCTGTGGCTTAACAACCCATCGATGAAGCTCTGACATTTTGCAAGGAATAGGCCCCCTTATCAAAAATTCTTTCTGCAGCAGAGAGATTAAACAGGTCTCAGAATCTTATATTCAGAGAGCTTGCCTTTCAACTCAGTGCCCATGGGGATGCCGGGAAAAAAGGCTGCCTCACACGTCGGGCACACAACATGCCAGGGAAAGCTCAGCTTGTGGGATTGGTGGAGGGGGGAGTGTGTGGGCAGCCACAATCTTCCCATCTATTCATTTGCACTCACTGTCCTGTGAAAATCTCCTCTCT
This sequence comes from Antilocapra americana, assembly GCA_007570785.1. NCBI lineage: Eukaryota > Metazoa > Chordata > Mammalia > Artiodactyla > Antilocapridae > Antilocapra > Antilocapra americana. The sequence goes on along the minus strand of ML660812.1, from coordinate 4,353,326 downwards.
GTGAAATTGGTGTAGTCATGATTTTGGGCATGGACCATCTGCCTGGTCCCAAATGTGATTCATGAACTTGGAGGGATTTGCATTAACTGTTCATTTCAGCAGCAGGAATCATGCATTCATTTCACAGCTTTGAGCATCAGCACCCTTTTTGGGCTGCAACAGGCATGCAGGGGCTCGTTTTGATGAGCACTGCAACAAATTTCTCTCTCTCTCTTTTTTTGCAAAATCTTCTGCCTTCAACTTTAATGGGATTGGAAGGAAGCCTTTTGTGCCTTGGTCTTTTAAGAATTCTCCAGCTTATTTAAAGGCATGTAATTCTACTTTAGATATATATTTCTCTAGTCAAGGTCCACATTTATTATAAAATAAATGGAAGTAATACTTCCAGTTTCACTTTCCAAAGAAGTAAAACTAATTAGGTAGGCTAGGGAACAGGATATACTGATTAAATCTAACTACTGTTTAACTAAGTCTAAATACAAATCTCAGTTTGATTTCCACTATTCTAACAAAAAATCTTTCAAATGTACCTGTCAGTTTGCTTTTCTGCCTTAGTAGACTGAACATTTGATTAATCTTGGATAACAGCATTTGATAGTACCTCAAATTCACTAATATGAACAGCAAATCTGCCAATAAAAAAATTTGACTCCGTGTTCATGTATTCTAAACAAAGGATAGAAAATACTTACACTAAAAGCTTCTTCATAATGTATTTTGTTATGATTTGCATCTTACCTTCTGTAAGTGAAATAGGGCTGTTTCCCATTGACATGATTTGGGATAATCAAATTTGTTTTAAAAGTATTACGCAGCCATTATATATGTAGAGTACATCATGTAAAATACTGGACTGGATGACTCAAACTGGAATCGAGATTTCTGGGAGAAATATCAATAACTTCATATATGCAGATGATATCACCCTAATGGCAGAAAGCTAATAGGAACTAAAGAGGCTTTTGATGCGGCTGAAAGAGGAGACTGAAAAAAGCTGGCTTACAACTCAACATTCAAAAAACTAAGATCATGGCATCCAGTCCCATCACCTCATGGCAAATAGAAGGGGAAAAAGTGGAAACAGTGACAGATTTTATTTTCTTGGACTCCTAAATCACTGTGGATAGTGAGTGAAATCATTAATTAAAAGACATTTGCTCCTTGAAAGAAAAGCTATGACAAATCTAGACAGCATATTAAAAAGTAGAGACATCACTTTGTCCACAAAGGTCCATATAGTTAAAGCTATAGTTTTATTAGTACTCATGAATGAATGTGAGACTTGGACATAAAGAAGGCTGAGCACTGAAGAATTGATGCTTTCAAATTGTATTGTTGGAGAAGACTCTTGAGAGTCCCTTGGACAGCAAAGAGATCAAACCAGTCAATCCTAAAGGAAATCAACACTGAATACTCACTGGAAGGACTGATGCTGAAGCTCTAATACTCTGGCCACCTGATGAGAAGAGCCGACTCATTGGAAAAGACCCTGATGCTGGGAAAGGTTAAAGGCAGGAGTAGAAGGGAGCAATAGATGATGAGATGATTGGATGGCATCACTAACTCAATGGGCATGAATTTGATGAAACTCCAGGATATAGTGAAGGACAGGGAAGCCTGGTATGCTGCAATTCATGGGGTTGAGAAGAGTCAGACATGACTTAGCAACTGAACAACAACAACTCAGCCATATATCAAGTAAAGTTTTTTTTTTTAATATTACTAAGCCATAAAAGGAATAAAATTGTGCCATTTTCAGAAATGTGAATGGGCCAAGAGAGTGTCAACAGAGTGAAATAAGTCAGAAAGAGAAAAACAATATGGTATAGTAATGCAAATATGTATAATCTAGAAAAATGGTATAGATGAACCTATTTGCAAAACAGAACTATAGACATAGAGAACAAATGCATGGATGCCAAGGGGAAGAGGGGGTGGGATGAATTGGGAGATTGAGATTGACCCATATATGTTGCCTGGTGGCTCAGATGGTAAAGAATCTGCTGGCAGTTCAGGAGAACTGGATTTGATCCCTGGGTCAGGAAGATCCCCTGGAGAAGGGAATGGCTGCCCACTCCAGTATTCTTGCCTGAGAATTCCATGGACAGAGGAGACCGGCGAGCTACAGGCCATGGGTGGCAAAGAGTCGGACTCCACTGAGTGATTAATATTTTCACTTTCATAAAATAGGTAACTAATGAGAGCACATTGTATACCACAGGGAAATCTACTTAATGCTCTATGGTGACCTGAATTGGAAGGAAATCCAAAAGTGAGGGGATATAGGTATATGTATGGCTGATTCATTTTTCTGTACAGTAGAAACTAATATAACACTGTAAAGCAACTATACACCAATAGAAATTAACTAAAAAAATAAGTAAAAGCAAAGAAAAAAACGATGAGTGCTTATGAGGAAGTTAGTAGGGCTTGTTCAGCCAGCTTCTGGTCACCACCACTTCAAAGCCTCTTTCTTGGCATTTGCCCAGTGCTTGGAGTCCATTTACTTCCCCAGCAGATTTTACAGTCACAAAGCTTCTCCTGATTTTATCTGTGTGCCTCCCAGACCCTGGTGATGGCTCCCTGGAAGTTGTCTCCCCAGGGAGAGCAAAGTGAATAGGGCAGCTGCCCGTGGCTCATTCGCCCGCTGCAGCCCCTCCATAGTCCATCCTTCCCACCCAGGGACTGGACCCACCAGCCCCTGCATGCACATATCAACACAGCTCCCAGAGAGGATGGACTGTTCAGACTCTGAACAGTCACCTGTTACAGGGAAAACAAAGACCCTTTCTCTCATCTCTCACCCAGTATGCTAGGCACAGGGCCAGCCCATTCTATGCTTTCAATAAGTTTTCAAACATGCTCCTTTCAGTGGCCGCTTTGGTGGTGATTATCTCATTAGGGTCTTGGCCTTGAAACACCTTATTTATTGTGAATTATAAAACAGTATACCCTCTCAAGCTTTTAAAAAAAACACAAACTCTAGTTTTACTGTTATTTTTTCTTCTGGGAAAATCTCTCCCTGCCCCTTTGAGAGATGCTACCACCCCCAGTGTGGATGGATTGTGCGGGGAACTGGTCCAGTGCCATGGAAAAGGAGCTCACAGCCTAGATGTCAAGGTAATTTCCAGACCTTGTTTTGTTTCCTGCATCCCCTTCGCGAGTTCATGGATTAAACCACATGAGCCGACTGGCTCCTAATGGCTTTATATAAACTGCACAGATTTTTCAGGAAACAAAAATAAATCTTGCTCGCTCCTAACAGAGCAGGGGCAATATTCTCTAGGAGAGAGAGAGTAATAGTTGAAATGGCTCTAGAATGGATGGCAGTCCTGTGATTGTGTAACCCAAACAGCCAGCATAAAATTGTAAAACTCTGCCTCAGGGGCAGATGGCTGCTGGGAGAATATTTATAGCTGAGACCTAGAAATAACTGTAATAGAAAAGCCTCCTGAGTAACAGGAGACAGGACTTCACGTAGCATTTGGCCTAGAAGATATTCTTGCTTTTGTCTGAAAGTCTGGAGGGCTGCGCATCCCCTAGCACACAGGAGAGAATATTCGGTATACTCACAGAGTAGGCAAAAGTTAATCCTCCCATAGCTTTGTGCTGCACAGACCTGACAGATAGGAACTGGAAACAGGAAGGGAAGTAGTAAGATTAGTAGAAGCATGGCTGAGGCATTTTGCACTGTGTGCTGGGAGATGCAGAGGGAGAGCCTGAGGACACTCCGGAATCAGTGTGATGGTGGTCATCACGTCAGGGAGGGGATGCTTTGCAGGGATGTGCATGGGGCAGGGGCAGGAAACGTAGAACTGGGGCACAGAGATTGGGGTCTGGGTTCCAATCAGGATGCAATTACCCAGCCCCTCTGTGCTAAAGCCTTCAACAACTGGCCAAGGAGGAGGGAACCAGACTGCAATGGACCTGGGTACGATTTGTGATTTTTTTCCTCTGTTTCTAAGTTTGTGAGCTGTATCGAGGATACTTTGTTAGCATGGGTTCAGGACTCTAATACATCTTTTGGTCACTGTTATAAATTTTCAAGCTTCAGTTCTCATTATAGAGAAGCACCCAAATTACAGCACCCAAACCAACATTCAAGTCACCACTCTTGGATCCTGCCAATGTAGATCAACAAACCACAAAATGTCCCCAAAGGTCTTAAAACTATAAGACATGAATGAGACTGCAAGAAAGAGAGGGAATGTTGTTCAGATTCCTAAAGGGGGTTTCTTTGTGTACTTAATATCTTAAGTAAGTCATTTTATCTTGTAAAAATCATTGAAAAGCAATCAGGTGGTTCTTGCATACGTGTGTGAATGTGTGTATATATATATATATACAGTAGACAAGGTAGTGCCACCCAGCATTCAAAACAAAACAAAGCAAAACACTCCTATAACTTCATAAGAAAATAGTTTCGTGGAAAAACTGCACCATGTGTGTAAAGATCTCTTTTTTCTAAGAGAACTGATTGAACTGATTTTCCCAACCTTAATTTTCCTATGAGTGTATCTTTCTTCAATGCCTGCCTCATTCCAATGGGAGATCAGAGAGGAGCTTGGTTTTTCTTATTTGCTGTCCAGCTAGCATATCACTAAGATTTATCATGTGCATCTTGAAGCCCTCAACTGGAACCATCAATGTTATTAACAACCCACACTACTCACTTAGAAGATAATTAACAGAGTATCCCAAGCACAGCTTCTCTAGAAAGTACAACTGTCCACTATTTATAGAAACTTCTCCCCAGTTGTTTTCATCCTCTTAGCAAGTGATGCCTTATTTTCAGCTCAATGCCACCTCAGGATCTCCTGATCATGTATGTGATTAAACCTAAGGCAAGGGTGACTTTTGGTGAAGGAAATGGTAACCCACTTCAGTATTCTTGCCTGGAAAGTCCCTCCCAGCCCGAAGAGACTGGCGGGCTACAATCCATGGGGCTGCAAAGAGTCGGACATGACTGAGTGACTGAGCACAGGGATGACTTTACACTCCAGACGCATTCATCTCTCATACAGCAAGTTCATCAAGCAGGATGTAAATGATCCAGGGCGTCACACCCCAAACCAGGCAGGTTCTTCATGTCTTTTCTGTGCTGCACTTGCTAGTGGGGACCTGGCCATGGAGACCCAGGAAGAAGACAGTGACTATGTGACTATTCAGCTCTCCGTTTCCCTCTTCAAGTTGGATAATAGCAGCCCAACTTGCTTGTGGACAGAGAACACAGGAATTTTACCTGAAACTGAGTAGGACATTTCGATAGCCTCAGGTGCAGCCAGCCACATCCCATTTTGCAGCAATAGGACCAGATAGACTGGGAGCGACTGTGGCCTAACACGGGAATGAACCCTGAAGCTGGCTTTGGGGGAGATACCAAGGCAGAACACAGACCTGAAAGTAGGTGTGAGCTCTCTGACAACAGGGACCATGTCTGATTCCACTGTATCTCTAGTACCTACCTGCTCAGAGCCTCGAACATAGTAACCCTCCTTAGAGTCTGTCAAGGACATCAGCAAACCTGGAGTTTTTCACTGTGATCTCACGGGAGGAAGTCAAAGTGGAATCACATGGCATCCAAACAGCTCAGTGGAGGACACTTTCAGGGACCTGGAAGTTAGCAATATCTAGTGACCAGAGGCATTTGGGGGTGGTCTGCATCAGATAATGGGGTCCTGAGACCAGGCTCAGATTATAAAGGCCTTGGAGAGTGTCTGGCGAGAGCAAGGCAGGACAGCGGGAGTGGACTGGTTATGAACAGCAGGGCAGAGACCTGCACAGAGAGAAGGATCCAGAAGTTGGAGGAAGCTGAGTCATGAGAGCTGGACTATGAGATCAGCGTTAGAGTAGCAGCATGGCTGACGAAATAATGTCGTGTCCAAGAATGGTTGGTGAGAAACAGAGCTTCCTGCATCACTTCTGTCAAGCTTCCCAGGCCAGGGTAAGAGTCAGGGCCAGGGTAGGGCCTGTGGGTAAAGAACAGGAGGTGCAGAGGCTGTGACATGACAGTCCCTGCATTCCTGATCCTGGATGGGTCAACCTCTCCAGCCATAGCACAACTGAGTAGTTTATGGAAACTGCCTTTCCGGTTGATTTATAACTGTTTTCTTCCCCTCTGCACAAAGTGCATTTAGGTTAAAAACCAGGCAGCATATAAATAAACTAATTGAGAGCATAAGCACTAAGATTTTACTGTCCTTTCATAAATTTGAAGTTTTAGAGTCTTCTCAAGGCAGAGGCAATATAAGATTCCAGGCTTTGCCTGTTGCAAAAACTGTGACCTTAAATCTAATAGGGTGAAAGGGAGGTGATGGTTACCTAGAGAAATTAATCAAAGAACAACACCTAAATCCTCCAAAGAATCGTGAGGCTCACCTGTCTTCTAAAGAAAACACACACACTTTCACACTTACACCCACTCACACTTACACACACACTAGAAGTTTTGACTGGACAAGTAGGACCTGATTGTAATCATTGTTTTCTGAAAAGGTAATGTGTTTATAGGCAATGAATAAATGTCATTGGTTTCAATGATTTTGTGAATATAGCCAGAAAAGAAATTAGCAGAGAGCTAAGAGGAGTTTTGACAATGAATCTTGCATTTCATCATTTAGTAAAATACTAGGTGTTCCCTTAAAATTGCAGGTTGAGGGACTCCCTAGGTGGCCTACGTAGTTAAGACTCTGTACTCCCAGTGCACGGGGCACGGGTTTGATCCCTGGTTCAGGAACTAAGTTCCTGAACGCCACAAGGCATGCCCACTCCCCCTAAAAAAGTGCAGGTTGGATATCCTAGAGTATTCAGTCACACTTGCCCTCGAAAGCCTCTCAAAGGCAGCCTTCTTTCCCTCACTGTTCGCTGCCACCTAGTGAATTTATATGGAAAATAAACCAGAGCTAGAAAGGAATTGCTTTTTAAAAGGAAGATGGCTTTAACCACAGACTTCGACTGTCAAATTGTAAGAGGGTGCCTGGAGCAGGAAGGTGGAAGCTCTTGCCAAAAGGGCTGTGGAGGAGATAATGAAATTCAAACCACTGGAGCAGAACATATAAATGAAGCTGCTGTCCGGTGGAGCCTTCTGGAAAGAGCAGGTTGAGGTCAGCAATTCGTGACAGCATGGGGCTGCCAATCAGGACAGACTGGCTCAACAGAATCATCTGTTCCTTTGCCTGCCCCTTGGTCGACCCCAAAGGCAGGGCCACATGTCACATTGCCCTATGCACAGATGGAAAGTTCTCAATAGAGGAGAAAGGTGTTTGGCATGATGCTGTGGTCGGTGCTATAACTCCAGAGTTTGTGCATGGGAGGCATGAAAACTATGTTAACGAGGCCCCCTGGGCAGGTGATCTTGGAAGTGGGGGAAGTGTAATTAGAATGGAAATGTAATGATGTGCAGCTTTCCTAACCCCCCCCCCCCCCCCCCCCCCCGCCGGCTCTTGCCTAGGCCAGTCTCCCTGCAGTGTGAACACAAAAGGCTGCAACCTCCCAAATGGAGAGCCAGCCAGGGTGACCATCTACTGCTCATCTACTGCTCCCCCTTCACTCCACACACACAACTGCAGGCGAGAGGTGCGTGGGTAGAAATTCGATGAGTAGCTACCGTGTGGCTCAAGGTCTTGTGCTTCAGAATCCACCTTACCGCTCTCTCTACCGGGATCATGAGAGCCCTCAGCACTGCCCATATTCTCAGGCCTGCCCAGGTTCTATGAACATGGTGAAGTGGGTTTTTCCAGTTCAGGTAACAATATTTGTGCAAATTAGAGATGCTGTGGCAACTGCCATTATAGCGTGTGCGTGTACGCACACACACACACATAACTGGTTGTATATGTGCATGTGAGTTCGAGGGTATATGTGTATATATGCTTTATAAACACTAAGAAACTGATGATTTCAAGTATCTTATTGTCTTCATTGTCTCTGAAGGGTGAGTTTTAATGACTCTGATCATTAAGGAAATTGTGAGGCTGTTGGGCTCAGAAACCAAGAAAAAAATCCACTGATTTTAATAGTTAAATGAGACTAACATAAAACTCTAAAATTTGCTTTTTTTTACTCTAGAGATCATGGGCCATTCAGCTCATGACCTCTCCCCCAGGCATCCTCCGAAGCAAACAGTTCAGTGTTAAAAGATGCTGCATGTGCTGTTGCGTGTCTCCTGCTAGCCATCACTTTCACACTCAGAGCAGATTTACCCTGATGCATAAAGGGTGATATTATTATTTTGGCACTGGGCCATTCAGTGATTTGATGCTATTTGTATTGTAATTTACAGCTGTCAATTGAATGTGAATGCTTGCTCTGTCTGTGGGGACCTAAGCTATTAATAGTGCAATGCATAGAGAGTCTAAGCATATCGCAGGGGATCACTGTTTGAATAATTTTATGTGCGTACTTCTCAACATCATCTTCTTTAGCACTGTGCAGCCTATGAGCCAGTGTTGTTTACTGGATCCATTTCTACAGAATCATTGTTCCTCTTACGCAGCAGGTCAAATCCTTATTCAATACGAAGAAATGAAACAAAGACCACATGTGAAGGTGTTAGCCCATACACGATTCGACATATAACTAATAAGCTTTCCAAATCACATCTAACTCCTCCAGAGCTTAGTTATACCATGCTTCATCCAGAGGTTGGTGGTCCCACCCCTGGGCAAGTCCAAAGGGCGTCAGTGTGAGACCAACTCAGGATTCACGCTCTAAGAATCAGTAAAACCAGTAGCACAATAAGAAGATTTGAGGAGTAAAAATGTAAAACTAGAACATTCTAGTGTGCTGTGAATTTGGATCATCTGTGCTCGACTGAAAGAGGCTGTAAAAATAACCCTCACCATCTTGCTCTTGGAGGAAAAAAATAGTGCCAAGCATTCTTAATTAGTACTTCCCCTGGCAGCAGTTTGGGGACTCTGTGACTCCCCAGTCTCTCTAGAGGTAGGGAGCTGACTTCACAGAAATCTTCTAGGCAACTTTGGGAAAAATGACTCCTTAATCCAATTTTGCAAATAAACAGGTTTTTAGTTATTAGACATTTCCCTCTAAATTTCAAACAGATAAATAACACAGAGTAAATTTTAAGCAACTAATTTTGCATAGGGTTCACTCTGCTCAACCATGAAAAGAATCAGGAAGACCTGGATTCTGCTGTCCAGGAGTTGGGGACCCAGGAGGGACTGAGCCAAAAAGTGAAATAAAAACAGGACAGCAGCATGTAATTCCCCATCCATGCAGAGGGGGCACTAGCAAGACATCTTGTTTAGATGCACTGCATGGTAGTCATTCATTAAAGAACAACCATTTAAAAGACTGACAAGCAGATTTAATTCAGATGACCATTATATCTACTGCTGTGGGCAAAAGCCCTTAGAATAAATGGAGTAGCCCTCATAGTCAACAAAAGAGTCGAAAATGCAGTACGTGGGTGCAATCTCAAAAATGACAGAATAATCTCTGTTCATTTCCAAGGCAAACCATTCAATATCACAGTAATCCAAGTCTATGCTCCAAACACTAATGCCAAAGAAGCTGAACAGTTCTCTGATGATCTACAAGACTTTCTAGAACTAACAACAAAAAAAGATGTCCTTTTCATCATTGGGGACTGGAATGCAAAAGTAGGAAGTCAAGAGACACCTGGAATAACGGGCAAGTTTGGCCTTGAAGTACAAAAGGAAGCAGGGCAAAGGCTAACAGAGTTTTGCAAAGAGAATGTATAGGAAACACCCTCTTCCAACAACACAAGAGATGACCCTACACATGGACATAATCAGGTGGTCAATACTGAAATCAGATTGATTATATTCTTTGCAGCCAAAGATGAAGAAGCTCTATACAATCAGCAAAAACCATACTGGGAGCTGACTGTGGCTCAGATCATGAACTGCTTATTGCCAAATTCAGACTTAAATTGAAGAAAGTAGGGAAAACCACTAGACCATTCAGATATGACCTAAATAAAATCCCTTATACAGTGGAAGTAAAAAATATATTCAAGAGATTAGATCTGATAGACTGCCTGAAGAACTATGGACAGAGGTTCGTGACATTGTACAGGAGGCAGGGATCAAGACCATCCCCAAGAAAAAGAAATGCAAAAAGCCAAAATGGTTGTCTGATGAGGTCTTACAAACAGCTTACAAAAGGAGAAAAGCTAAAGGAAAAGGATAAAAGGAAAGATATACCCATTTGAATACAGAGTTCCAAAGAATAGCAAGGAGAGATAAGAAAGCCTTCCTCAGTGATCAATGCAAAGAAATAGAGGAAAACATTAGAAAGGGAAAGACTAGATATTTTCAAGAAAATTAGACATACCAAGGCAATTTTTCACTCAAAGATGGGCACAATAAAGGAAATAAATGGTATGGATCTAACAGAAGCAGAAGATATTAAGTAGAGGTGGCAAGAATACACAGAAGAAATATATAAAAAAGATCTTCACGACCCAGATAATCACAATGGTGTGATCACTCACCTAGAGCCAGTCATCCTGGAGTGTGAAGTCAAGTGGGCCTTAGGAAGCATCACTACGAACAAAGCTAATGGAGGTGATGGAATTCAAGCTGAGCTATTTCAAATTCTAAAAGATGGTGCAGTTAAAGAGCTGCACTCAATATACCAGCAAATTTGGAAAACTCAGCAGTGGCCACAGGACTGGAAAAAGTCAGTTTTCATTTCAATCCCAAAGAAAGGTAATGCCAAAGAATGTGCAAACAACCCCACAATTGCACTCATCTCACATGCTAGTAAAGTAATGCTCAAAATTCTCCAAGCCAGGCTTCAACATTACGTGAACCAAGAACTTACAGAAGTGCAAACTGGATTTAGAAAAGTCAGAGGACCAGAGATCAAATTGCCAACATCCATTGGATCATAGAAAAAGCAAGAGAGTTCCAGAAAAAAATCTACTTCTGCTTTATTGACTACACCAAAGCCTTTGACTGTGTGGATCACAATAAACTGTGGAAAATTCTTCAAGAGATGGGAACACCAGACCACCTGAGCTGCCTCCTGAGAAATCTGTATGCCGGTCAAGAAGCAACAGTTAGCACCAGACATGGAACTACGGACTGGTTCCAAATGGTGAAAGGAGTATGTCAAAGCTGTATACTGTCACCCTGATTATTTCACTTATATGCATAGTACATCATGCAAAATGCCAGGCTGGATGAAGAACAAGCCAGAATCAAGATTTCTGGGAGAAATATCAATAACCTCAGGTACACAAATGATACCACCTTTATGGCAGAAAGCGAAGAGGAACTGAAGCTTCTTGATGAAAGTGAAAGAAATAGATGGGGAAACAACGCAAACAGTGAGAGACTTTATTTTCTTGGACTTCAAAATCACTGCAGATGGTGACTGCAGCCATGAAATTAAAAGATGCTTGCTCCTTGGAAGGAAAGTTATGATCAACCTAGACAGCATATTAAAAAGCAGAGACGTTACTTTGCTGACAAAGGTCCATCTAGTCAAGGCTATGGCTTTTCCAGTAGTCATGTATGGATGTGAGAGCTGGACCATAAAGAAAGCTGAGAGCCAAAGAATTGATGCTTTTGAACTGTGGTGTTGGTGAAGTCTCTTGAGAGTCCCTTGGACTGCAAGCAGTTCAAACCAGTCAATCCTAAAGGAAATCAGTCCTGAATATCCATTGGAAGGATTGATGCTGAGGCTGAAACACCAATACTTTAGCCACCGGATGCGAAGAACTGACTCCTTGGAAAATATCCTGATGATGGGCAAGATTGAGGGCAGGAGGAGAGGGGATGACAGAGGATGAGATGGTTGGACGGCATCACCAACTTGATGGACAAGAGTTTGAATAAGCTCCAGGAGTTGGTGATGGACAGGGAAACCTGGTGTGTTGCAGTCCATGACTGCAATAAAGACTGAGCAACTGAACTGAACTGAAAAAACAACAAAATGTCTATTTGTGGAAGACATCAGCCTACGTACCACAGATTCTCAACCCTACTTATCCTAGCAATCATGAGAAATATAATTCTTGAAAATTTTAAATGGTTTAAATGAGATCACAATGAAATATTATTTAAAATTCATTAATTCTTATTCTTTGCAGGTTTTTCTTTCTCTGATTGATAGGAAAGACTGAGGCAGTAAGGAATTATTAGCAATTACTGTAATGATAGTAAAGTAGCTGTTATTTATTCAGCACTAAATATGGGCTAGGCCACTGTATTATTATTGCTTTTAAGGGATTCATCTTTTTAATCCTTATTTTCACAATACATTTTAAGGTAATGTCATTGAAATGAATTAAAAGTTTGTGTGTATTCATATAATTCATATGTTGAAATCCCAACCCCCAGTATGATGGTATTAGAAAGTGGGAACTTTGGGGTAATTAGGTCATAAGGATAGAGCCCTAATGGGGTTAGGGCCCTTATAAAAGAGACCCCAGAGAGTTCTCATACTCTTTTTCTGTCACGTAAGGTTACAACGAGAAGCTGACAGTCTGTAACCCAGAAGAGGGCTCTTATCAGAATTCAGCCATACTTGCATCCTGATCTTAAACTTCCAGCCTCCAAAACTGTGAGAAATGAATATCTGTTGTTTATATGCCCCTCAGTCCATGGTATTTTGTTATAACAGCTCTAACTAGCTAAGCCAATCATTGTCTCTGCTTTATAAGAGAGGAAGTTGATTGTTCATTATTAAACAATTAGTATGTGACAGAACTAAGATGCAGACTTTGGACTATCAGTTTCCAGAGTCAGTGTCCTTAACTGTTTTGCTGTGGATGTATGATGTCCTAGATCTTTGTTTATATATATGTATACATACACATGTATATATGTGTGCATGTGTGCATGCTCAGGTGCTCTACTCGTGTCCGGCTCTTTGCTACCCCATCGACTGTAGCCAGTTAAGCTTCTCTGTCCATGGGATTCTCCAGGCAAGAATACTGGAGTGGGTTTCCCTGCCCTCCTCGAGGGGCTCTTCCCGACTCAGGGATCAAACCCACATCCCTTAGTCTCCTGCACTGTCAGTGGATTATTTACATGTATTTTTCTTCTATTCCCATTTTCCTAGTCTAGGAAGCTCTCAGGGGACTGTTGTCATAAACTTCAAACTGGCCACCTCTGGCTCCCGTCTCTTCTCCAACAAATCCATCCCCATAAGCTGCCAACAGAATTATGTTCTGAAAATGCAAGTCATAGGATTCTCTCTAGTATCTGAAGCTCTCTGTGGCTCTTTTCATTTGACCAATAAAGTAAATGCTTCTTATATGGTGCCCAAGGGTCCATGATCAGCCTCAAGTCCTTTTTACATCCCTCACAGTCATGTGAACACCTGGTTCAGTGTTCAAAAGGTCTAAGACAGTACTGTTCATGCTATGATCCCAATCTGGCCTGACTTCTGGCAGGCAGTGTGGCATAGAGGACAGGAATATGAGCTTTAGGGGTGACTGGACTTGGACTGGAATCCCAGCTCTGCCACCCACCAGCTGTGTGACCTTGGGCTAGTTGTGTGAATTCTCTAAACTTTATTTGTTCATCTGAAAGCATGCATTGTTTAGAGCATCAAAGGAAAGGGCAGATACATTCCACTTAGCACAGTGTCCAGCACATAGCGTTTAGTACGGGGAAACTACTTTATTTGCCTTGGGAAATTCTGTGCTCTCTGAACTGTGTCTCGAGAAGGGTGGGGGGTACCCAGCAATACAGGGTTTGCTCTGTCTACTTGACCTTCACACTCTGTCAATGTCACATTCAGGTCTGACTTTTGGCTTAAGCCTCAAACCCATAACTATGGTTCATCTTTGTTTTGGCCTTCCAGATACATCCAATAAAATAGTCTTTCTAGTCTAAATTTCCAGGGCAGGGTTAGAAGACAGATGGGAGGTCAAAGAGGTTAAAAATCTTATTAAGTCTTAAAAGATTGGTACCATTTTTAGTTCCCCCTTTATAGATGGGAATGGAGATGGTCAGAAAGATTAAATAAGTTTCAAGGCACAGAACCTGGTGTGAACCAAGGCAACCTGACATTCAAGCAAGCATCATCTCCCTGTCCACTGTCCAGCTCATCCCTCAATTCTCTGTTCCTGACATTTATGCAAACTCTCAGGTGGAGTGCAGATCTCTGGATTTTACCAATAAAATGTGTTGGTTTTTGATGGCTTGTTCCATCCTAGTTTTACAATCAGCCCAGCCAAATTCCACATGGGCTACCCTGTGACTTATGTCATCTTCATTTCCACTTTCACCATGATTTACCTGAATTATGAATTTAGAATCACTTAATGCATGTGGTAAAAGAAGCATTCATTTTCTACCGCTTTTTTTTAATTTGAAGTAGCATCCATGCTGAAGCTTCAAAAATACACTAGAAGCATTCAGCTGCAGCCAGAACTTCATATACTCAGACATTTGAGAGAACTACCTAGAAAAATGCTCTGTTGCAAATATTTTAAAATTATTCCATCATTCTCCATAATAATAGACTGTGTTTGGGTGCTGGGATAACTAGTTATTGAGATTTTAGGAAGAACAATTTCAAAAAGACTGTTCCACTATGGATTTCTCCTTCTTAAAATTCTGAATAATGGAATAGCTTAATCTTTCCATACACAGTTATGATCTATAGGGTCTGGGACATTTGATTCTCTGTATTTACTGTCTCAGAATCAACTACACATTTGAATCAACCTGAGAAAATTCAAGTATGTCTAAGAGTCTTGAAGTTAAGATTATACTGGAAATATAGCATGTACATTTTTCTGGCTGATAGGAGTTTAGGTGGATTTCATTCTTTCCCTTATACTCCCTACACTTTCTAGGTTTTTAAATAATTGGAAAAAATAAACATTGAAGGGGAGATCAGTCATTGGCTCACTGTTATGGGAAACTTCTGAACTAGAAGTTTGGAGTGTTGAGTCCAGTTTAATGCAGCCCCTCCTGACTGTGTAACTTTGGGCAAGTCTTTTACTATCTCAGAACTCAAGCTTCTGGATCTTCATGACTTGGGGGTTGGATGGTGCCACAGTGTTTAGACTTTAAGCTCTAAATCTGGGCCAGAGCCTCTTCCCCTCCCCAAATCTCCTTCTCCTGATGGCCACCCTGGTTTCCACCAACAGCTCTGCTTAATCCGCTCAATGTTTTATGTCTTAAGAATTCCCCTACTGTTTCCTTTGAGGAATGTTTTTCTTTTTTTGTGAAGGAGACACAATGGCGAAGACTCAAAGGGCCACTCATAAAGAGAAGTATCAACCTTTTCAGAATACTGCTGGAAATCTTTCACCTCCACATCTCTATCCAACCTGTGTTTTTAACAGAGGAAAGAAAAACCTTAAAAATGTTGTTCAGATGAAACTATGGAAGTCAAAGAACTTTGGCAGTTAAAATTTATGTGTGTGTTAAAAAAAGAAAGAATCCCTCTACTGTTTCTACTTACAAATATTTTGCTTAAGACCAAAAAGTTTGATAAACCTCTGGACTAGGTGATAGCTCCATGGTGTCACAAAGAATCAGACATGACTGAGTGACTGAATAACAATAACAGGTAATAGCTCCATGAAGTTAAATAGTTTCTCACCTGTGATATTATAATCCTCTTGTCAATTCTGTATCTCATGAAGATTACAGGATTACCCAGAACTTCCCACAGTTATCCTGTACCACCCTGGGGGCAATGAAACTAGTGAAACTGATTTGCAATAGAGAAACTTGCTAAGCCACTTCCCAGGCATTTTTCTTATAAAAGTTACTTTCTGATATATAAAATAGATAACCAACAAGGACCTACTGTGTAGCAAGGGAACTATACTCAATATTTTTAACAACCTATAAGGGAAAAGAATCTGAAAAAGATTCTCTTAATCTTTTAATGTGTGTACATACAAATATATAACTGAATCACTTTGCTATACACCTGAAACTAAATCAACATTGTAAATCAATGATATTTTAATTAAAAATAAAATCAATGAAAAAAGACAAATCTATGATTAAAAAAGTTACTTGCCACATAGATAGCCTTTGGAGTAGGTAAAAAAGGTCTCTGTGATCTGCTAGTCGAAAGATCCTTTCTCAGATAGTGATCATTAGCTGAAATTCCAATGGAATTCATTACACTTTATTACAATTAGGTAAATTAGGTTCAACAGACTCTTTTGAGACAAGAGAAGAGAGGGAAAAAAATGATACTGGGAATCAAAGTAGAAAGGACATCAGGCAAAAAGCAAAAACAACACGAAGAGATGAAGAAGGAACCAATGATCCATTCTACCTGCTTCATGTTCTATTCATATTTGGACCTGGTCCATGTGGTCACCATCTTGGTGCTTGAGAACTGCTACCTTCCAGTGTTGAGCCTGGTATCTATGCTAACTCAACACAACACGTCTTCCTTTTTGAATTACACCCATCAACCATTCATGGAACAAATCCCAGAAGTATATTCTCTTCCTTCTCTTCTTCCTCCTTCCCTCTTCATTTTGGCATTTCCTATCAAGGTCACTGAATAGAATTTTAAGCATATCTCCCACCAGATGTTTGAGGACCATCATCTCTCAATCATTTCTAGAAACTAAATGAGAAGATCAAGTTGTTTTCAGGCGATTTCAGTCCAACTTGTGGACTGCTTTTAGAGAATAGAAGATACAGATTTCCTCCTAGTTAAGCATATTCTGAAAAACCACAAGATGCAAAAGTGTTAGTTGCTCAGCCATGTCTGACTGTTTGCAGTCCTATGGACTGCAGCACACCAGGCTTCTCGATTCTCTGGGCAAGAACACTGGAGTGGGTTACCATTTCCTTCTCCAAGGGAATCTTGCCTACCCAGGGATTGCACTCGGGTCTCCTGCACTTCAGGCAGATTCTTTTTTTAAATTTTTATTTATTTATTTTTTATTGTAACAAATTCAAGAAAGACTTTTTTCTTTACAATACTGTGTTGGTTTTTCCATACATTGACATGAATCCGCCATGAGTGTACATGTGTTCCCCTTCTACAACCCCCCTCCTACCTTCCTCCCAATTCCATCCCTCTGGGTCATCCCAGTGCACCAGCCCTGAGCACCCTGTATCATGTATCAAACCTGGGCTGGTGATTCACTTCACATACGATAATTTACATGTTTCAGTGCCATTCTCCCATATCATCCTGCCCTCGCCCTCTCCCATAGAGTCCAAAAGACTGTTCTAGACATCTGCGTCTCTTTTGCTGTCTCGCATACAGGGTTATCATTACCATCTTTCTAAATTCCATATATATGCATTAGTATACTGTATTGTTGTTTTTCTTTCTGGCTTACTTCACTCTGTATAATAGGCTCCAGTTTCATCCACCTCATTAGAACTGATTCGAATGTATTCTTTTTAATGGCTGAGTAATATTCCATTGTGTTTATGTACCACAGTTTCCTTATCCATTCATCTGCTGATGAACATCTAGGCTGCTTCCACGTCCTGGCTATTGTAAACAGTGTGGTGATGAACACTGGGACACATGTGTCTCTTTCAATTCTGGTTTCCTCAGTGTGTATGCCCAGCAGTGGGATTGCAGGTCATATGGCAGTTCTATTTCCAGTTTTTTAAAGAATCTCCACACTGTTCTCCATAGTGGCTGTACTATTTTACATTCCCACCAACAGTGTAATAGGGTTCCCTTTTCTCCACATCCTCTCCAACATTTATTGCTTGTAGACTTTTGGATGGCAGCCATTCTGACTGGTGTGAAATGGTACTTCATTGTGGTTTTGATTTGCATTTCTCTGATAATGAGTGATGTTGAGGATCTTTTCATGTGTTTGTTAGCCATCTGAGCAACCAGGGGTGTCCAAGATGCAAAAGAGCTCAGTAAAAGTTATGGGTGAAGAACACAAGTGGGGTAGTCCAGTGATTGGAAGATCCATTGATAAAGGACAGAATCGATGCTCCCACAGCAGCAGTAAGGCTTCAGCAATATACATTCACAGCATGTAGCTTAATGTCTCTCAAGAGACAGACTGAATAATTTTCTGCTCATTTCCTATTAACCAAGCTTTTTATTACACAGGTATGTCAGGGCATCCTAATCACGGATCATCAAGACCTAACTCAATCTCATATAACATATGAGACATCAGCCTGCTGCATTACAATCCACAATTGGATTTGGAACTTAAGGGACTTTTTATGGGAAAAGATACTTTAGAGAAGATTTCCCTCAGTTATATAGTGTCTTCTGTAAGTTCTCTAAATTTTATATACAGCAAACATCTGAACTTCAAAAGCTTCCTGAATGAGACGGGTCTGGCACCTAGTAAAATGCTATTGTTAAGTCTTGAAGAGAGAAAAGAAAAGGTCTTGCAGAAATGTATTCTTGAAAAGAGCAGGGCTTGGGTGTTCTCATTTGGCATGTAGCCCTTAAGTATATCTGACAGCTCAATTTTCCAATATGATATGCAGGAAATATGAAATTAGCTCCCAATTATATCTGGTGCAGTGATTATATGCACGGGAGGTTTCACGCAGGGCAACTTGTCACAGCTACTTGCTGAAGCTTTTTTTTTCCCCCTCTGAAACTCTAAACCCAGCCTACAGTGAGTCAGGAATGTTTAAAAAATAGTCAAGATGAAGAGCATGACACGATTTACTTTTTATTCTATTTGGGCTCCTTTCATATCTGGTTTCATGATATGAGTCTCTCCTTGACATAGGTGCCTTGGCCAACACAGGCTCCAGTGCATAAGTAACAGAGCCTGTGACATCAACCTTGATATGCTTTTCTATCCTATGCTCCATGGACCAAAACATGTGCTTTAATCAGATCAGCAATGAGCCTGTCTAAAAGGGGTATACAAGTTCATTCTCATGCAGATAAGTTCTGTGATTTTGCTTGCTTCGTGGGTGTTAATAAAATCTCATTAACTAGGAGGACATAGCCTCTCCCCTTTCTGCTTCACTGCAGCCTGGAATACAGATGTAATGTGTTGATCTCAAGCAGCAAGTTGGGGCCATGAGGGGATATATTGAGGATGGTGGAGAACCACAACTCACGAAGCCTGGGTCCCTGCTGACCACATTTATAGAATTAATAACCTTGGTAAGCAAATTTAATCAACAATAGATATGAACTGTTTCATATGAGTACCTAAATGTCTTCACCATGTCTATATCTTACAAATGGTCTCTCCTCTATTCCTAAATGTTCCACCTCTGAGGTACTAAAACTCTTATCAAAAGTAAATATGGTAAAAAAAAAAAGTTATGTATATACAAACACTGCTTATAAGTATGTAATTATAAGAGAGATTTCATGAAAAAGCTGCCAAGATATTTCAGTTTAATTTAGAAGACCAAATAAAGAGAAACTGGTTTGTAAAAAGAATGGGAAAATTCATTTGAAAGAATTGAAGAAAGAAAAAACACTTTTGCTCACGATCAACCACGGAAATGAGGTGCCATAGACCTCTGTGACCTTCTCAAGTTTGAAAAAACAGCAAAGGTGAGTGATTTTATAAATTGCAAAGTGATTTGTGAGGTTTTCTTCTTTTTCATTATTCAAGAAGATGATGTATAAATACACATTCTAGATAACTGAGATGTGTATCTCTTTTATTTATTTATTATTTTAAAAAGGAAAATTGGAAAACCTTCAAAGGAAGGGTCCATCTGGGCACCTTAACTATATTCAACCAGATTTCTCCTTTGTTTTGACAAACAGCTGTGAAATCTTTTGTCATGCTGAAAATAAGAATTTTTTTGCCATTGTTGAAATGATTTCAATATGCCAAACACATTTCTAAGAATTATCTCATGAGCAGTTACCTGTTTCTTTTAATAGTAATTTAAATTTTCAAAGTTATGATAAATATACCTAATATAAAATTTACGATCTTAATCATTTAAAACTATAAAGTTCACTGGTGAGAAGTCCATTTACACTGCTGTACAACCCACCTCCAGAACACTTGTCATCTTGCAAAATATAAATTCTGAAGCCACTAAACAACTCCCCGTCCCTCTCCCCCAGTCCCCGGAAACCACTATTCCACTTTCTGTTTCTAGGCATTTGACTACTCCAGGTACCTCATAGAAGTGGAATACACAGAATTTCTCCTTTTGTGACTGGCTTATTTCAGTTAGCATAACATCCTTCAGGTGCATAGGGTATGTTTTAACTCTTATTTATTATACTTCTATTTTGTAAAACCACAGGGCTCTATGCCTTGGGTTTCCTTGAGGCCTGGACCCATTGAGAATTATTTGACTTGTGGTTTTATTGAATGGTTTATAACCATGTCCATGTGTCTAGCTCATGGACCACTATCCCCTCCATATCTCTTCCTTCAGGAATGGGTTGCTGGATTTTCCCTGGTGGTTTAGGAGTTAAGAATCTGCCTTGCAATGCAGGGCACATGGATTCAATTCCTGGTCCAGGAAGATTCCATAGGCTGTGGGGCAACTAAGCCTGTGCACCAAAACTACTGAGGCCCTTGAGCCTTAGAGCCGGTATTCCACAACAAGAGTCACCCCCACTTGCCACAACAAGAGAAAGCCCATGTGAAGCAATGAAGACCCAGCAGAGACAAAATTAATTAATTAATTAATTAAATTTAAAAAGAGAGAGAGAGAGAGAGAACGGATTGCGTAGGCAGCATTACTGCCTCTTCCCTGGAGGAATTTCTATGCCTGAAATGCTACGATTGGGAAAAGATTGCTACAGTGGGAAAGATCAGAGTGCAGACATCATTAAGACTGAATTTTAACAAAATGAACCCATTAATTAATTAATTCATCCATAGAAGAAATGTGTATTGGGTATACCTAGCTCTGTCAAAGCATTATGTCACGTATCAAAAAGAATAAGGCGTGATGCTTGTACTGAGAAACTTATGAAGTAAACACATTTTAAAAAATGAACAGTATATGCTATTGTCTGATTTTTCTTCCCCGCCAAATCATACACTAAATCCTATCCCCCCAACCTCCAGTGATGGTATTAGGAGGTGGGACCTCTGGGAGCTGATTAGGTCATGAAAGGGAAGCCCTCTTGGATGGGATCACATGTGTGTTCAGTCGCTCAGTCATGTCCAACTCTTTGTGACCCTATGGACTGTAGCCCATCAGGCTCCTCTGCCCATGGGGTTCTCCAGGCAAGAATACTGCAGTGGGTTGCCACTTCTTCCTCCAGGGGATCTTTCCCAACCAGGGGTTGAACCAAAGTCTCCTGCATCTCCTGCCACTGGTAGGCAGAATCTTTTCTAGTAAGCCACCTGGGAAGCCTCCTTGAATGGGACTAGTGCCCTGATAAAAAGGACCCTAGAGAACTCCTTTGCCCTTCTCACCACGTGGGGACACAGACAGAAGACACCCTCTATGAACTGAGAAGCAGGTCCTCACCAGACACCAAATTTGCTGGCACCTTGATCTTAGACTTCCGGCTTCCAGAACCATGAGAAATGAAAGTGTGTTGTTTAAAAGCCTACAGCCTGTGGTCTTCTGTTAGAGCAGCCAGAAGAGAAGTGACGTAGTGGACTATGACAGAATAAACCAGCAGTCCCCAACCTTTATGGCACCAGGGACCGGTTTCATGGAAGACGATTTTTCCATAAACTGGTGGCAGGGAGGGATGGTTTTAGAATGATTCAAGTGCATTACATTTATTATGTGCTTTATTTCTTTTATTATTACATCAGCTCCACCTCAGATCATCAAGTATTAGATCTCGGAGCTTGGGGATTCCTGGCATAACTGACTGTCACAGGAGTCTATGACTAATGGACAAATTAATGACAAAAATGACCCAAAAAGTCAAATGCTGTGTGCCCTGGGGAAAAAGGATGTTTCACACACAGTTCCTCACACACCATAGTGTTCAGTGATTACTGGAGCAAGGAAGGTAGCATTTGAAAAAGCAAAGAGAATTACAGCCTGGGGACTAGTGTGAACAAAACTTTATGTTGAGGGAAGTTCAGGGATTGAGAAACACTAAGCTGAGTGGTTTGTCAGAAGGACAGGGACCAGCCTGGAGGTACCTGAAGACGAAGATCAGATATGAGGACGTGAGTCCTGCTGGGGTGGGCCTGCAGCAGTGGGATGTGGTTTTTAATTTAATTCTCTAAGTAATTAGGAGCAATGAAGATCAGTGTGCAGGAATAACATGATTAATGTGGCATTTTACAAGGATTAATCTGGCAGGTATGTGCGATGGATTAGTGTGGAGAAGAGAAAGGAAGACAGAGCAGTGAAGAACACTTTGCCAGGGTCTGGATGAGGCCAGGTCTGCATTTTCTCTCAACTGATTTCAAAAGAATGAGATGGCTTTGAAAAGCTCACAATACCTCCCCTGAGACCTCCCCATCTGCTCACTTTAGTTCAGGATTATGGAAAAGCAATGATTAAACTTTATTTCTTCCAAATTCAAAAGGACATCTCATTCTATGCTCCCATCTCTATCCTCACTCAGTGGGTATAATTATTATAATTAAGGCAACATACAAAGGGGTTATTAAATGGTGGCTGTGTAAGTGTGTGCTAATTGGGAAACACACACCAAGGGGCCAGCCTGGATGACTTGGTGGGGCTGGGGGGACAGGAGCTTGTGTGTCTAGTACAGATACATCTATAATGTCCCTTTTAATGATGCTACATTTTGCATTCTTTGACAGAAAACCAGCTCAAAGAATGCTGTGGGGTACATGGATTTTTTCATTCCATTTGTCCTCACCATTATTGGCTAAAATGTTCCTTTAAAAAAAAGGCACCTATATACAAGAAGCCCATTTTCAGAAGTCATTTGTTGTTCATTTCTTCAATTATCTGAATCAAAGACCAGTTAGTGAAACTCTAATTAGAAATGTACATATATGTGTGTATATATATATGTACAAATGTTTGTTTTTCTCCCTCATCAGATTTCGATTATTGAGCAAACATTATTTGAACAGCCTGGAAGTCAGATCTCTTGACCTCCAGGGTGAAGGATCAAGAAGGTCTGTTCTTTTGTACTCCACACCATACTGCCAACCTATCCTATCTCCAAGGACACTGAGAGGTGATATGGGCTGGCCAGACTCCAGTGCAGGGACTGGGCTAGCTCTCAGTGGCTTTTCAAAAGCTTAACATGCTTGGGTATGGCTTGGTTTGGAAATTTAGTCTCCCCTTCTCAGGCTTCTCTCAAAGATCATCCGTTGTCTGCCCGTTGTCTGCTCTGTACCCCAACAAAGATTTAGGGAGGATGGCCTGGACAAGCTCCAGCAGGCTTAGGGAGATCTGTTCCCCATTCTCCCTCATGCTTCACCTTGGGTTCTTCTCTCTGTGGATGAGCTCTGGTCTGCCACATGCTGGCTCCTACCATGAGATAAAGATTGGGTTCTGAGAGCATCATTCAATACTGCTTTGCAACTTAATGTCCATTGACAGAGGAACAGATAAAGAAGATGCATGTCTGTGTCTGTGTGTGTATGTGTGTGTGTGTATCTACTAACTAAAATGCTTGAAGAAATGTAAGAGGTAAGAAATCAGTGAGGCAAAACTGAGCATGGGCAGTTGAGCTCCCTTCAGAGAGCTTCTGAACCCCACAGATCCACTGGTGGGTATTTGAGTGTGCAAAACCACTGAAGCTGCCAGGATGAGCACAAGTGGGTGTGCTTCAGGACCTGCGACCGCCATCTGGATGCCTTAGAGCAAGTTCCTAACGGGCTTTTCAGAACGTAAGAATGAGCATGGAAGGAACATGAATGGGCTACTGAGAGTGGGTGCAGAGAGAGATAATAAACGATCACCTTCCTACTACTGACAGTGCTGACTGGCTTAACTCATGCTCTCATCCACTTGGAAAACATCTTAGACCACCTTGCACATTCCAGGAATTGAGTGCGTTCTAAGGATACACTAGGAGAACCCATCTCGGAGAAGCCTATAGTCTACAGCAGCCCCAGTATGGAAATCCAGTGTGCTGTTTATACTTAGAGCACCTCGGCTCTGAACAGGCACACTGCCAGTGTGCAGTAACCATGTGTGTGAGCTGGCTACTGCATTGTTCAGTGCGTGGTGGTTCAGACATTTCTGGTTATCCCTTGATCATTACACACCCAAAGGTCCCAACCCATCATTGGTTGGGCTACATGTAGCTTACCTCTTAGTTCTCATGGAATCACCAACTGCATAAGAAAAATTATAGGCAATTGTTCTTTTATCTGGTTAGACAGATGATGCCCAGTCTTACAGCCTTTCTATCACAGACCAAGGTTTTGCTTTTATGATTATACTCTCCTCTACTTTATGCAAGAAATGGATGCAAAACTCCATTTAACTCCCCTGAGCCCCATCCCCTTTTCAATCAGCATCTCTGGCTGTACTGTAGTTTCTTAAAAAAGGAAACCCTTGCCCATAGTAGACACTCAATAAATATCTCTGAGTGAAAGAATGAAGAAATATCTTGTAAATATAAGATCAATTTCAAAGCATGGGTTGGGGGTGGGAAACAGCCCAATATTCATAAACACTTCAGATCTCTGTGTGATTGTTGTTTTTCCTCTCAGGCTATCTCAGCTCTCATGCATGCAAATTGGGTGCTTGGTTATGAAAATTTCATGCCCTGCCTCATTGCTCTGTCCTGTTAGGAATCAGAGCTGACACAGGAAAACAGGAACATGTTTCACTCTGCAAAACGTGTGTAGCATCTGTTAGGAAAACCCAAACGCTACTGCGACAGCTTGTTTTTTCACCTCAGATTTATATGAAGAATGCACACTGGTGTATGGTTTTTGCATGTTTCTTCCTCTGTTACAATCAGATTGAATCCGTTGAAACTGCTGGGTTGAACAGACTTCAGTGTTACACCTTTTGTGTTTTCTAGTTTGGCTGAAAGTGGATACTGAGAATTACTGTAGTACTTGCTTATTCTGGGATTTACTGAGCCCTGACATTGCAAATAAACAAGCCCTGATGTAAGTGATAGCAGAAGGGGTGAAAGAGGGCTTCTAACTGGGGGGATCTTGAGGCAGAAGGAAATCTTAAAGAGGTCTTCCTTGAACTCAGCTTCCTCACTATGCAAAACCTCCTGCTTTTAAACAAGCAGTAAACAAATGCCATTTTATAACATTTGCCCAGTCTACCCTTCGTATGAGCTCAGACCAGCACCTGGCACAATTTATATAGTCACCCATCATAAGTTATTTCTTGCCTTTAGAAGACAGAAAGTGGTTATCAGTCAAGCTAGTCTAAGCCATCCCATAGAAAGATGGATATAACTTCTTACCTTAGCTCTGACTTCATGCCAAAATTTACTCCTGCTGCCTTTTTCATTCTGGTTTTGTGAAAAGCATGACTCTGTGGCCACCAGGAGAATGCACCTGGTAGGCCTCCTAGAGCTGAGAGCATGATGGGCCAGGGCCCTCTGCTATGCATTGAAATCCATCACTGTGCTGGCCCTGAGATATCACCATCCATGGGCTGCTCCCTACCTATGCCCAAGTGCAGCAGAGATGCTCAGGCAGCCTGTTCCTCACAGACTCACTTGTTGGCCAGTTTAGGCTCAGGTACTCCCAGTGGATCAAGCACAGCAGTTTGTGATGCTTCCAACCAAACTGCTCCACCTGTCTTAGTCTGTTTGGGCTGATACAACAAAACACTGCAGCCCGGGTGGGTTAAACCTCTTATGGTTTTAGAGGCTGAAGTCCAAGACCAGGGTGCTGGCGTGCTTGGTTGAGGGCCCTTTTCTGAGACATATTTTATCATGTCTTCTTAAGGCAGAAGGTGGTGAAAGATCTCTCTGGAGCCTCTGTCTTTCAACGGCACTAATCCCATTCAAAAGGGCCCCACTGTCATGACTTGTGGCTGTTGTAGTTCAGTCACTAAGTCATGTCCAACTCTTTTGACCCCATGGACTGCAGCATGTCGGGCTTCCCTGTCCTTCACTATCTCTGGGAGTTTGCTAAAACTCAAATCCATTGATTCAGTGATGCCATTTTATCCTCTGTTGCCTCCTCCTTCTCCTGCCCTCAGTCTTTCCCAGCATCAGAGTCTTTTCAAATGAATTGACTCTTCACATCAAGTGGCCCACGTACTGGAGCTTCAGCTTCAGCATCAGTCCTTCCAATGAATATTCAGGATTGATTTACTTTAGGATTGACTGGTTTTATCTCCTTGCTATCCAAGTGGCTCTCAAGGATCTTGAGCACTTCTCAAAGGCCCCACCTCCTAATATCATAGTCTTTGGAGGTAAGGATTTCAACCTAAAAATTTGGAAGGGATGCAAACCTGCAGATCATAGCCCTCCCTTTCTTCTTCACTTCAGGTCAAACTTGGACTGCCTTTTGAGGCCTCACACAGCTTCTCCCAGCTCTATCCCATTTGGTTACAAAGAGTTGGACCCGACTGAGCGACTGAACGGTAACTCCACTGCCATTCATTCAGGCATTTCCCCTTGCATATTTAACCTTGACTTGGTGTCCGCTTCTTGCAAGGCCCAGACTCACACTGGCTCCTTTCCTCCATCCCAGCAGAAGGCCTGAGTTCATCACAAAGCAGGGTCTGAACAGGGCCTCACATGCAGTGGTCACTCAAGTCATATTTGCTGAACGAGTGAATGAATGAGAGTCACTTATTCAGCCCTAGGTATGAAGATGAGCCTTCATTCATTGTGCAAATGACAGTCTGCTGGCCTTATCATCAGGGCCACTACCCTCCACTTCTAAGGAAACAAGGTTCCCACTGTCTAGAAATTGATAGGTTGTCATACTGCCATGGGGGTCACGGTGACTTCAGGTCTCTGAGACTCTGAGACCTCAGCAGCCTTCTTTACTGAGCTCTGTGTTCCTAAGGCATCAGGCAATGAGCATTTCTTTCACCCAGTGAGTCCAATAAAAAGGACTCCATCAAGAGGCCAACACTGTCAAGTAAAGGTTGAAGTTAATGCCAAGCAAGATAGGTCAGTTAACCTGGGGAAGGAGGGTGGAGGGAGCTGGCTGCTGCATCAACACTGATAGTGTGGTGTGGGCATCTCCTGATGGAGTGGAGAAGATGACTCACCCCCACAGAGCATCCTGAGGACTCAGGGAGTCCATGAAGCATAACCTGGGAGTCTAGGACAGCTACCATGTGTTTCCTTGGACAGGTGAGCCTGTCTAGAGCCTGGGGTGAGCTTGGATGCCCTAAATATTCAAGCAGTGAGTACAGCACCTGGCGAATGGAGATGTTCAGATACATTGTGAAATTGCCAAAGAATTTAACCTTCTCACCTCTAGACCAGTTTTATCAGACACCACAACACCCTAATCTCTGGAGCTAGGACCCAGGAATCTGAATCTTCA
Organism: Antilocapra americana; assembly: GCA_007570785.1. Taxonomy (NCBI): domain Eukaryota; kingdom Metazoa; phylum Chordata; class Mammalia; order Artiodactyla; family Antilocapridae; genus Antilocapra; species Antilocapra americana. The sequence goes on along the minus strand of ML660812.1, from coordinate 4,326,061 downwards.
GATGCATCCCTGAGATTCTTGACCCGAAATGTGGTAGACGTGGCCAACATTAAAGACACGACAATTGGAGACCTTGAGAGCAACAGAGTTCATTTTTGCCAGCAAACTGTTAAGGTAGGGAGATTAGAGATAGAGATTTAATTGAAAGGACATCTATCAATAGCCACACAGAATCAAAACTCCTTTGGCCAGGACTTCCCTGGCAGTTCACTGGATAAGACTTTGCCTTCCAATACAGGGGGTGTGGGTTCAATTCCTGGTCAGCGAGCTAAGATTCTATATGCCTTGCAGCCCAAAAACCAAAACACAAAAGAGAAGCAATATTGTAACATATTCAATAAAGACTTTTAAAAAAATGGTCCACATAAAAAAAAAATCTTAAAAAAAACAAGCAAACAAAAAATTCTCAGGACCTTTTCTCCTCGAAGATGCAGCATGTCAGAGGCAAACAACCCTTATTAGATGGGGAGGTAGACATCAGTGCCTCAGATGGTGAAGAGTCTGCCTGCAATGCAAGAGACCCAGTTTTGATCCCTGGGTTGGGAAGATCCCCTGGAGAAGGGAATGGCTACCCACTCCAGTATTCTTGTCTGGAGAATCCCAGGGACAGAGGGGCCTGGCAGGCTACAGTCCATAGGGTTGCAAAGAGTCAGACATGACTGAGCACGCACACACACACACACACACACACACACACACACACACACACACATCAAATGTTTATAAGTGAAGACTTTGTGGAAATGGCAGGAAGGATGGAGCGTGAACTCACTATCAGTGTCTGAAAGTGTTAATTGTCTATTGTGAATAATATTACGAGTGACCAGTGTTGATGCATTTAAACCTCACTTCATCCACCAGAGGCATGACACAGAAGCAGTCAACAATGGACCTCCTTCCAGTTTGGGGCACGCCCACCAGATGAGACTTGGTGGGCCTGAGTCCATTTCCTGCCAGAGAAGCTGAAAATATTTGGTGCTTCCTCACTCTCCCAGCCACCCTAAAGGTAGGGTGTGGGCACTGGACCTGGGCATCTGCATTGACTCTACACCTGGATTCAGTCTTGTTTCGAGGAGTCTCGGGCCCTGAGGGGCATCTCCAGTGGCAGCAGCCTAGCTGTGGGAGTGTGTGTGGCCTCAGGGCAGCAGCGATGGCAGCTATCCTAGTGAGGGCGTCTAGTGTCTGGGGTTGTGGGCTGCAGCATCTGGGTGTGGTGTAGAGGTGATGGTGTCTTCAGGGCATCCACTGGGAAGTGAGGTCTGGGGCATCTGTCCCAGCCATCTAACCTGAATCCCAGCAATTTTCTGGCTCTCCTGGAAATTCTGTAACTTCCGTAGTGACTTCCCTTTTAACCAATTTCCTTCCTTCATCATCAGCCAATTGTGTTTCCACAGTGAGGGATGGAGAATCCCAGTTGACTGCATGGTCTTTTGTTGCAGGAGGAAATGGTTTCCAATTGAGAGGAACGTGGCCAGGAGCAGTGCTGAGGGACCCAGGCGTTGTCACCCACCAGCAGCTAGGGTAAGTCAGGTGAGCACCCAAGTTCAGAGAGGTGACAGACACAGGAGGGTGACTCACTCTCACGCCTGCAGACACCGGGACTACAGGCTTCTGTAAACCAAGAACTGCAGGGAAGCATCTCTTGGGAGTATCTTTAGGAGCGGAAGAGGAGGTCGGGGAGGAGGAGCCTGTGGTCTGTAGGAGAAAGTGAGGCAGCGAGAAGAGTGCAGAGTTCCTTGGGTGGGATTTAACTTTGTAGAACTTCCTCATCTGTGTATCTGCGGTGCAGGGGCTCTGGGGACCCCCCAGTGGGAGAAGGAGGGATGGAGCAAGCGTCCTCCACATGCAGATATTACATTTCCCTGTCCCAGAAGTTCATCAGGAATAGAGGCTGATGGTGCTGTTTGCTGTGATATATTGGCAGCGTTTGTCAAGCAGATCAGGGAGCAGCAGTGAGGTTACTCCCATGCTAAGCTTCAAATCAACCTGTCTCTTCTGCATTCAGAATGTCCTATGATTAATGGGGTCTCAGAGCCCAACAAATGAGAAGGGGTAACACCTGTGGGCTGCTCTTTGTTCTGATTAAGTTATTAATCACTCCCTCTAATTATGATGGACAGAACTTTGTGTCCTGTCCCACCGACCTGCTAAAGGACATATTTGGGGCTGAGAGTTTGGTGGAGATAGTGTGCAGCTGTTCTGAAAACCCAGTACCACCCAAGACCTAGGTAATGGGTGAAATCTGCATATCCCTCCTTCAGTAATGAGTGCCCCATCCTTCCTTCAGTAATGAGTTCCCCAGGGTGAGGCAGGTGACAGCTGTTCCAGGACTATAAAATATGGGGTAATTTAAAGCAGCTTGCACCTCCATTCTTGCAGAGTTATAAAGGGCATTGTAGGGAGTTAGCTTATTTGTGTGTGTGTGGGTGTGTGTAGGTGTCTGTTTGTGACTGTTCTCTGGGTGACTAGGCATGAGAATGACATGCAGGTATGTGGTCAGGACTCTTTGCATCTTCTCCTGCCACCTGGGGCCAGGTTGTGAACCCACATTTTCCCACCTTCCAGGAGACAGGCAACTCAGCTATTCTGAATTGTCTTCCTCCACATCTCTCATCCCTCCCTAAAAGCATCATCCAGCTGACCAACATCTCAGTTCCCCAAATTTAAGTTCCTCCATGACTTCACACAGGCTGCTTGTGCTGCAGTTCAGTCTTCAAACCTCACTCTGCCTTGTATATTCTTTGTGTTGTGTTAGTCGCTCAGGCATGTCTGACTCTTTGCAATCCTATGGATTGTAGCCCCAGGTTCCTCTGTCTTCTCCAGGCAAGAATACTGGAGTAGGTTGCCATTCTCTTTTCCACACAATCTTCTGGACCCAGGGATCAAACTCGGGTCTCCTGCATTGCAGGCAGATTCTTTGCTGTCTGAGCCACTAGGGAAGCCTGTTCATTCTTTCCATATGTCTAAAGTCACTTCAGCATGACTCCTGCCAGGAAGCCTTCCCTCATGTCCCTGCCTGATGCTCATCTTCTCTGGGTTCCCAGAATGCCCCCCCCTCACTCTTGTCCACAGTCTCCTGTCACTGGGCTGCTGCTTATCGCCCCTCTGGATAGTGAGCTCTTGACAAGATGGAACATTTCTATTCCCTTGTTATTCTAAGTCCCTCCATGTACCAGGCATTCACAAATGTTTGGTGAAGGAATAAATAGATGACTGGGTACATAGATGAATCTTCTTCATTTTTCAATACTATTCATGCATTCATTCATTCATTCAATGAATAAATGAACATTTGGGAAATAAAAGGATACCAGTGAACTGTGGTGGGAATGGCTGGCTATTCACTAAAGCTTTTTTCTGAACACACAGCCAGAGCATGTTTTCCACGTTCCCTTATACTTAGTAGGCATGAAGAATGAACTGAAGTATTAATAATAGGCATCACTTCCAATTTTCTGGGAGCAGAGCCCTCCCCGTATTAGATTTTACACAAGTTAGAAATACTTATTGTTAATCACAGAGACTTAGACCTTGTCATCATCGGCATGCGTGCTAAGTTGCTTCCATCATGTCCGACTCTGCTACCCTCCGGACTATGGCCTGCCATGCTCATTATCCATGGGGTAAGAGCAAGAATACGTATCCAGGCAAGAATACTGGAGCAGATTGTCATGCCCTCTTTCACCCTAATCAGCACACAGGCCTTCCAGGCAAAGGACTGTGTCTCCTGGCTGCTTTCTCTCCAGCTGTCTTCTCTTGTCTCTGAAGCAGCAAGATCAGAGGGGGATCTTGTTGGTGTGATCTTCTTTGTTAAAAGTCAGTGTCTCTCAGCCTCTCATGTGCATGTAAATCACCTAGGGATCCTGTTAAAACACAGTTTCTGCTTCAGTAGATCTAAGTGGAGCCCTGAATTTCTAACAAACCCCCAGGTGATGGGGACATTGTTAGTTCAGTGATCACACTTCAAGGAACAAGAATTTAGAGAGCAGTGTCATCTCCATCACCAGTGGGTGAACTGGAGAGACACCACAAGTGGGCATGAGTGGGCCAGACAAGATTGCTGTGGGCCTTGATTTTGGCCATTCTGGGGAGAGGCCTGAAGTTCTGAGTGATGTTTGTTTTGTGGTTCCAAGGACTGGACGTCAAGGGCCCCACGGCAAAGGGCAAGCACATGGGACCCATCCACGCTGTCTCTTCACCCCTTCCCTGCTACCCCTTAGCTGCACAACCTGGAGCAAATCTCTTAGCCTCCTGGTACCTCAATCTCCCCATCAGTTAGATGGAGACGGTACTAGCCATATATTGACCTTATAAGGTGGGTGTCAGCATGATGTTAACATAGGGAATGTGTGTCTATGGCCATATCACCCTGAGTGTGCCTGATCTCATCTGAGCTCAGAAACATAGGGAATGTGTGTACCTGGCACAGAATGGCTCTACTGTTACACAATTAGAGTGTGCAAGTGTGTGCAAGAGTGAGAAAACTGGGTTCTAATCTCACTCATCTACCTGCTAACTTTGTCTGCAGGCAAATGACCTAACCTCTCTAAGCCTCATTGTCTCCATTTGTTAAAGGGGAATCAAAGTACTTGCTTTGTGGGGATGTTGTGGGGACTGAATGAGAAAGTGAACACAAGGTATTGCATGACCCAAAAGGTAGCTGCTGCTAAAATAATCACAAACATGACTTCCGGCCAAACTGAAGCTTGCACTGGCCCTGCCAGCGTTTCCCTGGTAGCTCAAGGGTAAAGAATCCACCTGCTAATGCAGGAGACCTAGGTTCAAGCCCTGGGTCCTGGGTCAGGAAGATCCTCTGGAGAAGGAAATGGCAACCCACTCCAATATTACTGACTGGCAAATTCCATGGACAGAAGAGCCTGACAGGCTATAGTCTATAGGGTCACAAAGAGTCAGACATAGCTGAGCACACACACACCGGCCCCACCATGTGGAGGCAGGACCTATTCTTCGGTCATGTTCCCAACAGGCTGAGTGCTGGTGGCTTCACACCAGTCTGTGTGCTTGGGAAGACCCACAAGCACACAAGTGCCCCCACTCTGCTAGCTCTGCTCTAGAAGTTTTCCTTCTTGCCAGCAACTTTGGGTTTCTGGCCAAAATTTCCAGCAACTGTTTCCAGTTCCGTTTCTTTTACCAGTTGGAAGGATAACTTTGTGAAAACAAAAGCAAAATGCACAGTACAGGAGGACCTCCAGTCCTCTCCCTGCATAAGAAAACCAGGCTTATCCAGAAGGGTCAGGTTCCTCTGCAGGTCTACGGCCACCCCACTGGGCTCTCCCATCAGTAGTGAAGGAACTCTGCTTTCTAAATCACACTCTACCTACAGCTTTTCTTCAATGGAAAATCCTTCTATGTCCTAGAAGTCTGATTCACCTCTCAGAACCTTCAAGAATTCTGATGTAGTTGACCTCAGTCCTAGGAGAGAGGCTACCATGTTGTCTTGGAACTGATGTTGAAGTTGAAACTCTACCATCATTGTGACTCCTTTGTGAAGCTTGTGCCCAGGGGACCCTGAAGTTTGCTTGGATCTGAGTGCAATCATCTTCTTCTTCATGTCGGTGGCCCCCTGAGTCTTTGAGATGGAGACTGGCCATTTTATTGGCAACTCCCTGTATACCCATGTATTCTCCCCACATCCCCTAGGATAATACAAAGGCTTCTGTAAAATGCTACAAACAGCAGGGCTTAGGGCAAATATTCAACCAAAAGCTCACCCACTGAGATTGTCTGCAACTGGACAGCACCAGTCTTTGGGCTTAAAATGAGGGAAATTCTTTACGGAGCAGATACTGTAAGCATCCAGACTCCAGGGCCTCCTGACTCAAGGGTGTAGTTGAATCAGGCCAGACTTATAAGACACGAGAGTCTGAGTCCATCTTCCCCATCACCTCCTTCTGTGACTCTAGCTATAATAATAATTCCAGTACCCAGGTACCAAGCACTTGCTCTGTACCAGGTACATGAAGTTTGCCTGATCTGGGGTTCCCATGATAGGTGCTGACAGGCAGATGTTATAACCCCTGATCTCCCAGGGGAGAAAATCAATGTTCTGACACAGGGAAGTAGCTAGCTAGACAGTCAGTGATGGAGCCAGGATCTGAACTCAAGAGTGCATGATCACCAAACAGGACTATATCCGCTGCTGGGCGTGCACCTTTCCCGATTCCATTTTTGCCACCTGTCAAAAGAGAGATCTGGGTAGTGTGTCACCTCTGGGTGAGCTCTTCTTTGGGGACCACAGTAGGACCCATGAACCTCTGAATGTATGTATAGACAGTGTTTGAAGAAGGCTAGAAAGGAGAGGTTCTACTTTGTTTTGTAACATCAGCTTTTCAGAGCAGAGGAGCATGAAGCCTGTGTGGGGCTGTTTGCTAGCTTCTGTTTACAAATGAGGTTGAAGAAAGTAAAGTTAATGAAGCGACTCAGCTACGACTGAGAGGCAGCAGGAAGCCATCAAGTCAGGGACCGTGGGACGGTTGCCAGGACACTCCGGAGCGAGCACCGTGTGCGACATCTATGATAGTGCCCTCCCTTGATTGACGGCAGGTTGCCTCTGTTTTCTTGTAAGCGAATGTGATAATAATATTGAGCAATTACAAGTAATGTCCCCCAGCTGCTTCTCCCTGCCTTCGCGTATTCTTTTAGATTTGACAAAATAATAGCAAACCTATTTGGAAGAACAGGGAGAAAGCTGTACCCTATCCTCCAAAGAAAAAAGGGTGATGGGCTTCAGAGAGTCAAAGGCACGGCCACCCTGTCATCAGTCCAAGGCTTTCAAAGGTCCATCTGCACTTAGGAGAGGCTTATGGGATGAACTCTTCAAACATGCAACCACTAAAGGCACAGTCAGGAGTGAGGAGAGCTGACGAGGTGGGTGTTCTGTTGGCTCCAAGGTTAGAACACAACTCTTCCACCAAAGTATTGCTGTCTGATTCTCACAAAGCTACAGCCCAGCTAAATCCAGGAAACATTTACCAACCGCTTATGTGGACAAAGCAATAATCTGCTGTGGGGAATGCAATCATACACACACACACACACACACACACACACACACACACACACATGCACGCACTCACACGCACACGCCGCACAGGGAGGGAACACGTCTCCTGTTATCTCCAAGTTCTCAGGCTAGTCCAGGGAGGACATGCAAACATTAGTCAATAAGTCTGATTGATATAAGGAGAAATGTGATAAACAGGACAACAGGGGGCTGGGCATGGTATAATAGAAGCAAACAAGAAGTGGAGATGAATTTGGACTTGCTTTGATTTATGGAACTGACCGCAGAGCAGCGCATGATGATCTGGCTGGATGAGTCTCTTTATCCAGTGTTTTCTATCCTGGTATCTGGGGAAATTCCATCTATCACCCAGTGGTCCAAGTCAGAAATGAGGGGTCTTCCTTAAGACTATTTTCTCCCTCATCCTTTATGTCCCCAAACACCACCAAGTACTGTTCACTTTTACCTACTAAACTTCTCTCCATTTTTTCCCAACTCCACTAGCACTACCTTGGCTAAAAATGACCACCAGCAGCAGCTGGGTCAACAGGCACCCTTGTTTATCGCCAAAAATATGTCCTTTCCTTCTGTCTGCTTGGGCAGCTTTGGACATGGGCCAGAGAAATACCCCAAGGTGGCAGAATAATCTGAGTCACCATGTGGGACAGTGGGTAGTGTGGCTATTGAAATGAACGTGGGTTTTATGGGTGGTGCTAGTGGTAAAGAATCCACCTGCCAGTGCAGGAGACACAAGAGACATAGGCTTGATCCCTGGGTCAGGAAGATCCCCTGGAGTAGGAAATGGAAACCCACTCCAGTATTCTTGCCTTGAAAATCCCATGGACAGAGGAGCCTGGAGGGCTACACTCCAGGGGGTCACAAAGAGTTGGACACGAATGAGCACACACACTTAGGAGGGTATAGGAAGAACAAAGAGGATAATGGTTTGGGGCGGGGGTGGGGGAAGAAACTGATAGTAATTTGCCTCAGGGAAAAGCGCCATAGGAGAATACATAGTAATTAGTAATTTTCCATATTACATATTTATTGTAGCCCTTGGGTTTCCAGGTACTGGGCAAGGCTTTTTTTTATTCACTGGAGAAGTATTTGAGTGGCAGGCACTAGAGAACCAACAATGAACGATAAAGGAACAGAGGTCCTTCCCTCGCTGAGCTTGGGGTCTAAAGGGAAGGGCTGACACTGATGACACGGTCACATAACTAGAGAGCATGGCCCTGCTCCGGGGAGGAGACCCAGGGGCACCGCAGGAGTCTTGGAAGTGAAGCGGATGCCATGGGGGAGTCAGGAAGGCTGCCCTGGAGAGCCGAGACCAGACCAGGGAGGTAGTAGTGAGGGCGGTCAGCCAGTGGTAGAGGCTGACCCACAGCCTGGAGTGGGAGAGGCAGGGAGCACCACAGTCTGGATGTGAATGCTGAGCCACCAAACTGACCAGTGATGGCTTGTGCCTGACCTCTGGACTTCGTGTTATGTGAGTTCATCCATTTTCCTTTGATTTCAGCTGGTTAGAGTTAGAGTCTATAACTTACAACCCAAAGCAAAGTAACTGATGCTGATCCCACTGCTCTGATGCTGAAGTAGAGGGGAGGCCTCACTACACCCTGGGGAAGCTGCAGATGGAGAGGGTTTTAGAGCATCCAGGCTAGAGGCCCTGTCATGTAGCCTTTAGGAGGATGGCTTCTGAAGCCAGACCACCCAGACCCATATCCTGACTTTGTGACCATGCCCTCTCTCTGCCTCAGTGTTCTCATCAGTATAAGAGGATGATGACAGTACCTGTCTCTCCTTCTAAGACCCTTCACAACTGGACCAATTACCAACATTTTTCATCTTTTAGCTCAGAACCATCTTTCCTGTGCCCTTTGCTGCATCCCAAGTGGATCACTCATTACTCTCTCACATATGTTTATTTATCTCTGCTGTGTCACTGCTGAAGACATTTTCTCTCCCCAGAGTAACTTTGGTCCACCTCCTACTGAAATCCAACCCATATTCCAAACACTAATTTGAATTCCGTCTCCAGAAACCCTCCTTCAATCACCCCCACCCCACCCCCAGCTATCCCCGCTGCCTCTGAGCTCACTTTTATAGGTTGGACCACTTTTCCTATCACTTCTTATCTTTTGCTTTCTTGGAGAGTGATATACACTTGTGATTCTTCCCTCTACTTGAATGTGACATTATTGAGGGTGAAGGCTGTTTGTATAGTCATTGTTTTCCAAGAATCCTAGGCACTCAAATCTGATGCAAATTTTGATTATGTTTTCCCTGCGAAAACAGAATACATTTGCTGGTTGGCACATAGCTTTGAATATGGTAGTTGAGCAAATCTAGGGTCTAAGGTTTTCTACCTCCCAATACATTACACAGATGGGTCTCTTAGTTGTGTGATGAGAAAATGCCTGTGATAACTCTGTACATCGTAAGCACTACAGACATACCAATGCAGAGATATTGTGGCTTCAGTTTCACATTACCCCAACAAACTGAATACTCCTATAAAGCGAGTCACATGACTTTTTTGGCTTCCCAGTGCATATAAAAGTTATGTCTATACTCTACTGTGCAATAAAACTATCTCTAAAGAAACAATGTACACACCTTAAGAAACCCTTCTTGCTGAAAAGTGTTAACCATCAACTAAGCCTTCAGTGAGGTGTGGTGACATCAAAGATCACAGGTCAACAAATGTAATAAAAATGAAAAAGTTTGAAATATTGGGAGAATTGCCAAGATTGGACAGAGTAACACAAAGTGAGAAAATGTTAGAAAAATGGTGCCAATAGACTTCCCTGATACAGGGTTGCCTCAAACCTTTGCTTTGCCAAAAAAAAAAAAAAAGAATGCAATGAATCAAAGCACAATAAAATGAGATCTGCCTACATACTCATATCATTTGCTGCCATCATCACCACCACCACCATCATCACCGTCATCATCACCACCGTCATCACCATCATCGCTACCACCATCACCGCCATCACCATCATCACCCCCATCACCATCATCACCATCACCATTATCATCATCACTGTCATCACCATCAATGCTCTTGGGCGCGATACCAAGGCTGTCCAGTGTGACAGCCCTCCTTTAACCTCATTTAACCTCACCTGTCCTGTATTCCCTGTGTTTGGGTTGTGAGAGTTGGAAAGATGATGAATGTGAAAAAGTGCCGGGTGCACACATGGAAGGAACACTGCTTGTTGTCAGGCTAAGAAAATTAGCTTCCTTTGCAAGTACAGCTCTGTCCCTCAGATAACATGTCTCCAGCCCCTACCTCCTCTTTGAACCCATGCCTTGCCTCATATGGATGAAAATTTCCATTGATATCTACTTCACCTCAATAGCCTTTCATCTTTCTCTCTCTGTTCACCATTGTGAATGGGAATGAAGCATCTTATTATAGTCTATCTAGTTAATAATTCAAGGAACCAAAGCACAGAGACACTTTTCCCTTTGATCATTTGACTTAAATCAGGAAAAGACCAAACAAAAACAGTTCCTCTGAGAGGCTCAGGGTTTCTTACTGATTAAAAATCACCCATAATTTATAATAATACCCTCACTACTCCTAGATATACATGAATAGTAGAAGGAGTTTGGAATCAGCAATTGCAAAACCAGCTAAAGGTTGCAGAGAATGTCAATACAACAGTAGAGTTAGCACTGACTTTAGGGAGCTCCCAGCTAACAAGGAGATTTCCTGGGCAGCCCAGCTGCTGGGCAGGACACCGGCCCCTGGAAACAGAGGCATCTGCCCACAGGCTGCCAACCTGGGAAGGAAGACCCCTTCTCACTCATCAGCCAGCAGGGCCATGCATGCATCGTCCTGGGCTGAGCTGACCTGTATCCTGCTCCCTCATCTTTCAGGGTTGCTGGCAAATATCTGAAGCACAAGACAGGAAGTCTTACTGTTGGGTAAAACTAACAGCTTTAATTAACATGAAACAATAAAAAGTCAGTGGTTGGTCTTTGAAATCTACAAACCTCTTTGCCCACATGATGCCAGATTTTCCGTCACCTAGCTGCAGGCACCTGGCTGAAGGTAGATGATCCTTCTAGCTCCTTCCATGTTGCAGCATGCCCTCTTGTTTCTCATGGTTCCTCAGGGATGTCCTCCCCACAAGCCTCCCTGGCCTGCGGTCCTACAGTTGGATTCAGGCTGCTTCCATGCCTTGTGGACCCGCTACGCTTCTTCCCCAATCCTAGATTTCCTTTCAGGAACCCATGGCAACTGCCACAGATGAAGGAAGCACATCTCCTTTTGCTGTCACGGTACTTTCTCTCCACCCCCAAATGTCTGCCATTCTTGTCTTTACTATATTCGGAGACCTCTGTTCTCCACCACCTGGAAACTTTTGTTTGTCTCACCACTGTTAATATTCTTCGGTGTTTCTCCTTAGAGGTCATTGTACTGTTTGATGGCATTGCTAAGTTCCACCTTATGGTAGCTTCTCATTCATGTTTGAAAAAGAGTGTGATGATCACATACCTAAATATTTGTATATAAGCTACACAACTTAGGCATTAGCACTGAAACCTACCTTCAGGTATCTATCTGTAGATATGTGTATGTTTATTTGACATAGATATACTTATCTCAAAACTCCTAACACCAGGCTCCAAGAAAGCTTTGAAATCTGTTTAGCCTGGGATCAAGACCCTGTAATTCCTAAATTCTCCAAGGGGATATTCCAGTTAGATCCTGGGTTGAAGCTCAAGCTTTGGTCTGAGGTTAACATGGCCTGGGTGGAATCTAGCATCTCTGGCTTATATTCTGGAGAGGCACAGTACTGCTGTTCGTTTGGAAAAGGTTAGTTGCACCAGACAGTGTTAAATTCTCACATGCCGTCTCCATGGTTCTCCTATAATTGGCCCTGTTACACTATAAGCACTGAACTGCAGCGTTTGTAACATGGAGTTGAACCACACAAATCCCCTAATTATACTTTTGCTAGAACAAAGGAAACAGTGAATTGCAGCATTCACAAATCTCTCCTCTAATTATGCCACACCCCAAACAGCAGGGCTGGCAAAACCACCAGAGGGAGGAGAGGGTGAGGTGATGTGGAAGTGCTGAGGAACCCCCAGAGTGAATCAGAGTCAGATTCAGGGAAAAGGAAAGAGAACCTTCTGGATGCTTCATTAGTTCATCCAAGTTACTGCCCTCCCGCCACCCTGTTATCTCTTCTATCTGGTGTCTCTCCTGGGTCACCCTGCTTCAGTGCTCTGCCTTGATGATGGAATCCAGTTAAGGTGTGACCATCTTGGAGACTATTGGAAAAGACAGAGACCCAACTTATGAACGAAATAGACAGAGTAACTTAGTTAAGTGTCTGTGACTCAGCAATGTGACTGCTCCGGCTCCCATGTCAAATATCTGAGGCTTTTATCTGAAGATTCTCATTCACTTGCCAGGCCATTACAGAAATTTGGGCATAGACGAAAATATACCTTAAAATCTTGGCTCAGGAGAGAGAGAGACACAAGACACTGGGTCACTTGGTGGATGGTGGTCATTTTCTGCATATCACTGACCCAGGAAACCTGGTTCCTCCTGTCCTGCAAGGGTGGTAGCATGCAGTCAGGGCTGGAAGCTGGGCTGTCAGATTCATGGACCGCTATCCTGCACTGTGACCACAATTAAGGCCTCTTCACTCTGGAAAAAAACACCCCACCTCTGTATTCCCATCCCAAGCCCCGTGCTCTGCTGGCCATCATCCTGTGACCTGCAGTCACACAGGCAATTTCCAATTTCTTTTCCCTGACCAGTAGGGCAGAAAACTCAGATGGGAGTTCTCAGGGAGCCACGCTTGCCTTTCTAAGTTGTCAACCAACCAGATTGAGAAATATTGAGGGAAAAGGCAACGGAGTATGTGCTGAGGATAGAGAGGCTGCCAGGGGTTTGTGGGAGCAGATGTCAGGTAGCTTTCATCTCCTGATGTCTTTGACCCTTTGAGGTCTTTGACCCTTTGACCCATGGGCACCTGGGACTCTGTGAGGCTCTCATCATGGAAAGAGGAGGGAGGATGAGGCAGAGGCCTCTGGTGTTGTGGACTGAATGTCCAAGTCCTCAAATTCCTGTGTTGAAACCCTCCTCCCTAGCGTGATGGGATCTGGAGATGGGGCCTTTGGGAGATGGTTAGGGCTTCCCCAGTGGCCCACATTGTAAGTGTCTGCCTGCAATGTGGGAGACTCAGGTTCGATCCCTGGGTTGGGAAGATCCCTTGGAGGAGGGCATTGCTACCCACTCTAGTATTCTTGCCTGGAGAATCCCATGGACAGAGGAGCCTGGCAGGCTACAGTCCATGGGATTGCAGAGTTGGACACAACTGAAGTGACTTTACACACATGCATGAGGGGTTCTCATGGTGGGGATAGCACCCTTCAAAAGGAAGAGACATAAAATATCTCTGAATCTCTCTTTCTTCCTGCATGCACACCTCACAGAAAGGCCAGGTGAGAAGACAGCAAGAGAGCAGCCACCTGTAAACCAGGACGGGGGCTGAATCTGCTTGCACCTTGACTTTGGACCTCCCAGTCTCCAGAACTGTGAGAAATGAAGTCTGTTGTTGAAATCACTGAGTCCATAATAATGTGTTGTAACAGCCCGAACTGAGTAAGACAATTGGGTCTTGAGTATATTCCACCATCACTTCATTTTTCTCTTTCAAAACCTTCCATCTGATGTTGGGAGTTTTCCTTGCAGAAAGAGGACACACCATGGCCATCACAGGAAGCCACAAGACAGACACATCACCAGCCCAGTCCTGCCTGTGACTCACAGCATGAATGTGAGTCACACTGTGAGTGGATGGAAACCAGTTTTATTCTGTCACAGGCATGTGACAGGCATGTGTACTCACTGTGACCTGCCGAACAGGGGTTGATCCCCTATTGTGGTTTTCAGTTGATTCAACAACTGTTTTTTTTTTTTTTCATTTTAATTGAAGTACAGCTGATTTACAATGTTTCAGGTGTACATCAAAGTGATTCAGGATTCCCTGGTGGCTCAGACAGTAAAGAATCCGCCAGCAATGCGGGAGACCTGGGTTTGATCCCTGGGTTGGGAAGATCCCCTGGAGAAGGGAATGGCTACCCACTCCAGTATTCTGGCCTGGAGAATTCTATGGACTGTATAGTCCATGGGATCACAAAGAGTCAGACAAAACTGAGTGGCTTTCATGTTACTTTCAAAGTGATTCAGTTACATCTATCTAGTTATAGATGTACATGTTCATTTTCAGATTCATTTCCTTTATAGGTTATTACAAGATACTGAATACGGTTCCTTGTGCTCTATAGTGGGTCCCTAACAACAACTGTATTTTTCTGTATCATCAGAATTTTAAAGACAGGGCAGCCATCCTGATCATCTAATTTATGAAGAGCTAGTCCTGTTTTATCTTGTGCCCTTGTCAGGAAGATCAGGATAAGATGGAGAAAAAAACTCAGTGAAATCGGAGTAAGTGAATTCTGACCAAACTTTCAAGAATTTGGCTCAAAAATTTGGCTATGGAAGCAACAAGTGATTTCAATCCAGACTAAGGTAGAATCTACTGATGTTAAATTAGGAGGAAAGAAAGGTATCTTGCTAAGAGGTTCTTGGGGCATGGCTAGTTGGGGCCAGATAAAAGCACTTTGTAGAAGTCTCTCAGATTTAAATATGAAGATGGCGTGTGAAAGCTGAGTGAATAATTGAGTTCAATTTTAGGTGCCAAAGTGATGTTGGAGAATGTAGAAGTCAGGCAGGCATTTGGCTATATGTTTTCAAAGCATCCATGGGTCCTTCCTGCCTCAGCAGTTGGTCTCTGGAAGCTTGGCCATCTCAACAAGAAACATGACCATGGACAGCACAAGGGGAGTGTGACGACCATGGCTGGGGACTGCCTGAGCCAACAGGATCCCATCCAGTGGCAGCTGAGGCCCAGCTGGCAGATGTCCTGGTCCTTCTCTGGTTGGAGGAGGAAGGACGCAGCTCTTCTGGGAACCCACTCCCTCCTGTGTGCTGCATCCTGCCTGGAGAGGTGGGCACACAATCTTCTGCTCATCTAGGACACTTTTTCCTCACTTGGAGAATGGGAGGTGACTTGAAAGCAAGCTTACTCACTGTCCATATCTCGTACTCTCTGAATAAAACCCACCATTTTGAGGACAAAGGGCCTCCCTCTTTCTCTATTTCTAGAATTAATAGTTCGTCCCACATATGGTGAATTCAGATGGGACAATAATTTGTTAGGAGCATGTAGTGATGGGCATAGAGAGGAGGAAATGATGAGGTAAAGTTTGCAGGACTCATTTCCCTTTAGCATCTGACATGACCTGACTCTTGGGACAGGCTGATTTCTTCTATTTGCTGTGAAAACTAGCGAATTTGGGTTTTCCAGGTGGCACTAGTGGTCAAGAACTCACTTGCCAATGCAGGAGACGTAAGTGATATGGGTTTGATCCCTGGGTCAGGAAGATAAACTTGGAGGAGGGCATGGCAACCCACTTTAGTATTCTTGCCTGGAGAACCCCATGGACAGAGGAGCCTGGAGGGCCATAGTTTATAGGGTCACAAAGAATCGGACACGACTAAGGTGACTTAGCACACGTGCATGAGCTAGCAAATTGAGAACCACAGCTGTAATTTACCTCTTGATAATTTCAACATGACTTTCAATAAAAGAAGACTAACAGTCTTTGGTTTCCTTTGACTTTTTATTCCTTTGTTTTCTTTCTTTGTTCCTTTTCTGCTATAAAGTATTTCTTTTTTTTTTTTTTGGTTAATGTATTTTTATAATTCAAAATTCAGTTTTTCTGAAATAAATGTTGTGGATACTCTAGGAGGGAGACCCAGATGTAAGATCAATAATGGTTTATACCCGGGAGAGTGCCATACTGTTTACCAGTGAGTATGATGTTAGCTGCGGGTTTGTAATATAGGGCCAATGAAACACTTCAGGCCAATAAAATAGACAACCTAGGGAAAAATGGACAAATTTTTAAAGGCACAATCTCCAGAGACTGATTCACGACGTAGAAAATATGAACAGACCAATTACCAGTAATGAAGTTGAGTCAGTAATTTAAAAACTCTCAGTTTTTAAACAAAAGTCCAGGACCAACTTTTGCAAGATGCCTTTAACTCTTTTGATTTTGATGAGCCTTAGAAAGCATGCATAGATGGGTGGGTGGGTGGATGGATGAATGGATGGAAGGTCAGAGAGAGAGAGATGAATGAGGTGGAAAGTGATGGAGACTAAAGGCAATAGGGGAAAAACATTCACTACCCATGTCTGGCTGTTGATGAGGGAGATTTAAAAAAACTGAAGAATTACTGAGGATGAGGATGAGAGTAGGTTTAGAAATGCACGGTAACAAACCCTATCATGTCAAGTGTCTGAATACAATGCCCTTGACAACTACACTGAAGGGAAAGAAAAGAGCTTTTGAGGCACAATTTTGTTTTAGGTTCTAGAGGCAGCAGAGGTTACCTGCCAGTGTATTTCCATAATATTTTCACAGAAAAAAAAAAGAAATAAATTAGAAAGCAAGCACTCAGTACAAAAGCAGCATCGAACTGAAAATTCAGCTTTCTGATTTATTTTTTCAAGTGTTCAGAAGTACAGGGTCATGAGATGAATTCTAAATACTCGACCCCTTGAGAACATAGGCTGCATCCTCCCTAACTCGGTTTCCCATTTTCAAGGGTAGCCCTGGTCCTCTCACTGCCCTCTCTAACCAAGTTGCTCAAAGTTGTCCTATCATCTTGTTAACGAATTGAGGAAATGTAGGTTTTAGGTATTCATAATTAGGTTTATGCATTTTGCAGAAGTGTGAGAGAGAAATTTGGGCATACCATGAAGTTCCCATGCTTGCACGTAGGTTGCCCTCTCCCTGCAGGCAGCATCCCCATGCTCTTACTGCCCCCTTGATTACCGGCACTAGCTGATTATTCCAACTCAACAAAAACCATCTATTCGTAATGTGAAGCCCCCAGTCCTGCTATTCTGACCTCCCAAAAGCCAGTGCTCGTGGAAGAATTTTCTTTAGGTGACTCCTACAAGCAAGATCTCGTAATTTCTGCTTTTTCTTCCACTGGAATGGGAAGAGTATAATTTGACTCTGAATTCATTAAAAATTATCTTTCTCTACAGGAATACCTCCCCAGTGGGATGATGCTTTTTGACTCTGAAGCCAGATTTGTAGTCTACAAGCAAGCACACTGGGCTATTTGAGCTGGGCTTTAAATTCTTCTTGGGAACTTGTGTGTTTTGAAGCTATGACAAGTGACAAAAAGGTGTTGGGTATGACTGAATGAAATCTTTGAGTTGGTTTGGCACCTTTCTCTCTTTCTTCCTCTCACGTTGAAACACCACCTTTTGAATTTTCCCCTGTGACTGGAGAGCCATCAGTACACACTGATTTTGATGTTATGAAGTTGTTTGCCTAATATGAGTGAAGTGACTGAAGTTGAGAGGAGATGAGTATGGAGGTGTGATAAGAATTCATGCCACGGAGCCCAGGAAAACCTGCTCTCACTGAAGAGAAACCTCTGAGATGCAGTTTCCAGCTCTTCCCCACCCCAGCCCCTTCCCTGCCAGCTTCCTTGCTTACCCCTGATCATCCCTCTTCTCAATAGCTGCCACCTGCTTATATATTTTTTCCACCTGAGTATGAAAGGGTGTTCTGCTGCCCTCCCTCTCTGTTTCCTAGTTTCATTTTCATCCTCTCTGAATCTCTTTCATTTCTGCCTCTTTTCCTTCTCTTAAGGGATTATTTAAGCCCCAAGTGCTTTTTCACTGGGGAGCATTTTTGGGTTGGGCACATCAAAATCTTTAAGCCTTTATTGATTTTGTTAACAAAATTACTTCTGTTTTTATGTTTTGGTCCTTTGGACACGAGGCATGTGGGATCCTAGCTCCCCAACCAGGGATCGAATCTGCATCCCCTGCATTGGAAGGTGAAGTCTTAACTACTAGACCACCTGGGAAGTCCCACAGCAAAATCTTTGAACAGAGTTTTTCTGCACTCACTCTGCTGGCAAGCAAGTGTGGGCAGGCTCTTCATAATATGAAGCTATTGTTAGACAGAATGACCATTTCAGCATCCCAGCAAGTAAGCTGAGAGACCAAAAGCTGACCAACATATTTACTGAATGGGAATGGAAAATGGGTCATTGAGTTTTCAACTAACTCTGGATGCTGAATGAATGAAGAATAAGCTTGTTTAAGAAACAGACTCATAGACCTAGAGAACAGATTGGTGGTTGCCAACGCACTGAGGGTTGGGGGAGGGATGGAGTAGGAGGTTGGGGTTAGAAGCTGTAAGCTAGTATATATGGAATGGATAAGCAATAAGGTTCAATTGTATAGCACAGGGAAATATTCAGTATCCTATGATAAACCATAATGGAAAAGAATTAAAAAAAAGAATGCATAGATACATATAATTGAATCATTTTGCCATATAGCAGAAATTAACACAATATTATAAATCAATTAAACTTCAATTTTAGAAAGTCAAGTATCAAGCAAAGGAATGTATTTGGAATTTCTTTTATAAACATCAGGCTG
Organism: Antilocapra americana; assembly: GCA_007570785.1. Classification (NCBI taxonomy): domain Eukaryota; kingdom Metazoa; phylum Chordata; class Mammalia; order Artiodactyla; family Antilocapridae; genus Antilocapra; species Antilocapra americana. The sequence continues at coordinate 4,307,455 of ML660812.1, read as the reverse complement.
ATTTCTATATGAAGAAAAGATTTGGAAGAAACTGATGTGGTAAAGTTATGGCAAGATTGCAGGTGAGAAATATTAATAACAGTCTGGACCAGATTAGTAGTTTAAATTAAACATAGACCTGTGTCAGTCTCAACACATCACCAAACAAACTCATTTCTTCTATCCTAAATTATCTTTTCCTGTGTTTATCATCTTAGTGAAAGGAAATGATTAAAAAACAATAAAAAGCTTGTTTATTCATTCACAGACTTTCTACATGTCTCACCGAGTGTTCATTGTTGTTGACACCAAGGTGCCCAAGACATGCCTTTGTTCTGCACAATATAGTGGATAGGATGAAGCAGATGAATCCAACTGTGTCTTGTGAAAAAGACTCTCCACAGCCTTTTAAGTGGTTCATCTTTCCCCCTAAGATAATTATCTGGTACTGGTAATGCAGTAAATGTTTTATGACAATGATAGCAAAATAAATAAATTCAATCCGCTTCATTATCTTCTTAATGCTGCTGGGACAAGGGACCAGGAGAAAGTTGGAAGCTTAGTAATTTTAACCTACCTACTAGCATCCATGATATTCAGCTAACACAACTGCTTCTTGTTAAAATACTGAAACACAAAATGCCAAGTGACTGACCAGCACTCCTCCAAGGACAGCAGAGACTCAGTCATAAAGGGCAATGGGATGCTGTGACAGTTCATCCCAAAAGGGCATCTCTCCAAAGGGGCTAGCCTGGGGGCAGAGACAGGCACTGGTAAGAAGACACACCGCAGGGAGAGGGGAGAATTCGAGCAGACAGTGACTGGACATGTTTTCTAAGCTAAAGAGATGGTGGTGATCTGATATTTTATCAGAAACCAGGTATGGGTAGACAAGGACCTTTAAATGTCTCCACTCAGAAGATGCAAGGGAAGGACAGGCATTTTTGACCTTCCAGTAATGCCAGCCACTGCAGAAGCCACTGAAGGAACTGCACTTAAACCTTACAGCACCTGCAAGGAAAGCATTTTTATCACCATTTGACAAGTAAGAAAAGGAGATCCAGAGAGCAGGGCACCTAAGCATCTTCACCAAAGCATCCTGTACTATCTATTCAGCTTCATCTCTCATCACCTTCTGCTTGTTCTCACGTCAGAGACTCATCTTGAAACACACAGAGTGTCTCCTCTCTGCTCCGCCTTTGCCCAGGTTGTGACTGTTAATTTTATGTGTCACCTTGATTGGCCTACAGGGTACCCAGATATTTGGTCAAACATTATTCCAGGTGTGACTGTGAAAGTGTTTTTGGATGAAATTAACATCTAAATGGGTACACTGAGTAAAGCAGATTGCCCTCCCCCTGTGGGTGGGCCTCATCCAATCAGTTGAAGGCATGGATAGAGCAAAGGGCTGACCCTGCCCAGAGTAAGAGGGAATTCTTCCTGGTTGAGTCCCTTCAAACTGGGACATGGGCTTTTTTCCTGCCTTCAGACTAGAACTGAACACTGGCTCTCTCTGAGTCTCACATCTGCCAGTCTTTGGACTGGAACTGTATGACTCTACTGAGGCTAGAGCTCAATGACTCACTCTGCAGATCTTGGAACTTGCTTTCCATAACCACATGAGCCAATTCCTTATAATACATCCCTTTACATATATATAAAGAGTGTATATGTGTGTGTGTTGATGTGTGTGTATGTGAGCCTGGTGGGCTACAGTTCATGGGGTTACAAAGAGCTGGACATGACTGAGCACGATGCATGATGCACACATGTATACACACATCCTATTGGTTTTGCTTCCCTGGAGAACTCTGACTAATACAGGAGCTATTCCTCTTGCCCAGAATGCCTTCCTCCACCTACCGAAATTCTATTTCTCCTTCAAGTACACCTCACAGGTTACCCTTCCTGTAACACCTCCCTTGATGATCACCCCAGCCTCCCCACCCCACTCCCAGGCAAGATGAACTGCTTCCTCTCTCTACACTTTCATATCAGGGTTGGTTGCTTCTGCTTTATTTCCTCCAGTGCTTCTTACCATGTGGTCTTTCGGGTTTAGCATTTGGGGTGTGTGTGTGATCCTCAATATGACAAATTCCTTGTGTCATAAGGAATCCTCTGATGCTTGGTGTAGTGACAGAATTCAACAAATATCGGTTGACTGAAAAATCTCATTTCCCCTGAAGGATCACAAAATGTACATTTGTTCTAATAGGCTCTGTTGTCACAAAGGAAGGTTTATTAAAAAAACAGAGTTTGGATGACTAGATTTTATTAATATTAGGATCAATAATATATGGGGAAAGCTCTTTCTTATAGAGGGAGACATGACAAAGAACTTTTTGGAAAAATAGATTTTTAAACAAAGGTGCTACTAACAGGAAAGATTTTCTTGTCAGAAAGTTTCAGCATTCTCATTGTTAACCCCTTTGGTATGCCTCATCTCTGTCTAGCAATAATGGTTATTCAAGATGTATGTATCATTTATACACATGATCTGGTGACATCCTCTAAATTGTTGAGCACAGATTTTCTAAGTAAAGCATATTCTCTGCTATTAAGGGAAACTGTCAGGCAATTTAAGCAGAAAATATGACCTTGTAAAATGCTGACCCTTCAGAAGCCGTAATCTCATGATGACTGCTTCCTAGAGAACAAATACTGTCAAAAATCTATCCTGCGCCCTAAGAGAATTGAGAGAAGCAAATAACACTGAGATGAGCACCCTTAACTGGAAATCTGGTTCTAGGATATGGATTATAAGATTTTGCATCCAATAAACTCTCCAAAACTAACATTTGCTTCATGACTAGCATCGGGGCTTTCCAACCTGGAAGAGTCTCTGAGTGATAATATAACCCAACAGTCTCCTTTCCAGATGAGAGAAAATGAGAACAGATTACAGGGAAGTTCCTAAAGCCAGACAATACTTTAATGGGTAGAATTAAAGCCTGAGCCTCCTAGACATCTGAGTTTGGATCTTCTTGCTGTTTCTGGCTGCCAAAGTAAATGTTGTTAGTGTAATAAACAACACTTTGGGACACAAAGATCATGTGTATGTATCGTTTTCACTTAATGAGAACAGAGGGTGAGGGCACAGAAGAGCTGGAAAGATGTGGAACTGTTAAAACTGAAAAGATGTGGAAGTTTGGGTGACAAAGATGTGGAAGAGAAGACCCTTACATGCTATTGCGGGGGATTTGAGGGCTCCCCTAAAGTCCTCCCAATCTGCTGGCTACTATTCAAAGTTTCTTCCTTGGAAGTTCATTAATTTGACTTTAGCTTATCTACATGCAAATCAGCATTACTTCTGAGAGCTACAGCACTCGGTCACATGGTCACATGTGCCTTAAGAGAACTAAGATGGTGACTCCCCTGGGCACTGGTTCTAAGGGTGTAGGAGAGGGGAGGAGGGAAACAAGAGTCTAACAACCCTACAGGATTCCTTATTTCTATTACTCCTTTTTAGTCTCTGATGTGTTTAGGTGAGTCTTTCAAATAGTACCAATAATTATCTTTGCTCGGCATCACACACAATTTACACTGCTCAAATTGAAAAGTACAAAACCTTGATGGGTTTCTGCTCTAAACCATCTCCCTGGCAGTAAATGTGTCTTTATAGCACTTTTTTCTATCTGTAGTCGGCAATCTTGTCATGTTTGGTAATTGTCTCAGCACAATTTGCGTCATTCACAAGGGTATTATCATGCTGGGTTCCCATGTGGGAATTTGTTCTGATAGGTGGCATGGCCATCTTGAGCCTGAAAAACAGGGGATGATTTCTAAAGGCTTGGGTCAAATGGGGAAGTAGCTTTGTAACAAGAAAAACCTAAACTGCTTCAAACCCCACTTGGTTCTGGAGTTGGGTGGTAAGCCTGATGAATGGGATGCTGCAGAGAAGGATGTGGTTTTAAGAGAAATTTTTGAGATGGCAATCATGGGGTTGAGACAAAGACATGGGAACCCACACGTACCCTCTCCTTCACTAGTCAGGCTCCTCTAAGCCCTCCAGGCCTCCACGCTCAGTGTCCATCCTTGGGCCCTTACTGGGCCTGCGTTGCCCAGCTGCAGCAAGAATCCTGTCAAGGTGGTTTAGAATCCCCATCCTAGACATCTGATCATGTCAGTATCTGATCAGATTCCTCAGGTGATTCCTGCCTTCAGCAAGAATCCCATCAAGTCATTTTAGCCAGAATCCACTCTTACCTCTGAGGTTTCCTCTTAGCAATTTTCTATCCATGGATCCCCAACCTCCGCTCCTTGGCTATAAATCCCCACTTGTCCACGCTGTATTCAGAATGGAGCCTGTTCCATTGCCTCTGGGTCACTTTCCCCCCATTTCAATACTTCCTGGTTAAAACCTATTTTTACTGTTGTAACTACTATCCAGCTCTGGCAGGACAAACTCTTTGAATTGAAGGGTCCTTTGAAACAGTCTGATGCTGTCCCTTCGTTCTACTGATGCCTGGGGAAACTGACACCTCCCAGTTTTACTGGCAGGGAAGAGAAAGGAATCCAAGGTCACTTCAGGGTTAATTTCTGGGGTGACCTGGAGACTGGTGTCACCGTGAACAGATATAAACTTACGCTGAAAGAGCAGACACATACGTATAAGGGCAAGTGAAAGAGAGAAAAATAGTACACACGGGGTGGGTGACAACCAGAGAGGACTGCCAAGTAAGCACAAAAACCTCAGGAAACTACAATTCTGAGCCTAATTCTACCACTGACTTATTGAGTGACTTTGGAAGAGTCACTTAATTAACCCTCCCTAGATCTCACTGTTCCTTCTCTTCCCCATATGGAGATAATACATACAATTAACTAATGCTCACCAGTTTAAAAATGAGTTCTACACACAGGTCACTGAAACATTCAGTGAATCATCCTCTCCATGTTCAGGTCTGAGTGCTTCTCTTAAGACGCTGTCCCCAGGGTCGGCGTGGGTGTGTGTGTGCAGTGAGTCCCAGCAATAATAGCACCGACTTGCTCTGTGCTAGGCCCTGTGTTACATGCACGAACAATTTAGACATTATGACTGGGATATTTTGCATATTTTATTGTTACTTTAGTAGTTACTCTTCAAAAATTATATTTTATTACTACTGGGTGAGGAAATTGAGACACTGAGAGGTTAAGCTTCATGTCCAGGTCACGAAACTATTGACTGACAGAATGAGGACTTGAACTTACACTGCTTGGGTCCAGAAGACAGGCTCTCAATCTCTCACTATGTTGCCTAAGAGGCAGAAACTATCTTAAAAAAACTGAAAGGCTGTTTGCCTTCCTAAGAGGTAAGGACTAGGCTCTCTGACAAAGGTTTAGGAACACTTTCTTTTGGAGGAAGAAAGATCAGTTATAGTTATCAGTACAGTTATTCTGTACTGATAGGATAAAACTGGATCACTGGGTCACAACACATGAAGGTAGATTTCAGACAAACCTTACATTTGCCTAACAATACCATCTGGAAATGAAATCATCATCTCAGAAGGCTTAGTGTTTGAGATCTTCTGGGCCCTGACCCTGTGACCTTAATCTAATGACTAAACATCTCTGTGTCTCAGTGAGGGGCTACCTCATAACAGGTAACAGGACCTATCTCATAAAGCTAGTGCAAAGATTCAGTGAGCTCTATATTGCTGTTGTTAAGTTGCTAAGTTGTGTCCACTTCTTTTGCAATCCCATGGGCTATAGCCCATCAGGCTCCTCTGTCCATAGGATTTCCATGGGCAAAAATACTGGAGTGGTTTGCCATTTCCTTCTCCAGGGAATCTTCCCAACTCAAGGATCAAACCTGTGTCTCTTGCATTACAGGTTGGTTCTCTACCCCCGAGCCACCAGGGGAACCTGAGTTCTAAGTGAAGAATGCTTAAAAGCTGACTCCTGGAAAGTGCAGGAAAAATATTAGCTCTTCTCTTTGTCATCATTCCTATACCGTGTTGGATGTGGCAGTTAGATGATTCACAGAATAATGTAGGAAGGAAAAGATTCCTACATGGAGTGGGAGGCAGTCAGGATAGGTACTTCCTCTGAGGACCTATGGGTCCAATGGCATTACAACATGATATAATTCAAAACAAGAGGATACAACACAGCTGATAGCAATATCATTTTGATCAGCACCTTATTCATCTCACTGCTGTGGATTGTTACGGTGGCCATTACCTATATATGATTCCTGTTGGAATCCTGGAAATATAGGGATGAATTTTTCCACACTTGACTGGTTTTTCATTTCTCAGAGCCCCTCCTGACACAATTTCTGACACAGAATTGCATAGCATGAGGTGTGATCTAGCCATCTCTTCAACAGCCATATCTTTGTGACATTTTTTGTTTCACAAAGAACACCTAGCATTTGCTGGACACAAGGTAGTTTCCAAGTACAAATGAGTTGATTGATGGGTTGAAAATAAAAGTGTTTTGTATGTGATAGTTGGGGCAAATTACAGGAATGCTTAATTATAGTAAATATCATCTATTTGCCTCATTTCCTTTTCAAGTGTGCAATTTTCTATTTTCATCTGAGAAGTACATGTATGCAGCTATATTCAGTTCAGTCGCTCAGTTGTGTCTGACTCTTTGCGACCCCATGAATTGCAGCACGCCAGGCCTCCCTGTCCACCAACTCCCGGAGTCTACACAAACCCATGTCCATCAAGTCGGTGATGCCATTGAGCCACCTCACTCTCTGTCGTCCCCTTCTTCTCCTGCCCTCAATCCTTCCCAGCATTAGGGTCTTTTCCAGTGAGTCAACTCTTCACTTGAGGTGGCCAAAGGACTAGAGTTTCTGCCTCAACTTCTCTTTTATACACAAAGAATAAATTATGAATAAATAAACAAAATGCCAGACAGGCCAGTTCATTGAAAGATAGCTTGGATCATAATTTCAGAGCCTCAGGATATAGTACCTTTTGTAAAAGATACAAATGTTCCTTTCCTCATGCCAACCTACAGCTGGTGAATAGCTTATGACTCTCAAAGCAGGTGTGAGTCTGAAGGGCAGATTGTCCTTCTGTCTGGGGATGAGAAGGTTCAGAGCCAACCCCAGTGGGTGTCCACTGTGTTTTTAGTGGGAGTCAGTTGGCTCTACATGCTGGAGCCAAACCCCAGTTCCAGATCAGAGATGCCACAGAGACTTGCTAAGGATGTAGGCTCTGGACCCACACTGCCTGGGTTCAGGTCCTAACTCCTTCACTCAATATGTGATCTTGGAACAGTTACTTAGTGTTTCTAGTGCCTCAGTTTCTTTTTCTGTGAAGGAGTGAATAGTTGAAATTCTTCCTATCTAAAGGTGTTTGAGGATCATTTAATTCCATTAATTTCTTGAGAAACCTCCTCTCAATAACGTTGGCTGTCCTCATTCCCCTAAGAGGTACATTCTCTACTAGTAAGTACTGTGCTGTGCTATGATGTTATGGAGAAGGTCTTGGAGAAGACTGAGCCTCACTAGGCACTTGAAGAGTATACGTGCCCTATTTACCATACTAGAGTCCATGAAATGTAGTCAGATAAGGAAAGAAAATAAAGTGTTTTAACTGTCCTTTTTCCATTTCCAGGTTAATGAGCTCCAGGAAGTTTACATGTCATGACTGTGTTATTCTTTTCATCCATTTTATAGAAAATACTACTCCATTTTTCAACACATTCAACCAGAATGCACGGTCATGAGTTGACCCTGGCCTCTCTCCAGGAACTCTCCTTTGCAAACAATGAATGAAAAATATAACATTCTCAAAGGGTTCTAAAATTCAGAGGAAACCCCCTTTTTAAAAAGAAACAATGAAAAAACCGTTCCCACCCCTGTTTCTTTGAGGAATTGTAACAATAGAACCAGGAATATTTAACATTAAAATCTGGGGTAAGACCTCTTAGTGTTAAAGTGTTTCTCAGATAATTAAAGGTTTACACTATGATTTTACTTCCCATATACAGACCCAGATATATGCAAACGCTCAGACACTTGTAATTATAAATGAACTATAATACATGATTATATACATATCACTGAAAATAAACCTAATTCACACACCAAAGCACAGAGGTGACAAAACATTGATAAGGGTGATTTTAATAACCTATAAACATTACATGGAAGTCAAAAGCCAACTTCTTAAAACTTACTAAACTGTACTTGCTTAAAGAGAAGCTGGACTCTTTTAGGGACCATTGTTTTTGTAGAAAATGCATGTCATAGAAGAATTTCAACTGAAAAATAAATTACAGTACTCATTAGAGAACTCGATGCTTCCCAGAATATGCTTACTATTTCAATATTAATTGTATTATAGGCATAGACATATCCAGTGAATTTGATGTATCTGTTTTTTAAATATTCCCATCACCTTAAGATACAGCATGTGTATTAGTCGCTCAGTCATGTCTGACTTTTTGTGACCCCATGGACTGCAGCCTGTCAGGCTCCTCTATCCATGGCATTTTCCAGGCAAGAATACTGGAGTGGATTGCCATTTCCTTCTCCAGGTGATCTTCCCGACTCAGGAATTGAACCCAGGTCTCCCGCATTGTGGGCAGACTCTTTACTGTCTGAGCCACCAGATCCATTGCCAAAATATGGAAGAAACTTAAATGTCCATCAATGGATAAATGGATAAAGAAAATGTTGTGTATGTATGTGTGTGTGTATATGCATACATACATACAATGGAATAGGATTCAGTCATTTTAAAAAAACAAATGAAATCTTGCCATTTGTGATTACATGGATGCACCTTGAAGGCATTATGCTAAGTAAAATAACTCAGATAGAGAAAGATATATACTATATGATATCCCTTACATGAGGAATCTAAACAAAACAAAAATGAAAAACCAACAAACATGCAAACAAACAAAAATCAAGCTCATAGATACAGAGAACAGATAAGTAGTTGTCAGGGGTGGGGGTGGAAGGGTAAATTGGGTGATGGGGGTCAAGGCATAAAAATCTGGTTATAAAGTAAATATGTCCTATGGTTGTAATGCACAGCATAGGGAAGAAACAAAAATTACAACATTCATCAGGCAATGGAATTCCTACCATAACATACTTAATACTTCAATATTAACTATACCAGAGGTACAGAAATATCCAGTGGGTTTGATGTAAATGCGTTTTCAATATCCTGCCATCACCTTAAACATGTAGCCAGCTCCACTTCCTCAAGGAGGGTGGAGGATAAGGGGTTAACTTACAGGCTTCTTATCCTCAAGTCTCCTAGCCAGCACTCTTCCATTTAGGATCAAGGTCTATACTTCGATCATGAAAGGAAGGGGATGGAGGAGCATGAACATTTCATGCATTTCGTACGTGGCCTCCACTGGTAAAAAGAAACCAATGCCTATGACTTGTTAATAGGGAGTAAGTAGTATCATCTTTATTCTCAGAGGACAATTAGATTGTTATTTTCATTTACGCTGGGACGCCAAAGTAGAGATGATGCTGTTACTTCATCTGTATGTTGCTTAATTTTTTGCATATTAATAAGATTAGATTGCATTCCAGTCCAGCCAATATACCCATTTTGACTTCTCCTGCCCTCTACCCACCTCAAATTTAACACAGTTCCAAAACATTTCACTAAAAATAGAGTATTTACTTAATGAATTAAAGACCATGGGGCTTAGTCAGTGATTTATTTTCTCCTTTCCCTGTGCATATTGGCCATCATTTCTCACTCCTCCTCTCCCGTTTTGGAGAGTCTACCATGCTCTATCACACGTGGTTTCCTAGGAGACACACTCACAGCCAGGAACCTCAGAGTACACATTTCCATTTTCCTCCCCAGCTCATCTCCCAGGAAGCTTTAGCTAATGAAACAAGGTGCAAATACATCAGCACTTTTAAAAATTACTCTACAAATTACTCCACTGATTTCATACTCATTCACGGGAAGACCTCGTAATTGCCAACTGTGGGCTTTTTCCAGAGCAATCTCAGTTAAGAATCACACCTTAGTGATATCCTAGGTACTGGATTTGTCACACGCTCAGGGATTTCAAATGCTGCTCAGAGGCAGAGACTGAGGTTATTGAAATTCCTTGACTTCCCAGTTCAAAGCTCCATGGGGTAGTTCTGGTCATTTATTTGCAGGCACAGCCCCCGTGCCTGGGAGAGTTGCTGCCCATTTCAGGAGGATGACTACATGATTGGAAGAATGGAATCTTCTACAGGGAGAGCAGCCATCCTCTCTGTAACCCTTCCTCCTTCCCACCCCCAGGCTGTGCTTCTTGGAATTGCTGTACATTAGTTTTAGAGATGCTTAATTAATTTCTTTTATCCTTGTATTTTTCTTTCCTTTGTTTTGGGAAGGCAGCAGGCCCCCATGCCTCTCACTTCAGAAAGATTTCCACCCAAGCCCAAAGAAGAAGTAGCTTTCAAGGCATGTTCTACCCTACTTTCTAGTTTCCTAAAACTCAACTTGTTGAAAAGATGTTGCCAGGATTCCCAGGGGAAGAAGAGTGAGAGAAAGGGACACTGAGCGTCACAAAGAAAAGGCAATGGAATGCATTATGCTGTCTCTTAATACACCAGAATCTGCCAGAAGATAGATATGTAGCCAAACCAGATATATCCGTGTGTTCCCATTAGAGAAGTCTAAAGAGAGTAACTCGGCCAGTGAAACTGAAGTAAAAATATCTATCATGCATCTTGGTTGTTGCACTGACCAAGGGGGACACTTGGGGACAAATGTCTTCCCTTTGGACCACCTTTATTGAGCATCTTGGACTTAACACATTACTGACCAGAGAGGTATCAATATGTTTTTAGAGAATGATACAATTAACATGACTGTGAGAAGTTGTTAGAGCTTAAAACTGATCAAGCGTTTATACAACTTATGATTGCCATTATGACTCACATTTTGCTCCATTAGCTTTTTGTTCCAACTTTGTGTACACTATAAATGCAAGTTTATTACCGTAAAATTTTCAAAAATGAAGTATCATGAAGTTTTAAGTAAAGAAGAATTTTTTCAGTGAATTTTATGCAGATAATTTGATTATATAAACAACATATATACTAGTGTCTCAGAAGACAATAGTTCTTCAAATAAGTTCTGATTCAGACAATGTGAATATTAGACCAATAAAAAATTTAAAAAAACCTGAGTGATTGATTCTGATACAGAAAGTGAAAATGAAACTCACGGTGCTGGAGAAGACTTCAGAGGTGTGTTGGGTATACCTATTGAATGTAATAACCCACAAAGTGTTAGTGATACAACAGAATTCAGTTTTGGCAGGCCAAAATAAAAATTTCTTGCCACAGGAGTTAGTTTCTACAAAAATCCCCTGGTCAATAATGAGTTAAAAATGTAGAGAAGAAAGAGTCCCCTAGCCTGGGATATAGATAGAGGTCAGGTGGTTCCATGAGCAGTAGAGATCTTTACCCCACTCTCTGGTGGAGTCCCTGGAAGAAGGCAAGATCCAAGAAGAAGATGACTGCAAGGGGCTCCTGGGAGTGAATGCTGGACCCTGGGCACTAGGGTTCCTCACCTTGGCAAAGACCCTGGGCCCCACACAAGGAAGGGAAGCAGAGAGCTACCCAACCTGCCTCATGTAGGCTGGACAGTGAGCTGTCAGTGGTGACCATGATGGACTGGAGAAGACAGGTCTCCTATTTTCCATGCACCATGAGAAAAGAATGACGAGAGTAATCCTTGTTCATCTATAGGGATAAAGACTCAGATTCACATTAATTCAATTTAAGAAAATAAAATAATGGACATGCTTGTACAACTACCCTTGTGCATGCATGCTAAGTCACTTCAGTTGTGTCTGACTTTGTGTGACCCCAGGGACTCCACCCTTGTAGATAGACTAGGATTCAAATCTCTTACATACTGATGTTAACGTTCATATGTTGTCTCCTGAATGATTTTTAGGATGGAACCAGAGGATAGAGATAGCATATACCAAACATGAGTGCTGATGCTCCCCTTCTGTGCTCTTGACAGACATGACTAATCAACCCATTACACTTTCCCCAACTGGACATGCACAGATAGAAGCACAGGAACATCAACAAGAGGACCCAGGTATCCACAGCAACCAGTCACACTGGAACAAAATAAGAATCCTATTTGCCCTTCCTGACATAGTGAGGTCATACCAATGTGTGAAGGGGGAGTCACCCATAACGATCATTCCCAGTGTCAGTTATCTGAGGGAAGTGGAGGGCTGTTATACCAAAAAAACACAACTCGGGAGTCACACCTTCATACACATGTTTTACTCCCTTCCCTTTTTCTGTGTCACAGGAAGTGCATTCCCAGACTCTCTGGTTGTTGTCTTTGTCAGTAGGGAGTTATGAAGGAAGACAGCCCCCTTCTATCAGGGCTGTCTCTCCTTCACTGTCTCTCCCTCCATGAACCTGGCTCTTACCAGGCAGCCCCTGCTGGAACTCTGACTCCTGACAGATGGCTCAGGCTGGGGTGTTGAAGTAACCTCACCTCTTCCCCCTGTCCCTACAGCCTTAGGGGGGGTGGCGGGAATAGTGGCTTCCTGCTGTCACTTCACCATCCCCTAGGGGGCTGCTTAGCTCTTCTAGCACCTGGGTAATCAATTTACTGTCATAGATCTGGGGCTTGAACACATGGCTAGAGCTGACTGATACTAGAAGTAGCAAACCGGAAGTGATCTCAGAGAGGTGAGGCAAGAAGGTTATACCTCTCTCTTGACCTTAAGCTCTAGGGTGTGGATTTTGAGAGCTTCCAGCAGCTTTGCAAGAACTGCAGGTGAGGAAGAAGGAAAGCTTCTGCCAAGCAAGGGGACAAGCAAGAGCATCCATGAGGACTCAACATGAGTGAGTTACTTCTCCTGAGAGAGATGAGAAACTCACAGGGAAATGTTCCATCTGGGTCTCAGCTGTACCAAGAGGTTTGATTTCACTTCAGAAATGTGTGGACAAAATAATTTCAGTTACTTAAATGTGTGTGACCATTAAAAAATACGATTTCTTTATGCTTAGAGTTCTTACATTACTATAAAGTCAAACCTGTAACTTAAATACACACATATATGTATAAAATCAATAAAATTCAAATTAACATCATTGATTGACCCTGATGATGATGTTTCTGGGGGACTAAGACTAAATTCAGTGTGAATATGTTTCTGATTCCTACATGGCAGTTTCTTTTGAGTGTGGCACACTTGTATTACCATGTGCGGGGTGAGAAGTCAGTTCTCCTTTCATTTTTTCCCTTTTCAAACCTCTGCAAAACCTTTAATAATGCAGGGCAATGCCTAAACCTGCATTTGGCAGAACCACATCATTTGTTACTAAGTAAATCTCTGCTCTTTCCTCTAGCCTGAAAGAAACATGGTGGATGGTACAATCGTGGACCAGTGCTCAGCTATGAGGTGATAATCAGATGGTGTACAGTCCTCTTCTACTCTTTGTCTTTTGAAGATTATTGGGTAGAAATGTAAAATACAAATTCTCATAAAGGTCTCCCACAAAGTAGAACTAGTAATAGTGCCTCTGAGGCCAGCCTAGTTTTGGTGGCAATAAATTCCAAGTAGTTCCCTCAGGGAAGCTGGATCACCAGGATAAAGAACAAAAGTTTGGAGGATTAGCTGCTATCTTTTTCCATGTGGAGATTCTCTTTCCTTCAGTTCAGCTCAGTTCAGTTCAGTCACTCAGTCATGTCCAATTCTTTGCAACCCCATGGACTGCACCATGCCAGGCCTCCCTGTCCATCACCAACTCCCAGAGTTTACTCAAATGCATGTCCATTGAGTCGGTGATGCCATTCAACCATCTTATCCTCTGTTGTCCCCTTCTCCTCCTGTCCTCAATCTTTTCCAGCATCAGGGTCTTTTCCAATGAGTCAGCTCTTCGCATCAGTTGGCCAAAGTATTGGAGTTTCAGTTTCAACATCAGTTCTTTCAATGAACACTCAGGAGTGATCTTTAGAATGGACTGGTTGGATCTCCTTGCAGTCCAAGGGACTCTCAGGAGTCTTCTCCAACATCACAGTTCAAAAGCATCAATTCTTTGGCACTCAGCTTTCTTTATAGTCCAACTCTCACATCCATACATGACCACTGGAAAAACCATAGCCTTGACTAGACAGACCTTTGTTGGCAAAGTAATGTCTCCGCATGTTAATGTGCTAAGTAAGTGATCTAAGTGAGGTCACTCAGTCGTGTCCAACTCTTTGTGACCCCTTGGACTGTAGCCTAACAGGCTCCTCCATCCATGGGATTTTTCAGGCAAGAATACCGGAGTGGGTTGCCTTGGTCATAACTTTCCTTCCAAGGAGCAAGCGTCATTTAATTTCATGGCGGTAATCACCATCTGCAGTGATTTTGGAGCCCAAAAAAATTAAGTCTGCCACTGTTTCCACTGTTTCCCCATCTATTTGCCTTGAAGTGATGGGACCAGATGCCATGATCTTAGTTTTCTGAATGTTGAGCTTTCAGCCAACTTTTTCACTCTCCTCTTTCACTTTCATCAAGAGGCTCTTGGTTCTTCTTCACTTTCTGCCATAAGGGTGGTGTCATCTGCATATCTGAGGTTATTGATATTTCTCCTGGCAATCTTGATTCCAGATTGTGTTTCATCCAGCCTAGCATTTCTCATGATGTACTCTGCATATAAGTTAAATAAGCAGGGTGACAATATACAGCCTTGACGTACTCCTTTTCCTACTTGGAACCAGTCTGTTGTTCCATGTCCGGTTCTAACTGTTGCTTCCTGACCTGCATACAGGTTTCTCAAGAGGCAGGTCAGGTGGTCTGGTATTCCTATGTCTTTCAGAATTTTCCACAGTTTATTATGATCCACACAGTCAACGGCTTTGGCATAGTCAATAAAGCAGAAATAGATATTTTTCTGGAACTCTCTTGCTTTTTCAATGATCCAGCGGATGTTGGCAATTTGATCTCTGGTTCTTCTGCCTTTTCTAAAACCAGCTTGAACATCTGGAAGTTCACAGTTCACATATTGCTGAAGCCTGGATTGGAGAATTTTGAACATCACTTTACTAGAGTGTGAGATGAGTGCAATTGTGCAGTAGTTTGAGCATTCTTTGGCATTGCCTTTGTTTTGACCTTTTCCAGTCCTGTGGCCATTGCTGAGTTTTCCAAGTTTGCTGGCATACTGACTGCAGCACTTTCACAGCATCATCTTTCAGCATTTGAAATAGCTCATGGCTCAACTGGAATCTCATCACCTCCATTAGCTTTGTTTGCAGTGAGGCTTTCTAAGGCCCACTTGACTTCACATTCCAGGATGTCTGGCTCTAGGTGAGTGATCACACCATCGTGTTTATCTGAGTCGTGAAGATCTTTTTTGTACAGTTCTGTGTATTCTTGCCACCTCTTCTTAATTTCTTCTGCTTCTGTTAGGTCCATACCATTTCTGTCCTTTATCGAGTGCATCTTTGCATGAAATGTTCCCTTGGTATCTTTAATTTTCTTGAAGCGATCTCTAGTCCTTCCCATTCTATTGTTTTCCTCTATTTCTTCGCATTGATTGCTGAGGAAGGCTTTCTTATCTCTGCTTGCTATTCTCTGGAACTCTGCATTCAAATGGGATATCTTTCCTTTTCTCCTTTGCTTTTTGCTTTTCTCCTTCCTTAGACAGCCTTAAAGGAGGTGGGCTTGGCTTTAGTAGCAGTAGCATGTAGTAATAGCATGAAATTATTTTGTCATGAATTTTATGTAAAGAAAATTTCTTTTTCTATCTATTTTCTCTTATGTCAAGGACAGAGCAAAGTAGCACATATCAAAAACCCCAGTAAAATCAAGCAGTCTCAGATCAGGTAATGGTGTAATGCTATAAATGCAAACACACATACACACATTAGTGACATATGTTAAGGTCATACATATAATGCAATGCACAGTAGGGAGGGTGCTGAGATATTGGGATGATGACTTTGAAAGTACATGTAAGTTGGAAACAACCTTAATGTCCATCGACTGATGAATAGGTTAAGAAGTAGTACATATAGACAATGAAATATTACTCAGATATAAAAAAGAATGAGATGTCATTTGCAGCAACATGGATGGATCTAGACACTATCATATCAAGTGAAATAAACCAGAAAGAGGAAGACAAATATCATATGATATCACTTATATGTGGAATCTAGGGGGAAAAAGATACAAATTAACTTATGTACAAAACAGAAAAAGACTCAGAGACATAGAAATTAAACATATGGTTATCAAAGGGAAAAGAGGAAGGGGAGGGATAAATCAGGAGGGTGGGATTAACATATACACACTACTATATATAAAATAATCAACAAGGACCTACTGTATAGCACAGGGAACTCTATTCAATATTTGGTAATACCCTACAGGAGAATCCTTGGTCGGGAAGATACCCTGGAAAAGGAAATGGCAATCCACTCCAGTACTCTTGCCTAGAAAATCCCATGGACAGTCCATGGGGTCATAAAGAGTCAGACATGACTGAACAACTTCACTTTCACTTTATAGGAGAAAAGGATATATATGTATAATAGAGGCACTCTGCTGTATTCTGACTCTAATATAACATTGTAAACCAGCCATACTTAAATTAAATAAATAAAATTTTAAAAAGAGAAAGTACATGTTAGAGTAGAATGACAGCAGATGGAGGTTTTGGTGGGAAGTAATCAAATACCTCTCTTACTTTCATCCTCTGGACACAATGAAACAAGTACAATAAATGCTGTATATTTAGACAAAAACATTTATGCTGTCCCTAACACAGAATATGGTGAAGAGAGAGTCATAACACAGGGAAATAAAATGTTCTGATGGTCATTGTCTTTGCAGAACAATTTAGTAACTGTTAGGATGTCCATATCTCCCAGCCCAGATATTTTGCTCCCAGTGTAGACGCCGTGGAAGCTTTCTCCATGAGTTCAAGGAGATGTATATAAGAGTGGACATGGCAATATTGCTGGCAATGACTGAAAGAGGTGAGAGGGAAATATCCACCCGCATGAGAATGGATATAAGACTTGTGCTATATTCATGCACTGCTGTGCTCTAGCAAGTGCTTCAGGAGGGAAAATGAATGACCTATAGCTATACACATCCATGTTGGTGACACACACATATCCTTTTGAGTGGGGAGAACAAGTTGCAGAAGGTTCATACACTTAGGCACTGTTTCTGGGAAGCACTAAAATATACATACAATATCACTGACTTTCCATGACAAATATTGGTCGTAAAAATATAAATAAAGGTATAAAATGGTAAATCTCAAATTCAGAATAGATGTCAACTCTGGGAAAGTAAGAAAGGGGATGATACTCTATCAGCAGTGTTTCATTTCTTAATCTGGGTGACACATATATAGGTCTACAGGTCTATATTCTTTATGTGTTTCTGTATACCTGAAATAAGTCATGACGAATAAGGTATTTTAGCCATTTTACACATAACTTAATACTGCTTGGAAAATACTTTAATGGAAACCTTTGAAGATCCATAGACTCCTAGCCATTCTTGGACCACAGCTTGTAAACCTGAGCACAAGCCTTGCCTGATGATCTCTCTGGGTTCATCAAAGAGGCTCATGAGTCCATCAAGACTCTCTTCATGAAAACATTAAGCTGTAAAGCAAAAGAAACTTTACAGCAGTCGAGATACATGTTTTCTTAGAGCAAATGAACTCATGTCAGAGTAGTTGGCTATATTGCTGTTGTTGGTTCATTCATTTCATAGAGGTAGTTCTCCTGAGAGTGGAGCAGAGGAACCCAACTATTTCACAAACAAAACTCACCACCCCTTGGGAACTCTGAGGTTCAGGTTTGAGAGTTGCAGTGAAGTCCAAACTGAATCTAAAACTAATGCAAAGCGACCCCTCTATGTTCTGTGAAGGAGATTCCATATATCAGACCAACCTAATAAGAGGACATTCACAGCATTTGCTCTGATACTGTGGAAACTGACCTTACATGGAGAGCCTTTGAGTCTCCTCCACAGCTCCTGGACTATCTCTTGCCCAACTGGAGCTGAGTTGGGCAAGAGCATAATCTGGCTCATTCTTTACTGGATCACCTTTATATCATACAATACCACCAATCACATCACAGATTTGGGAGGCATTTGGTATAGTGGAAAGAAATGTGGGATTTCAGGTTGACTAAAGGGTCAGGTCCTGGCTCTATCCTCATGATGACTGTGATGATCTTGAGAAAATTTCTTGACTCTCTCAAGTCTCAGTTGCTGTGTTTTAAAATGAGGATGAAACATTTTTGAAGAGCTGAGAGAAAAGCAGCATACGGCGCATGCCCTCTGCACATCCCCTGAGACGTGGGCAAACCACCTAAGTTACCCCTCCAGCCTGACCCCTGGACACACCCCTACCCTCACCAGCTTCCCTCCTCCTCAGAGAGTGAGCAGGAGAGCAAGGGCACTTGTTACTTCTTCTCACTCTCCATTACTCCAGCAGGATTTCCTGTCTGACCTCTAATCAATTTCTATTGATTTAGGAGGCCAACAACCCTGATTGATAACATTTACCCAGATGTCGCACTAGAGGGGATAGTTTTCTTCATAGATAATGGAAGCAGCTAGAGAAGAATTTTGAGAAGAAAAGTGACATGACTGGGTTTGTGTCTAAGAACAGTGGCTCTGTCAGAAATAAACTGATGGATTAGAGGAAGCGAGTCTTGGAGACCAGAAGCCCAGTAAGGAGACTCTAAGAAGTCAATCAAAAGATGACCACTTGCATTGCAAGTGTGATCTCGTGGATGAAGAGGAAGGAAGAGACATAAGACAGAGCACAGAGATAAGAAACCAGGACAGGGGAACTGATGGGATATGAAGAGTCAGGGGAAGAAGCAGGTCTTTGGCTTGAACCTAGATGGAGGGGGCTGCCGCTTAGTGAGGTAGGGACACAGGAAGGAGCAGCCTGAGGAGGTAACAAAGAGTTCACACTTATATTAGGTTTAAAATGTCTCTAGAATATCCAGCTAGTGATGAAAGCAGCAACAACAGAAACAAACAACTATTTGGATGCATAGCCATGAAACTGGAGGGAGAGGTGTGGGCTGGGGGTGGAGATCATGGAGGATCAGCAGAGCCAAGAACTTCAACTCTGTTGCTTGAGGAGAGTGGAGGAAAATGCTCCCCTAGCTGACAATAGCTTTGCATAGAGTGCCTTGGTGTCTGCAGCAACCAGCTAGAGAAAATCCCTACAGAAATGTGATTAAACCAAAGGGAAAGACCTGAAACAACACTTGGAATGTCAAAGAAAAAAAGAGAGAGAAAAACTCAAGTATTAATGTTAAATTGACTGGGAGGGAAGTGTGGAAAACAACCCCATGAACCACTTAGAATTGTTCTGTTCCCTGGTGTCCACAAGCCTGCTCTGACTTGACCCCCATCCCTCCCACACAATGGGGGCATTGAGATCATTCATGCTCTGTGTGTGACCATCAGATTTCATGGTCGAGGTCAAAGCGCTCTGGGCATTCATCCCATCAAATATGCTTGTACCAGAGCTCCTGGGCTGCACCAGCATCTCAACTACAATACAGCACTGGAGAGAGCTGATGTTGTCAACATAAGCTATTAGAACAGCAATTGCAATTGACCAGTATTAGACAAATCCCAGCTTTGTGGCTTCTGTGGTTGTACCAATAAATCAGTTAGAGATGCCCTGTCTTGCATGGTGGCCACCAACCATCTGTGCCTATTGAGCTCTTGAAATGTGGCCAGTCTGGGTCCAGAAGTGCTATAAGCATAAAATGCACTCCATATTTTGAAGACAGTATAAAGAAAGAATGTAAAATATCTCATTCATAATGTTGATATTGATGACATGAGGAAATGATAATATATTAGATGTATTTAGCAAATAAAAGATGCCATTAAAATTATTGGGTTGGCCAAAATGTTCATTTAGATTTTCCTGTAACATCTTATCAAAAACCTGAATGAACTTTTTGGACAACCCAATACTTATAGCTATGTCTATTTTTTTTTAATGTGGCTACAAGCAACTTTAAAATTACTCCTGTAGCTTGAATTATATTTCTATTGGCCAGCGCTAAGTTAGAGAACTTGCATTCTCTTCATTCTTTGTTATATACTATAGCATATCCTTGGTACATACTATGCTTTTACTCCTAAAATCGTAAACAAAGTAGCTTACAGTAAATGTTAACATCTTTCCAATCTATCCACAATGCACACGCCCAAGAGCCCTACCCAAGAGCTAGCCATGATTTACTTAACCTGTAAATTAAAATTTGTTTTATAGCCTATAGGAAAATATCTAAATTCTGCTCCATTTCTACCACATACACTAGCATTGAGATCATTTGCAGAAACATCAATTTTGAAAGTCAATGAAAGCCACACACACACACACACATAAACACACACATATGAATCTCTCACCAAAAATCTGTAGAGACAGAAGAATAATAGAAAGTCCAAGTGTGTAGTTGGGGTTATTCTAGTTATCAAAATGAATTAACTAAGGACTTTGGTCTTTATCAAATTTCATCTACTCTACACTGCATTTTCTAACCTGGTTTTCCCAGTGCTAACTACAGCATTTGACTTGAAATCTTTGGAGAAATGACTGTGTTCAGTTTTTCCATTTAGAAAATACATCGGAGTTCACGTAGGTAAAGGAAACCTTCCAAGATGTAGTAGGATCCTCCTGGAGGCATCTTTATCCCCTTGAAGACACTCAGTTATTACCATTAACGTAATTCCCTTTGAATACCAATGTGGAGTTAATTTATCCAATTGCTATCATCCACTTGTGAAAAGCATCTCACTCAGTGAAAACGAACGTGCCCTTCGGGGAGAGCATTTTCTCCTGCTTCCAGCCTCTAGACCATGTGTTCAGATTCTTTTCCATGGAAGGGACTGGGCTGCTTTGTCTGGTTTGTGGATCTTTGACATGTTCCCCTTTTGTCTGTACAACCTTGACTGAAAGAAACGAGATTATTCCCTGACACTTGATCCGAGCACTTAATAAATCCTTGCTGGATGGATAGGTAAATGAGATAGAATAACTGCCATGTTACTTTCTCCTGCTCAGCAGCTTTGTTGCTGAGATCTCTTCTCCTGCTGGAAAATGAACAGAATTACCACAAATACATCAACTCTATTTTTTATAGGGCTTCCCCAGTAGCTCAGCTAGTAAAGAATCCAGTTCAAAGACCCCAGTTTGAACCTTGGTTTGGGAAGATCCCCTGGAGAAGGGAATGGCTACCCACTCCATTATTCTTGCCTGGAGAATTCCATGAACAGAGGAGCCTGGCAGGCTGCAGTCCATGGAGTTGCAAAGAGTCGGACACGACTGAGCGATTTTCATTTTCCTTTTTTATATTTCAGAAATGCTCAAAAGCCTTCATCTATGCCCTTTCCTCCCTCAATCATGTTAATATTTACCTGCTACATTCATATTCCAGTTTAATTATATAGCATGAGCTTAGTAGCTTGAGGGCCCTCATCTGTGCTGTTTTTCCTAGGTACAAGTAGAATTTGGCTTACCAGCCCCGGGATGTGGCAACCTAGGGCCCTGTTACCCAATCTAATGAAGCCAGGGGCCCATTTCTTTTCGGCTTCCACAGGGCCATCCAGCCAGCCTCCTCTGTGACTTCATAAAATCTCCTGGGCCAACAGGATTTTTGCTGGGACATGATGGAAAAGGCTTTAAACCAATCATGGCTTTCAGAGTCCAAAAGTTACCAGGCTGTTTCCTGGTCTGTTCCTAGCTCTTTCATCTACCTTCTGGGGAGTGGAACAAGCCTTGCATCCTGCATTTGCACAGGTCTGGTCTCCAAGCACCAAGTCCCTACTGTCAGGAGATAGGAGAGCTGATCTATCTGGGGAGACCCACAGAGGCATCTCTCTGCCTGTTATCAGCTCTTTCTTCCCTGAGGCCTTATAATCACTGCAGTAAAGACACAGAAGATAATGCACCTTCAACTTGGTAAGATCCAAGGCACATAAGAAAGAAGGACTGTTCTTTTATGAAGGTGTCAGGGTGGAGATGACAAAACCAAAGCCTGGAGCAGAAAACTGATTTTCTCCAGGTTCTGGAGAGGAAAACTTTCGTCTTCAGCTGAATCTACAGTCTTTTCTTCTAAACAATTTCCACATCATCATCATTTGTTGTGAAGGCCCTGACAATAATGAGAACTCATTTACGCTCCAAAGGCGTCTGTTTTATTCTCAGCTCTTGGAGCTGTACCTTGACAGGTGAGGGCCTGACTTCACAGGGACCTTGCATGGGGAGGGGCTCTCCTTCTGCATTTCAGCTTGAAGACCAATGCTCTGCCTTTCCTACTTGTGCTCATGACTGTGGCAATTCACCCCAAACATTTGTCGTGAGACTTCATTTTGGTATATATTCATTCACACAAGGATACTAGTAATGGCTAACATTTATTATAATGTGACAAGACCCTGTAGCCATTATCTTATTTACTTCTCAAAACAACTTATGCAGTGGTCCCCAAGCTTTTGGGCACCAGGGACTGGTTTTGGAAGATAATTTCCCCATGGACCCAGGTGGGGTGATGGTTTCCAGATGATTCAAGCACCTTACATTTATTGTGCACTTTATTTCTATTATTATTACATCAGCTCCACCTCAGATCATCAGGTATTAGGTCCTGGAGGTTGGGGACTCCTGATATGGTATTGGTTTCATCACTGTATGTATTTTGTACATGAGAAAACTGTCTCAGAAAAATACCCTAGTCAACAGCAGAGCTAGAGTGTGAACCACAAATTTTACAGGTTTTTGGGAGTGTGGTGTAGTCTATCACCTGATTAGGAAAGAGTATGTTGCCTTGTGCATCTCCTCTCATTAAGCAAATAAATTGTCCTATGTAGTCCCCAACTTCCTCCCCACAATTCAGTTTGCTTGCAAGCAGTTGTTTGAAAAAAGAATAAAGTTGTTTCCTGTTTGCACCCAACTGAGTCAAGTGATTCAATACATGTAGCTCTTTGTAAAGGAATCTAGTGCATGCCTTGTCAGCAAACTTATATCTGGTTTTATTGGCTTTATGGTGAAAATTCACAGCATCGTAAAAAACAGGGTGTGTCTTAAAGGCTTCTCTTGGCTTCACAGGTAGGATCATCCTTACCTGTCTCAGAAGCCTCTAGATTAGAAACCACAGAAACCTTTCTCATGAAAAACATTTTGATGTCAAGAAACACTGCCTTGAATTTAATCTACAGCTGTCATGTTTCAGCTCCAGTAGTTTTCCTCTTATTTAAGTCTCCATTAAGATAAAGTATAGCCTGTCATTAGCTGGTGAATAATCTTGTATATTTTTAATGTGTTTGAAAGTAATTGTCAAGCCTCTGCCTTACACTTCCCGACTCAGACTACAGCATTCTTTAGTCTGTACTGATTTGAAGGAGCTCTTTAAAAGGGAAATTTCAGTATTTTTTTTCGTATTCTATGTATCAAGCAGGCAGAACACAATGGAGCATTTCACACTCTCCTCCACGGAGTCCTGGCAAAGTCTTGAGCAAACTTAGCACAAGTCTAAGTGACTTGAAGGTCTCCTATGTTGCATGATAATTGACCTAAAGAGCCAGAGAGCTTTGCACTCTTTTGATTCTTTCTTTCGCTCTCTGCATTGCCTGCAATTTTAGGATGTTCACATCTTACATCTATATCTAATGTTTCCAAAATTGCAGTGTGGTGGAGAAGGACTGCCCTTGAAGCAACAGCAACTGCAGCGTGGGGCACTTACTCTGGGTGCACAAGAGCCAGACACAGTTCTTGTGTTAACTTCAAATGCTTATACTGTATCAGCTCAGTTTACATTGCTCCTTAGTATCCCTTTCGCAAATGGCCTGATACATTCAGAATGACTTCCCTTAGAAAATCACCCTATGGCACAGATCAGAAATCATACTTTCAAAAAAAAGTAACTGAAGTGAAGTAAATGACACAATATCTTTGAGGCAGAAATTAGGGAGGTTCAAACATAAGCAACACCTTCTCTGGGAAGTTAGCTAATTATTAATGGAAAGCAGATATAAAAGGCAAGAGTGTCATGGTATTCTAAAAACCCAAGTTAGTACACAGAAGAGTTAGTAATCTGTGAAGTTGAACTTTCTAGAAGTTAATACTCCATCCTTTGTAGAGAAGTTTATTTCAATCCATTTACAGTGCAGTCACTTGATAAAACACACCTTGGATTAAAATCTTTTGGATATAAAAGATAGACTTCACCTTTCTCAAAACATGGAAAATAAAACTATCATATGATCCAGTAATCCTATTTCTGGGTATTTATCCAAAGCAAATAAAATCACAAACTCAAAAAGATATTTGCACTTCTTATTCATTGTCACACTACTCACAGTAGCCAAGCCGTGGAAGCAACGGACATGTCTATTAACGGATGAATGGATGAAGAAATTGTTTTATACAGACACACACATGAAATACTATTCAGCCATAAAAATCAGGCAATCCTGGCCATTTGTGACAACATGGATGAAACTTGAAGGAATTGTGCTAAGGGTGATAATCAGAGAAAGATGAATGTTGTATGATCTCACTCATCTCTCTCAAATGTGGAATTAGAAAAAAAAAACTCACAGAAAAAAGAGATTACATTTGTGGTTACCAGAAGCAGGGGTTGATAAAGGGAATTGGAAGGAAGATGGTCAAAATGTACAGTTTCCAATCATAAGATCACTCAATACTAGGAATGTAATGGACAGTGTGGTGAGAACAGTGAACACTATTGGCTGTTACATTTGAAAGTTGTGAAGAGCATAAATCCTGAAAGTTTTCCTCACAAAGGAAAACATTTTTTGGTAACTATATGAGAAGCTGAATGTTAAATAAACTCAGTGATGATCATTTTGAAATATATATATATATGTTAAGTCATTATGCTCTACACCTTAAATGTATACACCTTAAATGTGTGGTATGTCAAGTACATCTCAGTAAAACTGAAAGGAAAAAACAAAAGATGAACTTTTAACCAAGCCATCTTCCCTTCCCTCCCTCCTCTCACCTTCCCTCCCCTTTCTTCTCCTCCTGCAAATTTTACAGCAGGCACTGGCAAGCAGTAATAACAAGAAGCTGAAAATGAGAGGAATTTTTCTGCCAGGCTCATTCACTGGAGGCAGTGCACAGAGGATTAAAGAGAATTATGGAAGTTGGGGGATTAAAAATCGAATTAAAAAAGGACACATTAAAAAAGTGCACAAAGAAGATTAATTATAAAATTCTTTCCTGGACCCTCCTAGGAGAAATGACTCAATCAGTGCCTCTCTTTTCCTCCCCCCAGCCCCCAGTTTTTGCAAACATCATTTGTTATGGTTAGAATCCTGAGGTCTATGTCGTGGCCTGCCAGGAGACCAGTCACAAGTCTATCCATCAGCCTGCAGATGCTCTGAGATTGCATTATATATAAAAGGAAGAATAAGTAGTGTACTCAAGTGAATCCAGCCACAAGCCAAAAGCTTCAGTGAGTCCCTGTGTCACTGAGAGCACACTGACCGTGACATGGGATGCCAGCTGCTGCCCTGTTTCCAGGTATGTCTAGTGTGGCCACCACCTAGGAGATGCGGTGCTCAGGTGCCCTCCTTGCAAATGCCTTATTTGAACACTCGTGAACATTTTGCCCACCTCCTTTTGCCATTTCCAGTTAACCTCATGCATATTTATGTGTCGATTATGCAAATCCCAAGATAAAAATGCATTAAGCACCCATGATTTACACTGGTTAAGTCTATTACACGGTGTAATGAAATTAGTGCATGATGTCCAATTTACCTCAACACTTGCTTTAAACTGTCAGGAGGTTATTGAGTAACCATAACACACCAAATTCAGCGCTAGGTTTCTTTGTCCAACCTATTATGATACTCTGAAGTCAGAAACTTCCAGCTAAATACTTAGGAAAGGGGGAAAATATTCCAGAATAGACTTAATGAGACACAGTGTGGACCAAAGTTTAAGAACAACAACCTACTGCCACCGATCTACATCTTTGGATAGATTTTTACAATTTACAGGGTAATTTCAACAACACGGGACAGAGCAATTAAGGAACCAAAGCTGAGACCCATCAAAGGGATCTCATTTTGACTCGTGCACAGTCAGGTCTTGTCCCCTGAGTCAGGATGATACTGGAAGGTACCAAATTCAATCTAATTTGAGTCTTCAGTATGGCTATATTGATTTCCAGCATCAGAAAGAGAGTTAAAAAGAATTCACAGAAGCAGTTTAATTCATACACACAAATCTCATGAAACCCAAAAATTAGTGGGTCTGAATGAGTCCATTTGCTATGTAGAGACTATGTTTGAACTCTAGCGGGACTACCCCCTACTCCATAGTTTCACTGGGTGATATAAAGGTTAAGGAAAAAGCTGTGGTATGAATTAAACTGATGAACATAATATATGAGTAGTCTGACCCACTGACATTCATATCTCCCCTTGCAAAAGTATGTCATTCTAATTGGCCCACAGTGTGGTTTACTTTACACCATCGCCACTGTGCTTAGGTCTTGACTCATTTGCATTGGGAACTCCCGTCCAAGTCTATGAGAGTTGTACTCGTGTTAAGGTTACGAGCACAGATTCATTGCTCTGATGGAAGCCTGACCATGCACAAGACTAGGGTAGAATGCCAGTGGCAGCAATTTCAGAAGCTTGCCATACAGATTTCCATGCCATTCCCTAAAGCATTCACACCACACCCTGTCAATAAAGAGACACAGGAATCCACTGCCATTTGCCACTCTCTTTGCAATGGTGCACAACATAGGAAAAGATACCTGCTGTTTCTGTACCACCTTGAATTGAGGCATGCTGCCTGCAATCATAACGATGCCAGCTACATGCTTCAAGAGAGCAAATGGGTCACAGAAGAGGTCTTGCAGGAGATCAGTCAGCCAGTCAGCCCAGGGACTGAGATTAGAACCTTTGGTAACAAATTCGCTTGGGGCAGTCCGTCTAATAAATGACTGTCACACAACTGGGGACCAAGAGAGGAAGATGGGGAATTCTCCCTAAGGATGGAAGCTTTCATGCGTAAGATTCTAGTTCTAATATTCTCTTAAAACACTGTGGTCATGCTCATTAACATGCAAGAGAAAATATGCTCAATGAAAAAAGAGTCTATTTGTATTGGAATCACTAAATGGAGGATCATAGAGGTGAAAATCAAATTAAAGCCATACTCTTTTGGCTTTAACTCTTCTGGGTGGTTATGGAGATAATTTCCCTCTGATTTTTTTTAGAAAAGGTAGTATTTCTAGCACAAGGTAGAACTTTTGGTGCACCCATTTCGAGTTACATGTGGATATAGCAGATATCAAATATACTCCTCATCTGAGCTTTTAATGCCCCATCTTCACGGCATCCCTTTTTCAAGCGAAAAAGCAAACTCCAGCCCGGAGAGCAAGTTCCCAGAGCCTCCGGGAGAGGGTGAGCTGTTTTGTACAAGTGCCTCTAAATGTTAGAGGACTGGGTTCTAGACCTCAGGCTAGCCCAGTGCACTGGACTCTTTTCTGTGGGTCTGGCAGTTCCCTGAGAACACGCTGGCTTCCAGAATGCATTAACCTACTTTCCACTGAGGACTCCCTGGCCCTCTCGCTCTAGAGAAGAGGAAGAGGCAAGAGCATATTTTGAGTGGGAGCTGGGCATGCTCTCCTTTCAAACATGTTACTCTTTCTGCTTAACAGCAGTGCAGAAATTGGTACTTCCTGCAACGAGCAGCTCTGAGGGCTGCACAGCCTCTGAAAAAGAGTGATTGGAAATCCTGCTAAAATATGGCTGTCTAATCACCCGAGAGGAGAACTCATTCACTAAGATTCCCATTGTCCGCACTGACAGATGGTCTCTCCCCCTCCGTTTTCCCCTTCCCAGGATCGCACTGCCTTTGAGGCGAGCCTATTCTTTGAGAGATCCAGTTGCATTCGCCAGCCTAGTTCTGAAACAAGACAAAAGCTCCCTGAGCCTCCCATTCACAGAAGCCTGAGGACACCTCAGCCGCCTTTCCTGTACCTTTGAGGGGAATCAAAAGAAATGGAGATCCACTCCCCTTACCTTCGTCCTCATCGGAGACAGGAGCCCTTCCATTTTGGCAGAATCCTCATGCCAGTTTCCCTCTCCTCCAAGTTACTCTGTCTGCGCGCCGTCTTCAAGCATCCCACAAGAAAAGAGCCATGCCAGGAGTCGCCGGTCACTCCCCTCTTCCCGGAGGCGCCTTGCCACCCTGTCTAACTTGAATCTCCGGTGCCTGAGAAGCGCTGTTCCTGAAGAAGCCTGCTCCTCTCCTCTCCCTCTTCCCTCGTTCTTTCTCTCTCTCCCGCGCTCTCTCTCCCCTCCCTCCCTCTCCTCCCTCTCTCTTTCCATAATCTGCCTACAGCTCTCTCCGTGTACCAGGCTCACTTGACAAATGATCCCTGTCTTAGGTACCACATTTGAGCCAAGAAAAGTGATCTGCACCAAAGCACAGGGACAGCTCACCCAGGATAGAAGGCGAGGTGGCTTAGCTGTTCCCCGGGGCATCCCCCTGCTCCCCAGCATCCACTGGCAGATGCTCTCTCTATAGCTGACAGCCCAAGGCACTGTGGAGCTATTCATTCATTCATTCATTCATTCCTCTTTTAAGGAATGGACCCAACAGCCATGCATTCAGTTGCCACCATTACTCAGCTGGTTTTCTAGCTGGTATGCAGGAAGCCAAAAAAGAAATCTTATCACTTGGATATTTCTAGGTTACCTGTTTTTTTTTTTTAGCTGAGTGTTGACATAACACCTGGATAGTTAACTGGGTTTTTTTGCTGCTTGGCCAGATGTGTATGAACGTATAGGCAGAGCCTCTTCTTAGGAAAAGTTTCTAAAGCAGATTTATGGACTCAGTTCCTGAAGGGCTAAGCATGAAATATTAAGTGTGAGTGCTGCCCAGGACTCCACATAAACAAGGATTGAGTGTTTCATTCAGCCTTGTTGGTTGGTCCCTTGTAAAAAGTAGACAGTGAAAAAATATTGCCAAGACCTGGGTCAGAGCATAATGAAATTGAAAAAGATGAGGTTTTTCTGGAACATTTTTTATGTTTGAGAAATTCTCTATGTGGAAATAATTTGAAATCTCTACCCCATATGTGTGACACACACATACTACATGTGAACTCATCAGTGAAATTTAAAGCTAATGCTCTCTGTCCCTGGTTAGAACTTGCTGCTTTTATGCCTAACTCTCGATTCATCTCCAGGATAGGGGTGACCCACATGCTGACCCTTAGATGGTATCAGAAGTTGATCCTCTTATCCAGCCTCTTCTTTCATTTGTGTTCTTCATCGTTCGTTTGTATTCCTTGTCCTTCATGAATCTGTGTTTTCTCCTCCAGTTCACACACTCACATTCTAAAGATTCCCAAGGTCTACACCAACCCTTTTACCTTCTGATTCCTCTCTCTCAGTCCTTTACTCTTCACCTTTCTCTACCACATGACATGTGCACAACTGTAACCTCATTCTAATTCAACCAATTATATCCATCATTTGGCTTGAGTGTTAGCATCCAGACAAATTCTCAATAACCCCAGCATACTGAGTTCAACACTCTGCCTTGATCTTTGGCATTTGGGAGGGTCTCTGGACCTTGTTCTTTTAGTTACTGGCTTAAATATGACATTTTTGTATTCACCATACTAATATTCAGGGGTTATTTAATCTTTTATGTATTTAGTCATCTATCTGACAAAGTTGTAACGTACCTGCTATGAGTGGGGGCCTATTCTAGTTTCAGGTGATACAGTGGAAAATGGGGTGGAGAAAGCCCTTGCCACCTCATTTTTTATATCGACCTCTGCCCATGTCCTTGTGTTTCTCTGTAGGATTGTCACCCCTCCCATGTTATTCTCCTTCCACTACGGCTCCACTCATCTTCTAGCTGGACAGCCATTAGTCATTTTCTGGGGCAACTAAAAACCAATCTGTTCCACAAGAATTCCATTCCTCCATCTCCACCTTTAATTATATTCCCACCTCCCAAATCCTTCCTTTATCTCCTCAAGGGCTTTATTTGAGGGAGGGAGAAAATCACTCTTTGTTTTTTAAAGACAGCAGCGCTCATCTGCCCCACTTCCTAGTGCTGGACATTGAAACAGGCTTGCTATTCCGCTCATTTTGACACATCACCCATTCCACCCAGCTTTCATCCTCTTTGACTTCTCAACAACCTGGACAAGGTACATCCATCTTGTGCCTTTTATTTTCCACAATTCTTTTCTGAAGCCTTCTGGTTGGGCTTGTTCCTTCCCACTCCTGGAACCCCACTCATCAGGATTACCAATTTCAATCATGTTACTCAAACATTCTCTTTGCCCTTTTTTGATTTTGCCACAACTAATCACTTCCTGCTTCTTGTCTCTTTCTTTGACCCTGAATTTCTCAGAGGGTTAAAGTGGTAGAACAGAGTGGGACTGTGTCAAGGTTTTAAAAAAAATAGACTGATTATATGTTTGAGGCTAGTTGGTTTCTGACAAACTTCAAGCATAGTTTTTGGAACCAGAACAGCCTTCCTGAGCCAGCTGAGGAAGCTTGATGAAGGAATTTTGAAGCTCCTGTGTCACCACACCACATAAAGCAAGTGTAACTTTTCTGGTTGCCCACACTCCATACCTCTAGCCCCTGGAGTCTGGGGTTGCTCACCATGTTCACAGTGATCTGAGAGGTCCCTGACTAACCTAAACCTTTAAACACTGATAGAACCTGGACCAAATTAGGATCTTGAGGTGATGCTGATGGTGATAGTAAAGATGAAGATGATGATGGCTGTTAAACACTTAACTTGTACTAGATGCCAGACTAAGTGATTTTCATCATTAGCTCACATCACCCCCACAACTACCCTATGAAGGAGGCAATGTGCTTGTTGCTATTTTGTGGATGTTTTGGTTAAGTAGTTTGCTCACACAGTGGACCTCCATTTAGCTCAATGAGGCCACGGTTAGTGAGAACACTAGTTCCTTCCCATCTCCTCCAGCAACAGGAGACATATAAAGAGTTAACGGTCTGTTTTTTATTAGTTACAGACCACAAATTAAGCATTTGAAACTGCATTATTTTAGGCTATTGTGTTAACTTTAGTACTTCATTCACTTATTCGTTGATGAAACCAATCAATATTCATTGGCCATCCACCTCAAGTGGGTTACCATGTAACATACTTATCAAGCACAAGTCTGGTGTTTATTAAAGATAATGGGTTACTTGTGAAAAGGAACATACCAGTCAATTTACTGTCTATATCTAAGTCCTTTAAATACTTACCATTCCATCTCTTATATCTAAATTCATTAGATCTATTTGGGGGATGGGAAGGGGCAGATGGCGGTGGTGGTAGGGTTTTAGGAAATATTCTAACCTGGGCAATAGATGCACAATGTCAGTTGACAATAATCACCAGCTCATTAGACCTCCTGACACTCTTAAGGATGATTAATTAATGTTGCCAAAATATGCAAAAGTGGGAACACTCATTCACATCTCTTTCCCCAGATCTCCTTAGATTGAGGCATTCTCCATGTACTATTTCATGTTCCAGAAGAGCTCCTTCTGCTTTAAAAAGGGCGGGAGTTACAATCTGGGATTAACTCAGACTTGGAAGAACAAGTCAATGGATATCAAATATACAGAAACTGGTAAAATATCAATTAAATTTGCATCACAGGGAAAGAGAGTCTTGGCTCAAGGAATTTCCATTGCATGGTAGGGGCTTCTGACCTTGGAGGCAACATTCCTGCACTAAGGAACCTCTCAGCAAATGCATTTGTCATTTGGGCCATCCATCTTTCCTATTTTGACATTAAGAAAAGAAGAGAGAATGTCATAAAAACCCCTCTAGGCCAGAAGCACTTGGAAATGTCACAAAGGCCATCAGACAGGTCACTGTCAGAGGCTCACTTCTCCCATCTCTCGCTTTAAGATGTTGACCCTTTCTTCCCCACCCTCTCCATCTTCACAGTTAATTTCTGTGGTCCCTTGTAGTCTCTGGGGACCACAGCCAGTTGCACATTTAAGGTTCATTATCTGAAGATGATTTTGAAAGGGGAAACACTGACTGAAACTGCCCGCTCTGGCCAGGCAAGCACTAGCACTAGCCACTTGCATGAGTTACCTTAGCAACAGGAAGTCCTGGTAAGGAACACGGAACTAAGAGGCTGCCACCAACTGGAAGAATCTGGGAAAGGTCAAAAGGACAGAGGCGACACTAGCTCATATGTCTGACCAATCTCCCAGAATCCTTCTCGCTGGAATCCATCCTGACTGAGTGATGTGCATGCACCACCAGGAAGGACCCTGGGTCAGAATGATTGGGCAGAGACAACCTGGAAACTAACTGCATCACCATAAAACCCAAGACTGCGAGTCATGTGGCAGAGCTGTTCTCCTAGGTTCCCTTACCTTCCTGCTCTCCACTTGGGTGCCCTTTCCCAACAAAGTCTCTTGCTTTGTTGGCACATGTGTCTCCCTAAACTTCCAGGTGTTATACAAGAGCCCACTCTAGGGTCCTGGAGGGGTTCTACTTCCTGCAACAGTATTGCCTGGCTTCATAAACAGTTTTTTATTTATTAAGGTAAGACGCCTGTGACCTGACAACCATCAGGGTTTCCCCCCCCATGACCCATCACTCCTTACTTCTTGTTGGGAAACCTCATCATTAAGACTGAGGCTTGCAGGTGATGTGATGAGATGGTTGGATGGCATCACCAACTCGATGAACATGAGTTTGAGCAGGCTCTGGGAGTAGGTGATGGACAGGGAAGCCTGGTATGCTGCAGTCCATGGGGTCGCAAAGAGTTGGACACAGCTGAGTGACTAAACTGAACATGCAGATGATAAAGCACAGAAAAGACCTTATTCCTGGATGGGTTCCAGCTATCTTGGGCAACACTCTGAGTGTCACTTTAGCTCATGCCATACCTTCCCCTCCATTTCCACTTTTCCCTGCCCCTTTCCTGATCTTGGGCCACAAATATTTACTTTGCTTTATAATGTAAATATCACAAGAGAAAATTTCCACTTACTCCATGCTGAACCCAAGAACTCAATGACAATTGTGAATTAATATCCATATGCTTGAATTTATGTTTGTATCTAGTAAGAGGAAGCATTCTCTAAGTTAACACATTACAAAAATTATATACCAATTGACGTTCTTTCCAAGTGCTTTCACATGCATTTCCTTTTTAGAGCCTCAAGATAATCCTGTGTGGTATGGCAGGCATTTATTTCCATGTTGCAAAGTTGGAGAGGGGAATAGGAAGAAAGTAACATTTATCAGTTATTGACTTTGTTCTAGCTTTGAGGTGAGTAGTCCTGAGTACCATCTTGTTTCATCTTCAATGGTGCATTATTATCCCCATTTAACAGATGAGAGAACAGAGACAGAGAATTAAGTATCTTGGTACAGTGCATCATTTAGCCTCAACCCTTCATGCATTTTCTTATCTATGCCATCTTCCACCTAGACTTTACTACACTCTCTCACTTCCTCTGGGTGTGGCTATAAACTGGTTTGAGCCAGTGGGATGTTAGCAAATGTGTTACAAATAGATGGCTGACAATGTCCATTGGAAGGGCATATCTCAGGTAGTCCCCTGGTCCCAGGCAGTATGTCTGTTAAGACATGTCTCAGGCAGTTAATGGATACAATGACTTATCCAAGATCACAATTCCGAAAATAGTACAACAGTACAGACACACATCTTCCAAGCCCAAATTTCACGTTTTCCTACTCCAGATAGTTCTGAAAGCAAGTCATGCAGAGTTTGATGGAAATGATGATCATTCAAGTATTTTCCAGACCTCTGGATCAATATCTGAGTTTCAAGATACTCACTAGCACTTCCATGTTACTGAGTATTAAGCATAAGACTGGCAACATTTCATTCCCAAAGCTTTTCTCCCCTCCACTATTTTCATTCTAAAATTGAGGAAGCCTGGGGGAAAGTGGGTGTTAGTTTTTCAGTCTTGGTTGATCAGTCATCTTGTCTTTATGATCTCTCAGATACTCTGTCCCATTTTCTAAAGAACTGGTGATTGCCAAAAGTTATCAGCAATCAGTGCCACAGTTAATTGGAATCTAGCCCTGGGAGACATCTTACTTCAGCAGTTCTTGACTTTCTGAAAAAGTGCCACACAGTGGGAAAAAAG
The DNA here is from genome assembly GCA_007570785.1 of Antilocapra americana. Lineage (NCBI taxonomy): Eukaryota > Metazoa > Chordata > Mammalia > Artiodactyla > Antilocapridae > Antilocapra > Antilocapra americana. The sequence goes on along the minus strand of ML660812.1, from coordinate 4,273,318 downwards.
AAACTGCTTTTGTTCATCCTCATGCAGGCTTTAAGTGGAAATGGGTCTCTAGCTATTTCTGTGTTGTACAAAAAAGGATAAAGAACAAAGTGGCATGACTTTGCAAGGCCTTTAAAAAGAGGTGTTTATATTTCTCTCCTTCTTTTCTTTAAGGTTTTTGGTTTAGGTGCTTTTGTCAAAAGGAAGGAAACCAACAGCTGCTGTGGCCTCAGACCATTACTCTGGTATTTGCTTAGAAGACCTTTGGGAACACAGATACGGAGAAAACGGAAACAGGGTATCTGGGCCCAAGACACTGAGGAAGCTGCTGGCACTTTCCTTCCGTTGATCCCTGAGGAAGAAGGAGAGGCGGCTGGACATTCCTTTAACCCTCTCCATTCTCTTCCCTGCAAAGAAGGCATCTGTTAGCATTTTTTAAGGCCTCCTGTTTCTCTTGGGGTCATTATTTCAAAGCTCCAAAATAAGGCATTGTGCTGAAGAATATTATGTAAGGGAAACACCGTTTCTTGATCCTTCTCTCAAAATGTTCAAAAAATCAGGCTGTAGACAAATCACTTTCAGAAATCAAACCCTGGGCACAGATGGGACAAAAATGATGATGATTCGCAGAGAGGGGAATCTTAGCAGTTTCCAGCTCCGAGACTTCTTTGAACCCTCCAGCTGTGTAAATAGAACAAGAACCTTTTTTCCCAATGTGCCCATCTTGCACCCTGAGGGTGTGAAAGAGAGCCCCCCCCCCCAGTCTTCTATCCTAAAAGCACCTCATTAATGACTGAGCTCACTGAAGCTGGGCCTTGGAATGCTGCAGAGTTCTTTCAAATCCCATGTATGTGTTAAGAAATGTCTTAGTCCCTTCAGGCTGCTGTAATAGAAGCAGTTCTACTCAGGTGGACGGAACTGGAGCCTATTATCCAGAGTGAAGTAAGCCAGAAGGAAAAACAACAATACAGTATACTAACGCATATATATGGAATTTAGAAAGATGGTAACGAGAACCCTGCATGCGAGACAGCAAAAGGAACGCAGATGTATAGAACAGACTCGTGGACTCTGTGGAAGAGGGCAAGGGTGGGATGATATGGGAGAATGGCATTGAAACATGTTAATTATCATATGTGAAATCAATCGCCAGCCCAGGGTTGATGCTCGGGGCTGGTGCATCGAGATTTCCCGGGGGGAAGGAGGAGGGAGGGAGGAGGGAGGGGGGTTCTGGAGGGGGAGCATGTGTAAACCCATGGCGGTTTCATGTCATTGTATGGCAAAACCAACACAATAAAGTAAAGAAAATTAGAAGAAAAAAAAAAGAAATGTCTTAGTCCTTTCAGGCTGCTGTAATAGAGACACCATAGACAGGGTTGTATGTTAACAACAGAAATTTACTTCTTAGAGTTCTGGAGGCTGGGGAGGCCGAGATCAAGGTGTGAGCAGACTCACTGTCTGGTGAGAGCCCACTTCCACTTCCTAGTTCATAGACTGTTGCTGTTTTCTGTGTCCTCACAGGGAGGAAGGGACAAGGCAGTTCTCTGGGGTCCCTTTTCTAAGGGCACTCATCCCATTCAAGGGCTCCACCCTCACAACATAATCATTTCCCAGAGGCCTCACTTCCAAATAACATCACATCACGTTGGGGATTAGGTTTCAACATCTGAATTTGGGGAGGCACAAACATTTTGTCTATGGAAAGAACCTACTGTAAGGCGCAGCCAGAGGCTCTGCTCTGAGGATACCAAGCTAATGAAGGCTAGTTATGGCTCTTGAAGAATTCCAAGGACTGGAGATGAAAATGCCTTCAAAGATCTGAATGATACTGGAAAGAGCTAGCATAGGGGGTTGGACAATTAAAGTGGAACCAAAGGTAGGGAAGGACTGATTCACCTCACACTGTGGATGAAGACTTCATAGGGAGGGTTTTTCTTGTGGTTACAAGACCACTATGTGGACACCGTATGAGACTTACTGTTGTCAAGTTGGTGGAATGAGTGTAGAGAAGGGTCAGACTAAGGAAAGGATGTCAGGCAGTGAGGTTAACACACGAAAACGAAACACAGGTACTTCCCTGGTGGTCCAGTGGTTATGAATCCACCTTGCAATATGGGATACATGGGTTCAGTCCCTGGCTAGGGAACTAAGATCTCACATGTCACAAAGTAAGTACTAAGCTTGCACACTGCAAGTTGAGAGTCTGTGTGATGTAACAAAAGATCCCACTTGACACAATGAAGATCCTGTGTGACACAACTAAGACCTGACACACCCAAATAAATAAAAAAGTAAATATTTAAAAAAATGAAACACAGAGGTAGAAAATAACACCATGCTTGAGGATAAAGGTAAAAACACCAAGGTATGCAAAGTTCTGACAAATGATCTCCAGGTTATATGGTCTCAGATGTAACTTTTCCAAATTTAAAACTTAATTTACACCTCACATTGCTTGAAAAAAAATCTATACAACACACACAAATGAAATAATAGGATAATTCACTTTATACCATAAGTGTTTTCTTGAAAGCTCCATATTAATTTACTTAACATTCTGCAGGAAATTCTTGTATATTATGAACTCTGACTCTTTAAAGTTATCTGACATGATAAGTTGAAGTGTATGTACCTGCGCAGTACTCAGTGGTCTCTTTAATTACCAGCAGTGAGATTACCTAATAATGGAATTATGCTGAGAACGTGACCTTTCAACAATAAAATATGCCTCAATGTGCATTATTTTCATACCTCTGAGGAGTTTTTCAAATTAACTTAAGTTTCACTGGCCAGTTCTGGCCTGAGGCACAGAGGAAAATAATTGCTTAATTCAATTTCTTACCATGTCAAACTCATGGAATTAATGGTAGATATTGATAGACATCTTTTATCCCCAAACCTGGAAACATGCTCTGTTTCACAAGCTATATCTGTACCTTGAGATCTAAGTACATGCCTTAAAAGCAAGACTAGTGACCTTCTTTCATAAACAGAAAAAGAGGCACCAGTGCCTGAGGTCACAAAGTCATTGGCATTTTAATCAGACATGAGGAATATTTCTGCCTCAGTTCTAATAATACATGATTTTCTGATTCAGAACCTCAGCCTGAACCCAAGAAACCAAACTCTGAATGTAAAGCATATTGACTTTAAACATAATGATAATTAATTATAAGAATCAAGAGACATTATGAGATATGGAACAGCTATAGATGGGGGGAGGGAAGAAGGAACTATTTTAAACTTTGCTATGATCATGGAATGACCACTTGGCCAAGGTCTGGGGAAAGTGACCAGACCTTTTAAAACCAGATCATAGAAGCTCTTATACCTGAACTTATTTTCTCTATCTAACTTGTTGAACAATCTTCATTATGTACCCAACTTCTCTTAGACAACTTTCTATTCTATTCAATGGGAAATGGGAAAATTGCTAGTTCTCAAATGTTCCAAAATCTTCCTGAACAAATGGTATTTCTTTCAATTTAAGTGAATTTATTCACTCAACAAAGATTAAAGTTCCCTGAGCAAGGCACCATGCCCATCTCCTGAGGGGCATCCTGGCTGTTTGCAGAAGCACATGTCCAGGCTGGGCAAGACATAACTTATTTTTCACCTCTCTCTGAAACAAATCCCCTGAAGCTGTGTTTCAAAGGAGCACAGATGCGTGGTACATAGGCTATGGTTCAGAAATGAAAGGAGAGAAGTTTAAGCAATAAAGAGGTATTTCTTTTTTCTTTTTAAGGAAATGCTGGATCCTCAGGCAAGGATCGCCAGGACACAACTCTGCGGGCAAAATGGTGCATAAACAAACATGACCACGAAAGTAGTTTAGGGTGTCTCTCTTTCATGTCTGAATATGTTTAGACAGTTACACAACCAGAGATCTTGGAATGAAAGAAAACAATGCCCAAGAGAAAGGAATGCTTTGAATCTGGGTCGCTGGGCCTTGATTTTGCTTACTTTTTCTCTGAGAAACCAACACAAGGCCATTGCACATCTTGATTACTCTTTGCTAGAAATCTGTGTCTGGACAAGTTTTTCCCAGGCATATAGCTCAGAAGTCACCTTCATCCCACTGTTCCTATTATGTATATAATATGGAGGAGCCCAAAGCCACTGTGGGGTCTAACCTGCACGTCTGTTTCAAGAAGCCCAAACACATCAGTTGCCTAAGATTCTTGCTTCCTGGGAAACCTTAGGAGTAGGATTCAGAGATGGATTCTTTACATTTTTTTTTCATTTAATCCAAGACACCCCCAGGAGAGATATTTGTGACTTCACCTCAACAGCTGTGGGTTATTCTTGGGGAAAGAGGTACCACCCGAAGAGAAAAGAGATGTACTGTAGATCAGAGCATGGCAGCAGAGGCAGACTCCAAAGCCCTGGTAAGTTCTGCCATCTTCTGATCCTCTTGGGAACTTAGGCTAAGTCCACAAAACCAGAGAACTAGATCGCTAAGACCTCAAAGACGTACTATAGTAGGAAAAACAAAATAGACACAATGCACGAAAAGGCAATGTACCCCATGAGTGTGAAGCTGTGTGAAAGTTGTTCAATCATGTCCGACTCCTTGAGACCCCATGGTCTGTATAGTCCATGGAATTCTCCAAGCCAGAATACTGGAGTGGGTAGCCTTTCCCTTCTCCAGGGGATCTTCCCAACCCAGGGATTGAAACCAGGTCTCCTGCATTGCAGGAAGATTCTTTACCAGCTGAGCCACGAGGGAAGCCTGGGTAAAGCTGTAGGGACAGCAGTTAGCACTAGAGGTGGGGCTGATCGTAGCAGCCTTGCACTGAGGTTATAGCGTGTATTGGTGATGCTTTCAACAGAAGAGGTCATGGTGGTGGTAAAGTGGGAAACAGAATTGAGCCTGGGTATAACTGGCAGTGGGGCTTCCTTGGTGGCTCAGTGACAAAGAATCTGCCTGCAATGCAGAAGCTGCAGGAACTAGGGGTTGGATGCCTGGGTCAGGAAGATCCCCTGGAAGAGGGCATGGCAACCCATTCCAGTATTCTTGCCTGGAATAACCCATGGTCAGAGGAGCCTGGCAGGCCACAGCACACAGGGTCACAAAGAGCTGGACACAGCTGAAGCGATTCAGCACAGCAGAGCATGAGTGGCAGCAGCATCAGGGGTTGGTAGCCAAGGTGGAGTAACTCCAGCAGTCACAGGGAGCAGTGGCAGTGGTAGCAGCCTCAGGGATGGGCACTTCAGTATTTCTAGAAAGACATCATAGCAGCAGAGGTAGGGAAGGCTGATACCAGCCAAAACCACAGGGAAGGGTAATCCAGACTAGTTGTAGAAGGTGTGGGGCTGAGTTAGGCTGGAGCCAGCAGAAGCAGCAGTGGTCAGGTTCTGTGAAGAGTGGGATAGACTGATAAGAGCAGTGGGGGCAGAGTCAGGCTGCAAGGAGCTCCAACCGGTCCATCCTAAAGGATATCAGTCCTGAATATTCAGTGGAAGGACTGATGCTGAAGGTGAAGTTCCAATACTTTGGCCACCTGATGCGAAAAACTGACTCACTGGAAAAGACTCTGATGCTGGGAAAGATTGAGGGCAGGAGGAGAAGGGGACGACAGAGGATAAGATGGTTGGATGGCATCACCAACTCAATGGACATGAGTCTGAAGCAAGCTCCGAGAGTTGGGGATGGACAGGGAAACCTGGCATGCTGCAGTCCAGGGGGTTGCAAAGAGTCGGACGTGGCTAAGTGACTGAACTGAACTGAACAGGCTTAGCAATGCTCTGAATAAAAAATAAATAAAAAAGGGACTTCCTTGGTAGTCCAGTGGTTAAGGATGTGCCTGCCAGTGCAGGGGACATAGGTTCGAGCTCTGGTCTGGGAAGATCCCATGTGACACAGGGCAACTAAATCCATGTGCCACAACTACTGAAGTCCAAGCACCTCAGTCAAGCCTGTGCTCCACAACAAGAGAAGCCACTGCAATGAGAAGCCCGTGCATCACAACTGGAGAGTCACTCTCACTCCCTACAACTAGAGAAAGCCCATGAGCAGCAACAAAGACCCAGCACAGCCATAAATAAATAAGTACGTAACAGCAGGCAAACCTGCAGACTGAACAGAGTCATCCTGGGTCAAACATAAAGATAGGAGCAGGTCCAGATGATGAGTTGCACGAAGGGTGCAAGCTGGGACCCAGGTAGTTGAGCAGAGGCAACATGATGATCTGCGGACCCTGCTACTCTCAGATTCAATGTCACCCACATGTAACCCACAGGTCTAGACTGTGCATCTTCTCTCTTAGTTATATTCAGACCCTCCTGAGAGAGGAGAGTCATTCAGGCTACAGAGGCTTACTGAGCTGCAGATTCTAACCAGGAAGATGCAGCAGGACAGACTGGTCTTTGACTGCTGAAGGTGGTGCTGGGCACAGTGTACCCTTTAAGAACAATTTATAATAAGAAACACTTATAGTCTAGAAATTCAGTGCTGCTACTTCTCAAAGGCATAGTAAGCCTAACTCCATGATATAAAAGCATAGGATATTAGAGTTGAATTTTATATCAACTAGCCTATCCACTTATTTCAACAGGTAGGTAAAAACTGAGTGCCAGGGAACTCAGTGAATTTCCTAATATTATACGAAGTCCTCAGCCCTCCTAATTTGATGTTCTTTCTCCTCCAAATGTTCTATTACATATCCTTTGCCATTAAATGTATTTTGTTTAGACCACTTACAAACACTGGTGAAATGACTCGGAAACTCTCCCTGAACATTTGCTTTGACCTGTATCCAGAGCATTTCTCCATTCAACCTCCAGTGTACAGGGGGAAACAGACAGCCAGTTATGGTGGGAAGAAGTGAGAGAGGACATGGGTCTGTCAAAAAAAAAGGTACCCAGTGAGAACTTGCTGAATAATGTGTTTGAGGATGTTAGACTTGGGGAATTTGGTTTTTATTTGAATTCATAATTTGCTAGGAGAAAGGAAAGTGATACAAAGAAAGATAACACAAAGAGAGATGGGACTAAAAGAAAGAGATGGTTCACATTCCCTTAGGGCCCTGGCCAGAAAATAAAAGCCAGGTAGCATTCTGCCCCAGTAATTAGGCAGAATTACAGGATTATGGGCTTCCCTAGTAGCACAGATGGTAAAGCATCTGCCTGCAATGCAGGAGACCTGGGTTTGATTCCTGGGTTGGGAAGATCCCCCCGAGAAGGAAATGTCAACCCACTTCAGTATTCTTGCCTGGAGAATCCCATAGACAGAGGAGCCTGGCGGGCTACAGTTCATGGGGTCACAAAGAGTTGGACATGACTAAGTGACTAACACACACACAGGATGCCCGGAAGGCAGTTTCTAACGGTGGCCAACCTCTGCTACTCCCCGAAGAGTGAGGGTAAGTTAAGCTCTGCTGTCAGGCTGTGTCCTTTGCTCTTTCCCATGAGGAAGGTGAGGCATGTGCTTTCCAGCAGCCCTCATAATGCACGTTCCCCATCTCTAATACCCTACAGGGAAGATCTTTTCATCTTCTTGTGGTCCCCTCAAATTTAATACAGCCAAACTGAGCTCTAAAATTCTTTCTCCCAGATGAGCTCCCTCTTCTAGACCTCCAAATGCTGCCACTGATGGTAATAATTCTTCTGATCAGCCTTATACTCTCCCTTGCCTTCTGCCTCTCTATCTATGTCCAGGTTCCACGACCAAATGCCTGGGCTGTCTCAGCGGTCTTCTGCTTGATTTCACCAGTGTTTCTTTCTTAAACTATACAACTGGGTACACAGCATTCTCTACTAAAAAAAAAAAAAAAAAAAAGTATGCTAGCTCTCCATGACTTGAAAATGTAGTTCAAAGCCCTTATTTTGACTTCTAGATTCATTTATCATTCTCTTTCCTATTTACCTGTCCTCCTGCCAAGCTTATTATTCAATCATTCTTACTTCTAGGCCAGTATTCCCACTTTTCCACTTCGATTCCATTACCAAGAGTCTTCCTGAAAACGATTTCCCTGGTGGTACAGTAGCTAAGACTTCCCACTCCCAACTAAAAGGTCTTGCATGCAACAATGAAGACTGAAGATCCTGGGTGCCACAACTAAGACCTGACACAGACAAATAAGCAAATAAATAAAAATATATATTAAAAAAAGAAATTGTCATACTGAGTGAAGTAAGTCAGACAGAGAAAGATAATATCATTAAAGAAAAAGAATCTCCCTCTTAATCAATGAGATAAAGTGGGCAAAGGGCCCAATGTCCTTTACTTAATATGCACTCAATAAATGTTAGCTCTCTTAAAAGCCCACGGTTACTCCTCTTTCTTCAGGAAGCTTTTGCTCAGTAACTCAGTCCCACCCCCCTTATCTATATTTCCTATTTGACATTTAGCTTAAGCTACCTTGTTGTTATCTTTTATCTTTCAGCTGCCTTCTAACCCCCCTGATAGCTCTTAGCATTCCCATCACTCTGTGCAGTGTCTTGTGGAGAATAAGAGCGTAATACCGTGCACCGACCCTGCTGCTGTAGCATCACTAGAATGTTATCCTCAGCTTCAAACACACATCACTGCTCACCGCTCATCCCCTAAGCAAAATTCCAGAAATGTAAGAATCTTAGCTGGACAAAGGATTAAGAGGAGGAAAGAGGACAGGTATTTATTGGTTACCTCCTATACACAAAGTAACAGTCTTTGTTCTTGTACAAACATCTTCTCCTACAGAGGAAGAGTAACATATCAGAGTGAATTGATTTAGACAGGATAACAAATGTGGGTGTCACTGCTTAGAACTAGAGTCCATAAACTTCTGACTCTAACTGAAAAACAGCCAATGTCAAGGTGAGTTTGGATGGATCTTAACTCAGCAAGATACTCATTAATGAGAATGATGGTGAAAGGGTTGGGAACGTAAGTTGGCCTCAGTAAGAAAATCCTTGTAAATTTAATGAGAGCTCAGAAAAGATTTCTATCTTGTAAGCTTCACAGTGTTCCGGCTTTAGGTTAAGCCACAAAGCACCTCAATATCTCTCATATAAAAGCTTGGGGCAGTTGGGGTTCTCTTGAGTAAGTCAACTTCCAAAACATGTTTGACAAAACTGGTCTTAATGCAGATATCATCTTGTGAGTAAGAAAATGACTTTGCTCATCACCCCCTTTCACAATGGGAAAACTGAGGTATAAACCATTATAGCAACTTGACAATTGTTTCACTACACACCACTGTGCCCCTGTCCTAGCAGGTTAGTCTGTTGCTCATCCTAGAGTGAAAATGGTCACTAGCCATGAAGTGACCATTCATATATCATGTATATTGGTGGCAACTTTTGAGAAAATTGGGCAACATGAACAGAAGGGTCACCTGCTCCAAGGAACTTTATCAAGAAGGACACACAGTTCATTAAGCTATAATGCTATAATGGTTCATCAAAGCGAAGGTTGACACCCAGTTTAAGTGCTAGCTCATAGAATAAAGGCTGCCAAGTCATGTCTCCAGTTTAAAGGCTTAGACCCAATGCCAATAAAAGTTCTTCCTGATTCTGGTCTCTGTGTCACTAATTAGGGATTACAATCAACTGCTTCTGTTTCTCATGCAGTACATCAAGCATCATGCGACAACTCACAGGAACAAAAAGTAGCATCGGGCTGTTGCTATGGAGACCTGAGAACCATCTGAATTGCTGTGGCATCATAAAAGCAAAATTCCAATCATCAGTCTTTAACTATAGGCTGTTGAAATCTATCTCATATTTTTAGAATGTGTGACATTTAACACACTGATGAATATTTCCAGCTTCAGAATATATTCCCTGCTTTCACATTTAGATGGGATTTTTCAGTGCGACTGGTTGGATTTTTTTTTTCCTACTGGTAAATGCTCCATCTCCTTATGCATGACTGCAGCTCTTTTTATACTTACTTCCTAGATGTTGCTTTATTCTTCCTTCCTATTTTCTCTTTATTCTATAATTAAATTTTTTTTCTCACTGGCTGTGTATCTCTTCTTCCATCAGGATATCTATAGTTATGTTTCATATCCCTAGTTGAAACATCATTCAGGCCTTAATCTCCCTGGTCTTAACTGATCACTCTTTAAGCCTTCATTGCTAATAATCAACTGTTCTGAGCCCCATAACTACTTACCTGGTGATTCTTTATCTTTGAAGTTACCATCTCCTTATCATTCAAGGTAATCCCAATTTACTGAGGTTTCCAGGATTTGCATAAAAAGCCTTCAGGGATTTGGACTAATAGGTATGTCATTTCCACTTTTATCTCTGTGAGAATTGCTAAAAGGATTTGGTTTAACTCTATGCACCATTTTGGGAATACACACACACATGTTTACCTTATTTGAATGGTGTTGAAAGAGACTGATCAGCTGTTAAAAATAGCAACCCTAATAACTTGTTGGTGTGAAAGAAAAAAATATAAAATTTTGAATACTCATTCTAAAAACACAAATTCTGTTCAAAGGTACTGAGTACATGGTTCTGTGACAAGTCTCCTCCACAATCTTCTTGTTCATCCAGACTGGCCTCTTCAAACCTTCTGGTTTAGGTAAGAGCCTTCTCCTTTGAGCCCCTTTCCTTAAGAGAGTTTCAGGATCTCTCAGGCTTATTTATTTTCTCCCACTCTCTAAACCTCTTCAAAGAAGTACCTTCTTGCTCTCTCCAGTGTCAGACGGTAAACTCAAGCACACTAGTGGGCACAGCATTACCAGTGTGCCTTCTAGTCTGTGAATTTCCAGGATCTGACATCTCTGCCTCTATATAGCTGAATTTAAAGACATAATGAATTTCTTGAAGAAGTTTTAGGTATTTTTGAGTCAACGTTTTCTTCTAGAGGTCTACCGGAATCTACCAGAGGATGATATATTTGTTTGCTATTACAGCTCTGATCACCCCCAATGGGCTTCAGTGTCAGGACTGTGTACACAACAATGGGCACCAAATATATTTGCACAGAGAGTCATGCCCCAAAGAAATAAAGAATAACAGCCTGTGTTTGCTGACTTCAACATCAAGGATTGCACCGTTATCCTTGTCAATGTCTAGGTCAAGTTAAATACTCTGTTCAGAAATTTCACTCTGGGCCAACCATGGCTAATTTTGTTTTATGTCTGAATGGGATTTCTGGCAATGACAGAATGGTGAAGAATATGCTCTTACTTCAGATGATTTTTAAACACATTTTGATTGCTTGTAAACCTATAAACCAAAAAACTCTACCTTGCTTTTTCCTGATAGGTTGCCTCTTAAACAATTAATCCACCAAGAATCATGCACCCAGGGATGTGCCTTGCTTTGAGAGCTGTGCTGTGGCAATGCGGCAGCCTTTGGTGACACTTGTAAGTATTCTTCCCTCTCCCCAGCTCCTGGCAACCACTAATCTGTGATCTGTCTTTACAGATTCACCTGTTCTGTCATTCATATAAATTGAATCACATAAAATGTGACCTTCTGTGTCCGGCTCCTTTAACCCAGTATAATGTTTTGGGGGATCCTCTGTGTTGTAGCCTATATCAATACCTTATTCCTTTTTATGACTGAATAATACCAATAAGGTGATTTGTCTTTGCAATCAGCAGTTGATGGATATCTTGAGTTGTTTCCACCTTCTGGCTATTAGAATAATGTTTCTCTGAATGTGTGTGTGCACGTATTTGATTGAGTCCCTGCTTTCAATTCTTTGGGGTCTAAACCTGGGAGGGGAATTGCTGGGTCAGATGGTAATTCTATATTTAACTATGTAAGGAAATACCAAATTGTTTTCCACAGCAGTTGCCCCAAGGTCTGGATTTAAGATGAGAGCCCAATTTAAACTGATAGCCCAAAAAGATTGTATGTAGGTAATTAAAGCCACTTTCTGCCTTTCTTATTCCCCAGCAGGTGATCAGGCATGAGAACCAGTTGTATTCACTTCCTTATGGGAGAGACAAGCTTTTCCTTCCCCAGTAGAACAGGCACTGTAGGCAGAGAGCATGACTAGGCAAAAGGAGAAATTGAAGAGGTTGATTAAAAACATGCAAAGCAAATCAAGATCTTAAAGAATGGCCTTCCCATTACATCTAGGAATTATCCTAAGGAAGTTGTCTTAAGATGGCATAACTATTTATAGAAAAGGAACTCATGACAGAATTATTTTCATAGTGAAACTTAAATGCCCAGTCTGTAAGACAATTTAATCCTATTGAGGTACATCTAATCGTCCTTTTAATCACATTTTGTCTGAAAATTTTCACAACAGAATACTAATAGGAGAAACAGTAAATCACATGACTATATATTATGATGTCAACTTAGAAAAATGAGATTATAGAGTTATACACAAACATCCACGTGTGTGTGTAGTGTGTATGCATGAAAAACAGAAGGAAATATGCCAACATCTTTACAATGGGATCCCCTGTGATTATTATTTTTATTTTTATATTTGTCTCCATTTCCCAAACTTCTGAGAGTAAATTTCTGTAACAGAAAGAAGCAAAAACACACCACTGGTGAGACACCAGAATAGTCACCTGTTTCTTCATTAGTTCACCCAGCTATACATTCCTATATTCACATATCCATCAACCTCAGACCAGTCATTTTTTCACACCACTTGGTTAAACACTGAAGTGGTTAGTGGTAAAGGTGGGGCGCATTTCTGAGAACTTTTAATTTCTGAAATGTCAAAACCACAAAATTGGTAAAATATCTTGCATTTCATGACCCTCCTTTCTTATCTTTTTGAATAAAATTCAAAACCTTCCATTGTCCTTAAAAAACAGTTATTCTTTATATTTTAAACATCCTTTGAAAAAAATGCCTCATCTGGTTTCATAAAGACCATTGGATGAAAATTATGAATCACATTCCGGTTTTGAGAAGGAATGCCCCCTACTCCACTTCAGACTGGTCAAAGCAGTAAGTGATCCTCTCTCTGCTTATTTTCCCTTCCTTCCTTAAAAATTAAATAGCAATTCTTATTCTCAGGGCAGGTTTAAATAGAACAATGAGAATTATTATTAGTAGCATATGTTATTTCTTTCTTCTAGAAAGTCAAAAATAATCTACCATATTCCCCTGACAATCCTTTGTATGGAGTCTTAATGCCCTAATTTTTATTTTTGCTTGAGTGGAAATGCCCAGAGGCTATTTCCTATTATAATCCAGTAAATTAGAAATGGAACAAGAACTGGAAACAAAATCTCTAATATCTGGCTCACGATTTCAGGGAAATTTTAAAAGACAAACATACCTGAGAGAGCATACCTGCGTGTGAGAGTAAATCTTTCTTACAAAAGTAAAATGTCTCCCCTCTGTTTCTGTGCATTAAAAATCAGTTGCCATCAGAAAATAACAGACACACGCAGGGCTGCAGTTATAGACTGAAAACTACCTGTAAAAATTATTTCCCTAAGGTTCGCCCATTTACTCCGTTTTCGCCTCAGATAATAAATAAACTGGCTCAGTTTTGAACATCAAGTCTGACTCTTCGCACTGAGAGATCTCCAGGTGTCCCTGCTACAGGAAGAGTCAAGCTGGGTCCAATCAATTCTTCACGTGATTGCCAGGCAAGGAGGTGGTAAACTCATAGCAGAAAAGACCAGAGGGAAACTGGCTCCTTTTCTGAGGCTGTATACCGTTAGGAAATTAATAGTTGCAAGTTGGATTAGGTCCATCCATGCCTTCAGCATATGCACAGCCCAGGAGAGGTTCACAGAGGAAGTGAACATCCTCTTCCATGGTACACACCACCACAGTTTCCTGTACCACACTGAACATACACTAACAAAGAATCTGAATCAAGTCATTTTTTTTAACCACTTGACAACACTGAAATGTTTCATATAATGTATTCAGAAACCAGTGATTATGTCTAGTTACTAGTTTGTTGTGAAAGGTAGAGATTCAATAAAGACTCTCTGAGGGAAGGCAAATCAGTTACAACAGCCAGGAACTGCAGAAGCATATTCTGTTGTTTAGTCGCCAAATTGTGTCCAACTTGTTTACAACCCCATAGACTATAGCCCTTCAGGCTCCTCTGTCCATGGGATTTCCCAGGCAAGAGTACTGGAGTGGGTTGCCATTTCCTTCTCCAGAGGATCTTTTCAACCCAAGGATCAAACTTGCATCTTCTGCACTTAGAGGCAAAGTCTTTATCACTGAGCCACCAGGGAAGCAAAAGCATAGTCTAACTCCCATCTGAAAATCTTTCCAGTATAACCACACACACACACACACGCACACACACACACACAGACACAGACAGACAGACAGACAGACAGACACACACACACACACACACAGATACACACACACACAGACACACACACACAGACACACACACACACACACACACACAGTCATAGGGGAATGGGGCAGGCAGGAAGCTCATTAGTAGAAACTGGTGATATCTGGGGTTGATTGGACCCAATCAGAAATTAAGATCAGGTTAACCATGAGCTACTCAGACTTAACCTACTCTCCAAGGATCAATCCCAGAGTCTCTCTGAAGAATGACCTTCAGCTATAGACCCAATAGTTCAACCTGCAAAAGTTGCAGTGATATTGAAAAAATTTTAAATATACCTATTAGCAAATGGCTTTGGGGGCACACGAAGAACATGAAAGATTCAAATAAAAGGCTAAAATTCAATTTAAGTCAAAATCTGAAGGCTCCACTTTTATAAAAAAAATCAAGCACAAACTAAAACAGTATTTCCTACATGTATCACAGATACAGAGAGACATCCACCTCAGTGGGGTTGATTACAGAGTGTTCATCACAGCTGTCTACAGGGTGCTTACATTTATCTGCCATTTGATTAGAAATGACTTTCTTAATGTAAACTGATGAACCGCAGAAATCTCTCAATAAATGTTAACTATTATTGTGATTACCAGTGCTAACTGTGATAACTTTGTTGTCGTTTAGTCACTAAGTCCTGTCCAACTCCTTGCAACCCCATGGACTACAGCACTCCAAGCTTCCCTGTCCTTCACCACTTCTGGAGTTTCCTCAAACTCTTGTCCATTGAGTCGGTGATGCCATCCAACCATATCATCCTCTGTCGCCCCCTTCTCTTCCTTCCCTTAATCTTTCCCAGCATCAGGGTCTTTTCCAATGAGTCAGCTCTTTGCATCAGGTGGCCAACATATTGGAGCTTCAGCTTCAGCATCAGTCCTTCCAATGTATATTCAGGGTTGATTTCCTTTAGGATTGACTGGTTTGATCTCCTTGTCATCCAAGGGACTCTCAAGAGTCTTCTCCAACACCACAGTTCAAAAGCATCAATTCTTTGGTACTCGGTCTTCACAGAGAGCTAACCAAAATGATCACATGGATCACAGCCTTGTGTAACTCAGTGAAGCTATGAGTCATCCCATGCAGGGCCACCCAAGATGGATGGTCATGGTGGAGAGTTCTGACAAAATGTGATAACTTAAAATCAAATATAAAGTGACTTACCCATCCCTAGTTGTCTAAATGGGATGGACAAAGCTTTTGTCTGGGGGAAGGAAGGCAAGGCCAGGCAGAAGGCAGGCAACCCCATCTAGGATGCGTGAAGGTATTTTCGGCAGTTTGCCAGCCCAATCTCCATGAACTAGAGACAAACTAACTGAGAGAATCCTAGAATTGCTACTGTGTGTGCTAAGTTTCTTCAGTTGTGTCCAAATCTTTGTGACCCTATGGACTGTAGGCCACTAGACTCCTTTGTCCATAGGATTCTCCAGGCAAGAATACTAGAATGGGTTGCCATGCCCTCCTCCAGGGGATCTTCCTGACCAGGGGATTGAACTCACAAGTCTTCTGTCTCTTGCACTGGCAGGCAGGTTCTTTACCATTAGTGCCACCTGGAAATTGCCACTGTGCTGTGCTTAGTCACTCAGTTTTGTCCAACTCTTTGTGGCCCTATGGATGGTAGCCAGCCACGCTCTGTCCATGGGGATTCTCCAGGAAGAATACTGGAGTAGGTTGCCATGCCCTCCTCCAGGGGATCTTCCCAACCCAGAGATCAAACCCAGGTCTCCCTCATTATGGGTGGATTCTTTACCATCTGGTAAACCAGGGAAGCCCAAGAATACTGGAGTGGGTAGCCTATTCCTTCTCCAGGGGAACTTTCCGACTCAGGAATTGAACCAGGGTCTCCTGCATTGCAGGCGGATTCTTTACCAGCTGAGCTACGAGGGAAGCCACCTGGGAATTGCCATTACTATCCTACAAGTCTCAGCCAGTCACAATACCCAGAATTGTCCCTATAGATATTTGTTATCCCAGAAACCTGCCACCAGGTGGCGCCACAACAAGGTTGTACCCAAAAGACCAACTCGGAAGCTCACTTGTTCATTCTGTGCATGCATGCTCAGTCATGTCTGACTCTTTGTGACCCCATGGACTGTAGCCTGCCAGGCTCTTCTGTCCATGGGATTTTCCAGGCAAGAATACTAGAATGGATTGCCATTTCCTCCTCTAGGGGATCTTCCCCACCCAGGGATTGAACTTGCCTCTCCTGAGTCTCCTGCATTGGTAGGCAGATTCTTTACCACTGAGCCACCTGGGAAGCTTCACTTGTTCATCAATCTCACAATTAAAAAACTTTGTATTTGATAGAACCAACACATTGGAACTCCCTTTTATTGTATTGTGGCTCTTGTGTAATGATAACTTTTAAGAGTGAAGGTGACTCTATAATAATGTTGGAGAAAAAGACATAAACCAAAACTATTTTTGGCAAACAAGATATATGTCACTCTAGTTATAGCAAGATTTACACTATATTATTACTAACACTACTACTACTATTTTATACCATAATATTGCTTCGAAGTTATTTTTTATGTACGTATACACATACATACACATAAACCTCATATTAAAATGTCAACTCCATGCTAAAACCTGAGTGTCTACAGATTATTAACCCTGGAAAGCAAGAACACTGCATCCTCAAGCTTGAGAAACAAATATCCCCAAACCATTCTAAAGAGACAGAAAAGTCCTCCTTCTTCACCACCCACTGCGTGCCATGCCAGCTTGACCTTTTTTCTGGCATTTCTGATATTGGGCTCTTTGGGGAGTAAGGAGTCTACAGGACAGACCAGGCCAACTTAGGCGGCTTCCTCACCTTCACCTTCATCTAGCAAAGCAGTTCCTATCAGGAAATGTGCCTGGACAGTCTCCTGGAATTGCTAGACATTCACAGTACATTCCCAAACTTAACAGTTGAGATGGTGACATGACTGGAAGACCCCAGCAGGGAGTGGCTGCCTGGACACATAGAATATCCTTTCTTTGGGATCCCCAGGAATAGCAGAAGAGCAGATCTCTATAAGAACAGAACAAACTCTTCAGAGTCTCAGGGTAAGTGAGATATGGGTATTCATGTTAGATGACCTCATGCGGACCAGCACATGGGGGAGGCCTGAGACATTGAGGTAACTGCAGTGCAATGTCCACAAAGCAGTGGAACCTGAATCAGTCAAAACAAGTAGGTCATCAGGGCTCAGAAGGGCCAGGGGTACTCTGGAAGCCCTCTTGTCACTCAAGGTAAGAGCAAAATGGATGAAGGGGCCTATATCACTCTAATAAGCTGGAGGCAAAGGGCAGAGGAGACACTCTAGGCTCTGGTGACCCAGGGACGGGACAGTGAGAAAGGGCATCAGTTTCTCAGGGGACTTTATTGATTGCCCAAACCCTTTCTTGGTTTCCTCCTATTACCCCCTTTATCCTCTTTTCTGATTTGATCCTCATTTTATCTTATCACAAGTAGCTTTTGTTGACTAGATAGGCAATTCAGCATTACTCTGGGATCTCATTGACATAATATGTACTGATGCTTTCTCCTCTTTCTACTGTTCATTATTCTGGAGTTTTCCTACAAAACTTGGGCTCTGCATCTAAACAGATCTAGCTGAGTTTAAACTCCAACTCCAGGATTTTATGAGCTGGGAGAAGATCTAAGTCTCCAGTTTTCCAACATATGAAACTTAGGGATCTAATAGTACCTGCCTTATGAGGTGGTATGCATGCATGCTAAGTTGCTTCAGTCGTGTTTGACTCTACAACCCAATAGAACTGTAGCCTGCCAGGCTCCAATGTCCATGGGATTCTCCAGGCAAGAATACTGGAGTGGGTTGCCATGCCCTTCTCTAGGGCATCTTCCTGACCCAGGGATCAAACCCATGTCTCTCATGTCTCCTACATTGGCAGGCAGGTTCTTTACCATTGGCACAACCTGGGAAACTCCTATGAGGTGATAGTGAGATTTAAATGAAACAATACACTGAAAACACTCAGAACAGTGCCTACCATTCATTCCTTAAATGCTTGATAAATGATAGTTACTATTATTTTCTATTACTTAAGCTCTTTGCTTTTTTTTTAACTTTTTATTTTATATTGAAGTATAGCCAATTAGCAATGTTGTGATAATTTCAGGTGAACAGTGAAGGGATCCAGCCATACAGATATATGTATCCAATTCTCTCCCAAACTCCCCTCCCATCCAGGCCCTTTGCTTCTATTTTATCTTTCCTGTTTTCTCTTACTTTCAGTTCAGTTCAGTTCAGTTCAGTCGCTCAGTCGTGTCCAGCTCTTTGCAACTCCTAGACGGCAGCACGTTAGGCCTCCCTGTCCATCACCAACTCCCGGAGTCCACCCAAACCCATGTCCATTGAGTCGGTGATGCCATCCAACCATCTCATCTTCTGTCGTCCCCTTCTCCTCCTGCCCTCAATCTTTCCCAGCATAAGGGTCTTTTCCTATAGGTCAGCTCTTTGCATCAGGTGGCCAAAGTATTTCAGTTTCAGCTTCAACATCAGTCCTTCCAATGAACACTCAGGACTGATATGCTTTAGGATAGACTGGTTGGATCTCCTTGCAGTTCAAGGGACTCTCAAGAGTCTTCTCCAACACCACAGTTCAAAAGCATCAATTCTTTGGTGCTCAGCTTTCTTTATAGTCCAACTGTCACATCCATACATGACCACTGGAAAAACCATAGCCATGACTAGATGGACCTATGTTGGCAAAGTAATGTCTCTGCTTTTTAATATGCTGTCTAGGTTGGTCATAACTTTCCTTCCAAGGAGTAAGCGTCTTTTAATTCCATGGCTGCAGTCACCATCTGCAGTCATTTTGGATTTTACAATTAACTTGAAACTAAATTAACTAATTCAAGTTAATTGAATTTAAAAATAATTTTCCTTTCTTTCCTAAATAAACATTTTAATTCCATATTACTAGTTTTATTTTTAAGTGTTATCTGTTGATTATATTCTTAAGTTTTATTTAAAAAAAGTTAATCCCATTTGCTTTAGCTATTATTTTAGTGTTCATTTATTTATCCTTTATTGTTTCCCATGAATTCTAACATGTATTAGGTTTTAAATTTTCTTATTTATTTATTTATTTTTGGTGGCCACATTCAAGTTCTACTCTTTTAACAGATTTCAACTATACAATATGTTATCAACCAGTAGTAGTCACCAGGTTTTACATTATATCCCCAGACCTTATTCATCTTAGAGCAAAAAGTTTGTACCCTGGAGGTCTGTCCAGGAAAAGGTGTCCTCTTTCCAAGCACCCCATTAGTTTTGCAGTTACCATGCATCTCATAACTGGATGTCTCTAACTTTGCAGAGCTGATAGAGTATTTAGAATCTGATTGATGCCCACATTGATGGAACACAGAAATGTGGTTGCACACTCAATGTTTACTGATAGTCTTTCTTTCCTTTTGCTTCATTTTCTTCACTTTTTTAATTGAAATGTTTATTGCAATGCCTATACATTTTCATATAAATTAAATACTCCATTACTTGAATATTTGATATAGTAGAAGAAGTTGACAACTGACACAATTTTCTCAGTTTCCATCTCAAAATTGGGTAGGGATGAGCTTTCCAGGTGGCACTAGTGATAAAGAACCTGCCTGCCAATACAAGGGACATAAAAGATGTGGGTTCAGTCTCTGCGTAGGGAAGATCTCTTGGAGAAGGAAATGGCAACCCACTCCTGTATTCTTGCCTGGAAAATCCCATGGAAAGAGGAGTCTGGTGGGCTACAGAAAGTGTCTAGATCCTAGAAAATAAGCAGCTATTATGTTAATTAGCAATAACAGTGTTCAAGTGGCCCCTATCACTCTCTGATAAACACATAACTCAGATAGTAATTCAGCTACATTTACTTTTTTCCCCTCTAGCCTTGATCATTTGATTTTTGAATCAGTAAGTACTTTCCATGGACTCATGGGTGTCACCTGCCTTGTTTGCATCTTGTCATTAGGCCCTGTGCCATCATCATTGGATGTTTTTGAAATTTTCTCTTTTTTAATTTTTGCACTTATTGATAGTAGTCATGGATTGAATAATTATTTTGTAGAAAATGGGAAAGATATGAAAACAACCTAAGTGTCCATCAGTGGATGAATGGATAAAGAAGATATGGGATGTATATACAATGGACTATTACTCAGACATGGAAAAGGAAGGAACTCAGACAGCATGGATAGACCTTGAGGGCATTATGCTAAGTGAAATAAGTCAGACGGATATTAAACAATCACAAAAAATAAACAAAAAAAGGTACAGAGAACACACAGGTAGTTGCCAAAGGGGAGAGTTGGGGTGGGGGTAGATTAAACCAGTGAAGAGGGTCAAAAGGTAGAAACTCAGTTATAAAATAAATGTCATAGGATGTAATGTACAGAATGGTGACTGCATTTAATAACACCATATTTGAAAGTACCTAAGAAAGTAGATCTTAAAATTCCTCATTACAAGAAAAAATATATTTGTTAACAATGGATGGGTGTTAGCTAGACTTATCATGATGATCATTTCAGAATAGAAATAGATATCAAATTATTATATTGTATACCTGAAACTCAAAGTTGATGCCAATTATACCTCAAAAATGGATAAATTACCATTAAAAAAGTGAACAAAAGGTCTCTTTTGAGGCCTTTTTTTTTTAATTAGTTTTGCCATACAATGACATGATATCGCCATGGGTTTACATATGCTCCCCCTCCAGAACCCCCCTCCCTCCTCCCTCCCCCCGGGGAAATCTCCATGCACCAGCCCCGAGCATCAATCCTGGGCTGGCGATTGATTACACATATGATAATTAACATGTTTCAATGCCATTCTCCCATATCGTCCCACCCTTGCCCTCATCCACAGCGTTCCTTTTGCTGTCTTGCATGCTGGGTTCTCGTTACCGTCTTTCTAAATTCCATATATATGCGTTAGTATACTGTATTGTTGTTTCTCCTTCTGGCTTACTTCACTCTGGATAATGGGCTCCAGTTCCCTCCACCTGAGTAGAACTGATTCAAATGAATTTTTTTTTTTAATGCTGAGTAATATTCCATTGTGTATATGTACCACAGCTTTCTTATCCATTCGTCTTTTGAGGCCTTTTGTAAGAGATGTGAAAGCTAGTTTCTCGTTCTTATTTACCAGGTTTCCTTTAGCATTGAAAACTGGTTGAAAAGAAGAAAGAGGGGCTCATTGAAAAAATATCACTATGCCATCCATAAATAATTATTAATTATGGTAATGATGGTTTAGGTAAGAGTGGAAACTCACAACATCCTATGTTAAGGTGGATGCCCATAGTTAAAGTCAATTCTTTTTCTCACAATTGTCAAATGAGTCGACTAGCACCTACTCCACTAAGGAATAGGAAAGACATGGCAGCCTTTGGGGCTCTGATACTCCTCTTGCCCAGAATAATATTGTTTTTATTCCGTAAGGTTGAATTTTATTTATTTTTCTATGTGGGCACATCATAGAAACTGTCATCCTTGATCAGTGCCTTTGAGAAAGATGAAAGCATCACATTCACATTTGTGCAGCAGGACCAAGGAAGGAGGAATCAGGAAGATCAGGCAGAGAGTTTTCACGCCAAGAGATCCCCCAGCTGTGTGAAAAATCAAGCCTATTGAACATGAAACCCTGAACCACCAAAATAACCCTGCAACCAGGAAGGAAAGGAATCAATGCCCCCAGCAAAGGACACCCCAGCAGAGCAAATCCAACTTGATTGCATTTCAAACAAATTCATCTTCTCTAAGCTCAGTTTCATGTCTGACTCAGCTGCTCTTTACCCAAGTCTGCTGCCTTGTTCTCCTTTTTTGATGAAATGATAATGAAACAAAGCAGGATCCTAGGGTCCTGTCCTACTGTATCCTCCACCTGCTTTTTGTCTGTAGAAAAACTTTAGCCAAAGAATAAGTTTAATTAGACAAGTGAGAAAATGCAGAAGCAAAGAAAAGCCATCAAACAGGACAAAATAATAATAAAGTCAGTAAGCAAAGTCAAGGACCTTTAGTTCCTCCTTAAGGGTTATAGGTAATATTCTGAGCTGTATCCTATGAGCTGTCTTGTAGATACTGAAACCCTCACCAGGTGGAAGAAGTTAACTATTCGATGACCAGACTGTGGCCATGCTACTGCTACTGCTAAGTTGCTTCAGTCGTGTCTGACTCTGTGCGACCTCATAGACGGCAGCCCACCAGGCTCCCAAGTACCTAGGATTCTCCAGGCAAGAACACTGGAGTGGGTTGCCATTGCCTTCTCCAATGCATGAAAGTGAAAAGTGAAAGTGAAGCCACTCAGTTGTGTCCGACTCTTAGCAACCCCATGGACTGCAGCCCACCAGGCTCCTCCGTCCATGGGATTTTCCAGGCAAGAGTACTGGAGTGGGTTGCCACTGCTGCCATAATTCTGAGAACTGGCTTCAGAGAAACTGAGCCTAGAATTGAAGATTAACTGTATGTAAAACAATCAGAATGACACTGATCAGACCACTGCATGACTAATTTCAAGATGATTGTCAGAGCTGACTGAGATGTTTCTGCATGTAGCCCCCTTCCTTCATCTATATAAGCTCTTGCCCACTGATTGTCAGTTGTGAGGAGTTGGCTTTCTGACACAAATCCACTCTCTCCACCCCTACTCCAACCCCCAGTTGCTGTCCTCCAAAATAAAGCAAACTCTTCTTTCTACCAACCTGGTGTCTTTATTGGCTTTAGACTGGCAAGCAGCTGGCTCCCACTTTCGATAGCAGTAATATTTTACTTCTTTGTATAAATTAAAAGTTTATTTAAAACAGGACTTGGACTTTCAACAGTGTTAGCCATAAACCTAAAAAGGTTTTTATCGTTTGAAAACAAATCCTAGCCAGTGCAGCAGGCAACAGCCACAGGTGACCATTTACATTAAAATGAATTCTAAAAATACCATTACAAATTCGATTTCTCAGTTGCACTGGACACATTTCAAGTACCCACCACATGTTGCTAGTGGCTACCATATTGGCTGTGTAGACAGAGCATTTCCAACTCTGCAGAAAGTTCTCCAGGCAATGGAAGGATTACAGAACTTACCTTCCACTGTGCAACTGGCTTACATTCCTGTAAGCTTTCTGACACACTGAGAATCTATTGGGTTGGTCAAAAAGTTCATTTGAGTTTTTGGTAACTTCTTACAGAAAAACTTGAATTAACTTTTTTGACCAACACAATACCTTCCCTGATTCTTGGTTGAGTTCCTAATATTACTACGAATGTGAACTCATTGCCTGTATGTGGCAAAAATACTGGAGTGGGTAGCCATTTCCTTCTTCAGGGGAACTTCTTGACCCAGGGTTTGAATCTGTTGCTCCTATACTGGCAGGCAGATTCTTTACCACTTGAGCCACCTGGGAAGCCCCATGAATGTGAACTCACATGCCAGAAATTCCCTGGGGCCCAAGTGACTCAGGCTATTTAGAAATTGTGTTCATTCTTGTAGGTTCTGAGGCCTCTGCTTCATTTGGGATGCAAAAGATTTCCTAATCTTTAAAGTAGCCTCCCAAGATCATTGTCATGGTGAATTTTGTATGTCAACATGACAGGATCCTGGGATGCCCAGATTACTTCTGGGTACATCTGTGAGGATGTTTCCCAATAGCTGAAAAGTTGGTTGGCCCTCCCCCGATGCCATCCAACTCATCAGGGCCTGAATAGAGAACAATGTGGAGGAAGGAGGAATTTACTTCTTCAATCCTGCCTCACTGCTGAGCCGGGACATAGCTCATCTTCTTCTGTCCTTGGACTGGGATTTATGCCACAGACTCAACTGGTTCACAGGCCTTTGGACTCAGACTGCTTTATGCCACTGTGTTTCTTGGTTACCCAGCTTATGGATGGCACATCGTGTGACTGAAACCAAGCAAGATCCTTGGGGCTCCTGGGCATGGAAGCCCCTCTGTCCCCAGTATCTTGTTTGTAGGAAATAGGCTTCAGCCTCCAAAACCTTTCCTGAGTTTCAAAGGGCAGGTTTCAAACAGTTGTTACTGAGGAAAGGAGGGGATCTGGAGACCAGAGAGAAGCAGCCGAGAAACAACAGTGTAGCCTTGGGGCAGGGTCCTGGTTCCCCTCAAGGAATATACACAAGAATATCTTTAAGCTCTTCTGCAGGTAATGAAAACCCCCCAAAAATGTAAGATGTCAACTACCTGATGAGGTATTATCAATTCCAGAGAGAAGGTCACAGTTTGATGACCTCAAGAATCACAGAAGCTCTTGAGGAGACCACCTGAGGCCAGATTAAAGAAACACAGGCCGGCATACACTCTGATCCTTATCAGCAACCGACCTCTCCCCATCCTCCTACCCCCACCCTTGAACCACTGCTATAAAACTCCTCACCAAGAGTAGAGTGGGGGCTACACTCAAGTTGCAGTGTGTGGACTGCTCATTGCAGTGGCTTTTTTATTGTGGGGATGGGTTCTAAAGTGTTCAGGCTTCAGTAGTTGTGGCACATGGGCTTAGTTGCCTCATAACATGTAGAATCTTCCTTGACAATGAATCGAACCTGTGGGCCCTGTGATGGCAGGTAGATTCTTAATCAGTGGACCACCAGGGAAGTCCACCTTGCCATTTCTTGAGGCTCCTATTTCTTCCCAAGATTTACTGTATATTCTGGAGGGAGTAGGTTCAGACAGATAAAAGCTGGCTCACGGCTGCTCTACCCACAGGCCAGGCCTCATGTCAGTGACCCAGCCTGCATTTCTGTTTGATGGGCATCACATCCAGCCAGTGCTAATAGAAGCCCAGCCACTGACCTGTTGGTTGTTTCCAAAGCTAAATATTCAGAATAATCTAACAGACGCTCACATAACCACATAGACCCACAAGTTTCTTACGACCTTCTCCACACGAAAGCTCACATTTCTTCCTCCCACCTCAGCCATACACAGATAACCAACTAGTACTTAAATTGGAACAAAAAATGAAAAGATGGATCCACCACTGACAAGTTTTTTTTTTAACTATTGTTGCTGTTTTCTTCCATACTAGGGGTCTGTATTTTGAATTTTAACATATATTCATCTACTTTATGCTCCATTGCTCCTTTTAATCCTAATTTCTTTACTCAGTCTCCTATTTGTAGACCCAGATATTCCATGTTAAAAAGCTAGTTCAAAACTCAATCTTTAAGAGGAGAAACAAAATATATTAAAAATAATAACATGAAACACTGGAGATGAGATCAGCAGGCTCATGTTCCACTGATTGAAATGCAGAGTGAAAGTTTTAGTTGCTCAGTTGTGTCCGATTCTGTGACCCCATAGGCTATAGCCAGGCTCCTCTGTCCATGGAATTCTCTAGGCAAGAATACTGGAGGGGGTAGCCATTCCTTTCTCCAGGGGATCATCCTGACCTAGGGATAGAATCTGGGATACATTACAGGCAGATTCTTTACCATCTGAGCCACAAGGGAAGTTCATTGTGGAAATGCAAAATAATACAGTATTTCTGGGAAGCAACTGCATCCAAGCCAATCAACTACTTTAAAATCATTCAAAATCTTTGACCTAATTGACACCTCCGCTTCTAGAGAGCTGGCCCCCAAAACTAGATAGTCCACAAAGATCTCTTCACAGGGATGTTCATCACAATATTATTTATGACACTGAAAAGCTGGAGAGAGGACCCGAAATGTTTAAGAGATCATCTCTATTTCATGGGCAAGAAAAAGTGAGGTTCCTAGATATTTCTACAGCACTGTGATAGGAATCAGACTAAAATGTACATATTGCTTATAAAGGCCCACACGCTCTTTCTGCTAAATTACCCTCTCCTTGTCTGCCATGATAAGATTTTTAGGGGGCAACAACTGTATTTTACTTATCTTGTGTCCCCCGAAGCTTTATTGTCCTCGACAGGGTAAAGGACAAGTGAGGGTCTGGTGTGGGCCAGCCTGAGATATGCATTTGAATGTTTCCAAGACCACAAAGTATTTGGAGCTTGGATCTAATATTTAAGTAAGAATCTTAAGAATGAGTCAAATTAAGTGACTTGGGAAACTGTCAGACATTACAACACATTTTAATCCAATTTCTTATGGAAACTGTACAAGGGCTACCATGAGAGGTATTTCAATATAAAGTGCTTTAAAACCCTGAACTCTAGATGCCTTAGCTCAGGAAAACAGGCTCCAGATCTTCTTCATCTCTGTTTAGTTAACCCATGTGATAAAACAAAGCAGATTTGAGCTCCAAAAAGATACCTAGGGTATGACTAGACATCCCTGTTTGATGCTTGACACAATTTGTCTTTGTTTGGGCTGAAGAAGTGCCCCCAGGACAGCTCCAAATTGGCACTCTTCCTCCAGGAGGAGAAAGGGGGGCCCTCCCCATGCTACCTGCCTTTGACACCTTCCATATGGGACCCCCACTAACAAGGGCTGCTTAGCAGCATCCACACCAGAATTCAGAGGCACCGAGGCCTTTGTATCAGCTGCCCTGGGAAGATAGCCATTGGGAGAATATTAATTATAAGAGATGGCACATCATTACCCTTTGCCTCCAAAGACCTCCTGCATCTAGTGAGCAGTGGAACAGTCCCTGCTATCCTTCCAACTTCACCTAACTCCATCCCCCATGCCCACCCCCACTGCCTTATCAGCAGTGGGGGCTGGATCAGATGTCTGCCCTGAGCTTCCAGCATCCAGTGATCTTATTCCCCTTAATGGAAGAACAGATCTGCACTCCTGATACTGAAAATCATTTAGTCCCTGTGATGCTACCCACAAACTCAGCCAGCTCTTCTCCTGTGGATACTGGACACCAGGCAAAGAAGTGATCTACATCCTTAAAGCATAGGAAGATGCCTTGAAACCAGAGTCAGACAGCAGAATGACTCTGATTTTGTGATGGATGCCTCGCATTAGCACCATGGTGAGCTGTTTTTCAAGAAGGGATTTCAACATTTGAAGATCATAATTGTCTATTTTTGGTATCAAAGTATAGTTGATTTGCAATATTATATTAGTTTCTGGTGTACAGCTCAGTGATTCAGTATTTTTACAGATTATGCTCCATTAAAACTTATGAGAGAATAGCATTGAAACATGTATATTACGATATGTAAAATAAATGACCAGTGTAAGTTAGGTGTAAAAAGCAGGGCACTCAAAGCTGGTGCTCTGGGACAACCCAGAGGGATGGGGTGGGGAGGGAGTTGGGAGGGGAGTTCAGGATGGAGGTACACATGTACACCTGTGGCTGATTCATGTCTATGTACAGCAAAACCACCACAATATTGTAAAATAATTAGCCCCCAATTACAATAAGTAAATTAATTAAAAAAACTTATTGGGAGACTATGGCTATAGTTCTCTGTGCTGTACAATATATCTTTGTTGCTTGTCTAATTTATGCATAGCAGCTTGTACCTCTTTAATTCTATATGCCTAATTTGCCCCATCTTCCCTCTCTTTTCTGATGACCACTAGTTTAGACTTCAGACTGTGAGAAACAACTGCTTGTTATTTCAGCCACCCGATCCATGCTATTTTTGTTATAGCATCTGAAATGAACCAAGGCACTTACTATAGACAAAGTGCCCTGGTAATTGTTTTATAAGTTTTATCTCATTTAACTTTTTAACAACAACCCTGTGAGGTAGATGCTATCACTATCTTTGAATAGTGATATCAAAGAAGTCACAGGTCAAGTAA
Organism: Antilocapra americana; assembly: GCA_007570785.1. Lineage (NCBI taxonomy): Eukaryota > Metazoa > Chordata > Mammalia > Artiodactyla > Antilocapridae > Antilocapra > Antilocapra americana. Next base: position 4,245,373 of record ML660812.1, on the reverse strand, counting down.
CTTTATCCAAAGTCATACAGACAATAAGCAATGGAGCCAGTGTTCAAGCCCTGATCAAGGTTTTAGCAGAGCCAAGGATTCTTGAAGTGATTAGTTCTTAAAGGGATGTCCTGTTGATTTGACCAGATTATTCCTCAGGGCTGCCCTGAGCTCCTGTGGTCTACTTATCCAGAAGCACCCAGAGAATGGGTGGTTGCATGGCACTGGAGCAGCAACTATGCAGTGTTAGAGTGGCAGCTGTGCAGCGCTGCAGTGACTGTGAGGAGACACCCCACGTCCAAGGGCAGAGAAGTTCCAGCAAGACAGTAGAAGTGGCAAAATCACATTTAGAATCAAACTCCATACCTGCCAGAGATGCTCAGAGGGTTCAAAAAAACCTAGTGCATACCAGGACCCAGTGACCACATACAGACTGAGACAGAACTTGTTTGAGTATCTCCTGTGGAGGTACAGGTGCAATAGACCTGGGTATGGCATAAGTCCTCTTGGAGGAGGTCACATTTAACCCCACCATAGAACCACCAGAACTTACACAGGATTAGGGAAACAGACTCTTGGAGGGCACAAACAAAATCTTGCACCAGGCACAAACAAAAAAGTGTACCAGGACCCAAGAGAAAGGAGTGGTGACCCCACAAGAGCCTGACCCAGAATTGCTCGTGAGTGTCCAGGAGTCTCCTGCAGAGCTGTGGGTCAGCAGCGCCAGCTGCAGGGGTGGGGGCACTGAGTGTAGCAGTGCCTGCATAGGAACTTTTGAAGGAGGTCACCATTCTCTTCATTACCTCTACCATAGTTTGGCCTCAAGTCAAACAACAGGGAGGGAACACAGCTCCACGCATCAACAGAAAATTGGATTAAAGATTTACTAAGCATGGCCCTGCCCATCAGAACAAGACCCAGTCTTCCCTTCAGTCAGTCTCTCCTATCAAGAAGCTGCCATAAGCCTCTTATCCTTCTCAATCAGAGGGCAGAAAGACTGAAAACCACAATCACAGAAAACTAACCAATCTTATCACATGGACCACAGCCTTATCTAACTCAATGAAACTATGAGACATGCCCGAGTAGGGCCACCCAAGACAGATGGGTCATGGTGGAGAGTTCTGGCAAAACATGGAGAAGGGAATGGCAAACCACTTTAGTATTCTTGCCTTGGGAACCCCATGAACAGTATGAAAAGGCAAAAAGATAGGACACTGAAAGATGAAATCCCCAGGTTGGTAGGTGCTCAATATGCTACTGGAGATCAGTGATAAGAAGAAAGACAGGGAGCCAAAGCAAAAACAACACCCAGTTGTGGATGGGACTGGTGATGGAAGTCAAGTCTGATGCTGTAAAGTGCAATATTGCATAGGAGCTTGGAATATGAGGTCCATGAATCAAGGCAAATTGGAAGTGGTCAAACAGGAGATGGCAAGAGTGAACGTCGACATTTTAGGAATCAGCAAACTAAAATGGACTGGAATGGGTAGATTTAACTCAGCTCACCATTATATCTACTACTGTGGGCAAGAATCCCTTAGAAGAAATGGAGTAGCCATCATAGTCAACAAAAGAGTCTGAAATGCAGTACTTGGATGCAGTCTTATAAATGACAGAATGATCTCTGTTCGTTTCCAAGGCAAACCTTTCAATATCATGGTAATCCAAGTCTATGCCCCAACAAGTAATGCACAAGAAGCTGAAGTTGAATGGTTCTATGAAGACCTATAAGACCTCCTAGAACTAACACCCAAAAAGATGTCCTTTTCATTATAGGGGACTGGAATGCAAAAGTAGGAAGTCAATAAACACATGCAGTAACAGGCAAATTTGCCTTGGAGTACAGAATGAAGCGGGGCGAAGGCTAACAGAGTTTTGCCAAGAGAATGCATTGGTCTTAGCAAATACTCTCTTCCAACAACACAAGAGAAGACTCTACACATGGACATCACTTGATGGTCAATACCAAAATCAGATTGATTATATCCTTTGCAGCCAAAGATGAAGAAAAGCCAAACAGTCAGCAAAAGCAAGACTGGAAGCTGACTGGAGCTCAGATCATGAACTTCTAATTGCCAAACTCAGACTTAAATTGAAGAAAATAGGGAAAACCACTAGAACATCCAGGTATGACTTTAATCAAATCCCTTACAATTACACTGGAAGTGACAAATAGATTCAAGGGACTAGATCTGATAGAGTGCCTGAATAACTATGGATGAGGTTCATGACATTGTACAGGAGGCAGGGATAAAGACCATCCCAAAGTAAAAGAAATGCAAAAAAGACTCTGTGGAAGAGAGCAAGGGTGGGATGATATGGGAGAATGGCATTGAAACATGTTAATTATCATATGTGAAATCAATCTCCAGCCCAGGTTAGATGCTCGGGGCTGGTGCACCGGGATGACCCAGGGGGAGGGAATCGGGAGGGAGGAGGGAGGGGGGTTCTGGAGGGGGAGCATATGAATACCCATGGTGGATTCATGTCAATGTATGGCAAAACCAACACAATAAAGTAAAGAAAAAAAAAATGGTTGTCTGAGGAGGCCTTACAAATAACTGTGAAAAGAAGAGAAGCTAAAAGCAAAGGAGAAAAGGAAACATATACCCATTTGAAAACAGGGTTCCAAAGAACAGCAAGGAGATATAAGGAAGCCTTCCTCAGTGACCAGTGCAAAGAAACAGGAAAACAATAGAATGGGAAAGACTAGAGATATCTTCAAGAAAATTAGGGATACCAAGGGAATATTTCATGCAAAGATGGGCACAATAAAGGACAGAAGTGGTATGGACCTAACAGAAGCAGACAATATTAAGAAGATGTGACAAGAATACACAGAAGAACTATACAAAAAAGATCTTCACGACCCAGATAATCATGATGGTGTGCTCACTCACCTAGAGCCAGACATCCTGGAATGTGAAGTCAAGTGGGCCTTAGGAAGCATCACTATGAACAAGGCTAGTGGAGGTGATGGAATTCCAGTTGAGCTGTTTAAAATCCTAAAAGATGATGCTATGAAAGTGCTGCACTCAATATGCCAGCAAATTTGGAAAATTCAGCAGTGGCCACAGAACTGGAAAAAGTCAGTTTTCATTTCAATCCCTAAGAAAGGTAATGCCAAAGAATGCTCAAACTACTGCACAATTGCACTCATCTCACACACTGGCAAAGTAATGCTCAAGATTCTCCAAGCCAGGCTTCTACAGTATGTGAACCATGAACTTCCAGATGTTCAAGCTGGTTTTAGAAAAGGCAGAGGAATCAGAGATCAAATTGCCAACATCCACTGGATCATCAAAAAAGCAAGAGAGTTCCAGAAAAACATCTACTTCTGCCTTATTGACTAAGCCAAAGCCTTTGACTGTGTGGATCACAACAAACTGTGGAAAACTCTCAAAGAGATGGGAATGCCAGACCACTTGCCCTGCCTCCTGAGAAATCTGTGTGCAGATCAAGAAGCAACAGTTAGAAATGGATATGGAACAACAGACTGGTTCCAGATCGGGAAAGGAGTACATCAAGGCTGTATACTGTCACTCTGCTTATTTAACTTATATGCAGAGGACATCAAGAGAAATGCAGGATTGGATGAAGCACAAGCTGGAATCGTGATTGTGGGGAGAAATATCAATAAACTCAGATATGCAGATGACACCTCCCTTATGGCAGAAAGCAAAGGAGAACTAAAGAGCCTCTTGATGAAAGTGAAAGAGGAGAGCGAAAAAGTTGAATTAAAGCTCAGGATTCAGAAAACTAAGATTATGGTATCTGGTCCCATCACTTCATGGCAAATAAATCGGGAAATTCCAGTGAGAGGCTTTATTTTTTGGACTCCAAAATCACTGCAGATGGTGACTGCAGCCATGAAATTAAAAGATGCTTGCTCCTCGGAAGAAAGGTTATGACCAACTTAGACAGAATATTAAAAAACAGAGGGCAACAAAAGTCCATCTAGTCAAAACTATTGTTTTCCAGCAATTATGTATGGATGTGAGACTTGGACTATAAATAAAGCTGAGGACTGAAGAATGCTTTTGAACTGTGGTGTTGGAGAAGACTCTTGAGAGTCCCTTAGACAACAAGGAGATCCAACCAGTCCATCCTAAAGAAAATCAATCTTGAGTATTCTTTGGAAGGACTGATGCTGAAGCTGAAACTCCAATAGTTTGGCCACCTGATGGGAAGAACTGACTCACTGGAAGAGGCTCTGATGCTGGGAAAGATTGAAGGTGGGAGGAGAAGGAGTCAACAGAGGTTGAGATGGTTGGATGGCACCACTGACTTAACGGACATGAGTTTGAGTAAACACCAGGAGTTGGTGATGGATAGGGAGGCCTGGCATGCTGCAGTCCATGGGGTAACAAAGAGTCAGGCACGACTGAGGGACTGGACTGAACTGAACTGAAACCAGGGAACAGAAGAACCAGAGCTGGCAGTATTTCAACATTTGAAGACTGTAACTTCCTTGGTGCCATTTGAATGAAGGGCACAGTGCTTAACAGTCACTCAGGGAGAAATGCTGCAGAGCTTTCATGCTCTCTGCCTGTGTAAGTCTCATCCGTTTATAGAATGTCTTCCCCATGGGGGCAAACAGAGAGAGGTTCAGAGTCCAACCTGCACAATTCTATCTAGAGTCTCTGAACTTAGGTCTTCAAAGCCCAACTCTAATCCCATGTGTTCTATGAAGCCTTCCTTGACTATCCTTGTGAGGATAAGAGGAAGCGGTGCTGGGACCTGAAGTTCTGGGCTGCAAGTTAGCATATGTTGATTTAGCTGTGATTCTGTTGAATGTAAGCTGAGGGAGCCCAGACAAATCATTTAACTTTTCCAGATCTCAGTTTTACCTCTGGAAAATAGGGGAGTGGAATTAAGTGAGTCTAAAGGTCCTTCCAGGGACTTCCCTGGTGGCTAAGTGGTTAGACTCTGAGCTCCCAATGTAGGGGGCCTGGGTGTGATCCCTGTTCAGGCTTCCCTGATGGCTCAGCAGGTAAGAATCTGCCTGCAATGCAGGAGGCAGGGGTTCCATTCGTGGGTCTGAAAGATCCCCTGGAGAAGGCAATTGCAACCCAACCCACTCCAGTATTCTTGATGGGAAACTCCATGGACAGAGGAGCCTGGCGGGCTGCAGTCCTTGGGGTCACAGAGTTAGACATAGCTGAGCACACATACAAAGGGAAAGAGGTCCTAAGTGCTGCAACTAAGAGTTCTCATGCTGCAACTAAAGATACTGCAATGAATATGCAAGATCCTGAATGCTGCAACTAAGACCTGGTGCAACCAAATAAATAATTTTAAAAATAAATAAAAAATAAAAAGATTGTTTAAAATTAAAATAAAGGTCCTACCAGCTCAAAACTTGTATAACTTGTCTCTCTTTTGAGCTCAAAATTTTGTAACTTAGTACTTAAACGTGCATTATCTTGTACAGCATTATTTCCACATATCTATATTTATATCAAATTTCTCTAAAATTTTTGAGATTCTTATAGGCAGCATCTCCCTAGATTCTCAATCAAAACAACATTTTTTGATATCTGGAGTTCCACTGTTCACAGATACTCTTGTATTTGACATATTTCCCCTGTGCCTAGAACTCCATTGTCATATCACATAGACACAATCAAGTTGAAGCATTCTGGGAGCATAGAAAGGAAGAAAACCAGCTGTGATTTTTAAAAATCTTTGTATTGAGCCTAAATGCAAACAAAGAATTATCTAAGTGATATCCCCTTGCTAATTTATACTCAAACATCATAATTTGTAGGCAGAATCACACCAATAAAGCTAATGGGTTTATAATAAAAAGCACATTATTTCAACTTTTTGCAATTTATTATTGTGGCTGAGTTAGCACAAGCATGATGAACTGGGTCACTTCATCAGATTAGATTTCAGATAAAAGCAAGTGAAAATTTTAAATGCCAAGAGTTGGACTGTTGAAAGGACACAGTAGCAGCCAGTTAAATAGGAAAAAGGTATATATCATCAGCTCTAGAAATCTTTGTCTTGACTTTAAAGGAAAGGCCATGGAAAATAAATATATTCCAGGGGTTCAAAAGTTATTTTAAATTCCATCTGTATACTTAAATGAAAAATAAGCCAAGTCCTAAAATAATTAAAGCCATCAATATAAATGACTCTGATTTGAAAGGGACCAATATTTCTTACTCATAAAAAATGTAATAGCATGCTCAACTTGCTTTTTGCCGTCTGCTACTTGAATTGCACGGTATGGTTGCAAAGTTAATATAACACCAGAATATCACTAATAATAAGACTATAGAATGCCTACCCTTAGTCAAAACATGAAAGCATGGTTTTCTTTTTTCACTGTAACTCTTTCAACTTTATAAACTGAAAGTAGCAAGAATGACTTTCGATTTTTTTTTTTTGCTTTCCTTCTTTTAGAGAAAAAGCATTATGTGGGAAGAAAAGTAAATTTAATAAAACTGAGTGTAATAACACAATTCCCTATAGAATACTAGGTTGAGGTGTCCAGCTGTTTCTCCCACTTATGTTGAAAGCTTTTCTTAGAGGTTCTATTTGAAGAGCTTGGGGGAAAACTTGAAAGAATAGTACAAACACACGTGTGAAAGTCTGTATTACCCAGTCAGTCAGTAAATTCACCAAGTTTTGCCAAAGAACAAGGGGAGCCTACTGTGAAATTAACCATTTCACACTATCTAAGAATTTAGTCATAGGAGTCTTAGTGGCCACTCTCCCTGCCTCTGTCATCCTTACTGAGAAAGTCTTATCATTCTGAGCAGGTCATTTCATTTTCTTATTTTTCAAACTCTGTTTGCTAACACTGAATTAACTATGGGGAAAAGGAATTCAACCTTTCTCTGACAGTGACACCTAAGGCCATATTCTGCTGCTTTGAGGCATGAACTCTGTGTTTAGGCTGAGGAAAACACACTAGTTTCACATAAACTGTGGTTATTCCAAGTTCCCTGCAGAATTCTGAGATGTGCGGAACAAGTATTCACCCCATCCTTACCATTCATGATGGAATTAACATCAAGCATAAAGTCAGTTCAATTTTCCCCCTCTCTTCAAAAACACCCTAATATTAATATTTTGGGGATGCTTCTTGGTTTCTTTTTTTTTTAATTACTGGAGTATTACACTGTTGTGTTAGTTTCTGTTGTACAATGAATTGAATCAGCTATATGCATACATATATCCCCTCCTTCTTGGACCTCCCTCCCGCCCATTCCCATCCCACTCCTTTAGGTTATCACAGAGTACTGAGCCGAGCTTTCTGTGCTTTATAACAGGTTCCCATTAGCTGTCTATTTTACACACTGGGAATCATATCCCCAACTCAAGTAGGAATACAACCTGAGTTTGCTGGAAAGGAAAACAGACTTCTGGGTTTTCAAAAATACCTTTGGTCACAAGATGAATGTATTTCTTTAGTGAGTGAGTGAGTGAATGCACTCAGTCATGTCCAACTCTTTGTGACTCCATGGGTTATAGCCCGCCAGGCTCCTCTGTCCATGGAATTCTCCAGGCAAGAATACCAGAGTGGGTTGCCATACCCTTCTCCAGGGGATCTTCCCACCCCAGGCATCAAATCCAGGTCTCCTGTGTTGCAAGCAGATTCTTTACCATCTGAGCCACCAGAGAAGCCCAAGTTCTTTAAAGAACCTGTAAATTATCAGTCTTGTACCAACTACCAAACCAAGCCCTCTTCCTTGGTGAGATAGCAGATCCCAGAGAAAGGGATCAATTCCTCAAACTCTGTATCCAGAACCTCCTTCTGTTGTTCCCCCTATTTCCAATTTCCCACCCTTCCTCATCCATTTCCTGAGCATCTACTGTATGCCTGAAACATAACTGGCTGCTGAGGACATGAGAACATGCTCAGAACTTTTCTCAAAAACCCGTCCACGGGATTTCCTAAGTGTTAACTTCAGTTCCTCACTTTTCGGTAATTACACCTAATGCATTCATCTTTTTGTTTAAACATTTTACTGTATAGAATATGTTTTCAAAATGAATATGTACCCTACTCTGTAGATAATTTTTAAAATGTCAAAGGAAACAGTCCTAAGCATTGATCCTTGGAGGACGTGTGGTTTCCACTCTGGACTACCCAGCAGGGTTGGTAGGGGGTGGCCTGCATTGGAGCACCTGGTCACAGTTGGATCTCTGCAGTCTGGGGCCCCTTTCTGGGACAGGGTTCTATTTATCTACAAGAAGGACCACCTATAGAAATTTTCACAAAGGTGCTCTGTAGGCTAGCAGTGTCTCCTCCAAAATAGTCATCATTTCTCTCTACTTTCTCCTCTTCTTTTGTAATCTATATCCAATCATTTCCCAGTTCCATGTCAACTTAGTTAGTTTAAAATGGCATGAAATGAAGTTACAGATGTTCCTAAAGATTAGACACATGGATTCTCTTTTTATTCACATCTTCATTCAGACCAGCACAGAATTTAATAGATTTTTGGACTCATTTTTCCTTTCACCAAGAAGACATAGTTATTGAAAGGCTCATTAACTGACCCAAATAAGAACTCAAAACTGCTGAGTTATCATCGCTAGGGTTAAACTGCTGGGTTTCAGTCATAGTTGACAAAGCATCACCCCAACCACCAATGTCATCATTCTTTACATTTGTACAACATTTCATAGTTTACAAACTTCTCTTGTATATAGAATCTCACACCATCTCATGCAATCCACATAAGCTATGGCACATCATAGATTGGATTGAGAGGGTCTTAGCTATGGAGCTGTTTGTGAAAGAAGAGGAAGTAAGGGAGGGACCAGAAAAACAGGAGGTGAGAGGAAGCCAAAGAATAAGCAAGAGTAAGTCAGGTAAGCAGAGCTCAGTTTGTGTGACAAAGAACTAGGAACAGGATAATGGAGAGATCTCAAAAGCCAGTGTTTCTATTCTGCATTGTCTTAGCACTCATATAAGGTCTTTGTGACTGTGGGCACCTTGAGTCTCTGCATTCTTCCTGGATCAAGAACAGCACCTGCCAGGCAACTTCCCTGGTGGTCCAGTGGCTAAGACTCTGTGCTCTCAATACAGGGAGCCCAGGTTCCATCCCTGGGCAGGAACTAAATCCCGCATGTTGCAACTAAGAGTTCACATGCTGCAACTAAATGTCCTGCAGGCTGCAACTAAGTTCCCAAGTGCATGCCTCAACCAGGGCCAGAACAGCCAAATAAATAATAAAATGAGTAATTTTTTTAAGAAGAAAGAGAATATGAAGGACTGAAAAAAGTTTTAAAAGAACTGCCTCTGTTGTCTTTGTCAGATGTTTTTGATGAGGACCTGGATGTCCTGGAACTTACATCAGGAGCAACACATGGGAAATTGGCTCATCTGCAACATTTTGCAAGTATTTACTGAACACCTACTCCAGGCTAGACTTCCCTGGTGACTCAGACAGTAAAGAGTCTTCCTGCAGTGCCGGAGACCCAGGTTCAACCCCTGGGTGGGGATGATCCCCTGACGAATGAAATGGCAACCCACTCCAGTATTCTTGCCTGGAGAATTCCATGGACTGTAGTCCATGGGGCTGCAAAGAGTTGGATACGACTATCTGAGAGACTTTTTCACTTTACTCCATGCTAGTACATGTTAATTGCACCATGAAATTGTAACCTGGATATTATTATTCTTATTTATATTGGATATTATTTCTATCCAATGAGGAAACTGTGGCTCAGAAAAATAAGTTTCTGAGAGGACAGAATGAGGCAGTGGTGATCTGTGAGTCCATCAGGTCTCAGGCTACAAACTTGCTCTTTTGACCAAGTTGTGTTGATCCATGGTCTTATCTCCAGTAACTACACTTATTATTGTTTTGTTTTTCAAGAATGGAGCAGCAAACAGAGATAGCTAAGCCAAATGAAATATCTTCAGACAGGGGTCCTGAGAACTTCTGAGGGGCCAAGGGAAGGTGGGTAGGTACTTGTGAATGTCCACTTCCAAGACTCATTCCAGGAACAAAACCTGACTGTGGGAAGGAGGGAATCAGCTTTGGGTCAGGGCCTGGGTTATTAAGATGAGTCACATGAATCATGTGACAGGAGAAGGGGATGATAGAAGATGAGATAGTTGGATGGCATCACCGACTCAATGGACATAAGTTTGAGCAAGCTCCAGGAGTTGAGGATGGACAGGGAAGCCTGGCATGTGGCAATCCATGGGGTCGCAAAGGGTTGGACACCACTGAACTGAATATGAATCTTTCTTAAAGTTTGGAAGTACCAGCAGTCAAGAGGAATAAAAATACTCTCCCCTTGATTTCAAGACAAGAGAGTAAAGTGGAGATTCTTGGGATTAATTTTACATGATTTATTATGAATTTCATCAGAGACACTATCTGGAGCAAGAGGCTGATTTTCAAGCATGGTTGTCCACTTACCATCATGATCACCTGGCCCTCAAAGCCCAAGATCTGTGTTTTCTTCTGCTGTCATTCCAGAAGTTAATGTTCTGGTGACTCACATTTGTTTACTCTTGTTCTCTAAGGGCCAAAAACACAACTTACCATTCTTCTCCAAAGAGACCTCCAGCACCAGGTCAATGTGAATTCACTCCATTAAGTCAAACCTCAAGTGCCTCACTTACACTGTGCCATCCCAGAAAGCAATTTTAATTTTACTTTTTTGCTGATAATATTACTAATTTGGCATGCCATTCAAAAGACCCCTTCACCTCTTTTCACTGAGCAGAGCAATTCAAAATCCTTCCTGGAAATCACAATGCCCTGCCACACCATTGCACTAGAGTAGGGTCAGGATGACCCTGTCTCCAGCTTTTCAGCCAATTGTTGAATTTGTTTGGTATGTTGGAGCTATATGGCCTGAAAGTCTTATCACTGATGCACTCTCCAAAACAGAGAAAATTCACTTGAACTGCTTGAAAGCATTCTGATTTTGCAGTAAGTGACTTTTAAAGTGGCTGAAATCAGTAAAGAAGGGAGAAGGTCAGAACCCAAGGTCCTCCTGCACTGGACCAACCAGGTGAGAGGGGTTTTAAGTAGGTTGCTTGGTGGCCTTGGCATCCAGGAAGAAGGCGGGGGGCGGGGGTTGGAGAAGTTGCATGGTCTGGAGTGGCAGGGGTCTGCATCTCAGTGGCAGGACATAGTTCATTGAGACAGACACACGGGACAGCGTGGGGGAGAGGGGGCAGGAATCTGACCACATTGATTGAGAAAATGTCTTCCCCCCAAAATTGGATCATTCAGCCAATGGTGGAAAGATTCAGGCAGAGGAGAAGCAAGGGGCTGACCCAGGATCCTGGTTGGACAGAGCAGAGGCAAGTCTGGCAAGGCTAGTGCACTGGGTGCTGCCCTACTGACCTGAGGGGCCTTAAACCCTCTTAACTAGGTGAGCACTGTTGTCTGAACTTGACCAAGGGCCTGCTCAATAAAGGTTGGGGCAAACTTCTGCATCTATGGGGGTGGAGGGTTTTCAGGAGGTTAAGTCAGGGGGTTTGGTGACAATGGAGGCTTCATATCAAAGTTTAGAGAAATGTAGAGAAGGGAGCCTGGGATCTGGGTGGGATGCCTCAAAGAAAGCTCTTTGTGAGGGCAGGTACCCAGAATGGGCTCTCTGACCCAAGTGAGCCAAGGCCAGTCTTGGATGGTGTGATCTGGGGAGACGGATCACAAGACCTTCCTTTCTTCAAAACCAAACCAGCTTCCTGCAGCTCTAAAATCATTATGTTGAAGAAAGTTAATCCATGAATCTGTATCTCTTAATTGGTGGACTTTTCATGCCCATGATTTTGTTTCTGAATTCCCCTATGCTACTGGAGTAGGCACAGTTAACTACTGAGTTGTGAAGCCCTGGTTTACTTCTTTGGGTAACAGGTTTAAAAACGATGGTTGCTTCTCTCAAAGATGGTTAATTCCTTCTCATGGATTTTGCTGCCCCTGCCTTCTTAAGAGAGAAGGTGATTGTTCTCTTGCCCACAAACACACACATGCCATATGTGTCCAATGTCTCAATTTTAGTTCATCAGTGAAGTACAAAATTATTTTTAAATGACATATCTTTCAATATTCAAATGAGAATCAATCTGGCAAGGAAAATTACATGATGTGAATTATTCTTCATGCATATAAATCAGCTGTGAAATCATTTGAAACTCCTGAGTGTTTGGGTTCTCTATCGGCAGTACAGAATAATTATCAACAGGCTCTTAGTAAGCCTCACTTAGCAAAAGTTCTCATTATGTAGAGAACATAGGTTTGCTTGGTGCTCCCTGTCTGCAAGGAGCCTGGTGGGCTGCAGTCCATGGGGTCGCGAAGAGTCGGACAGGACTGAGCAACTTCACTTTCACTTTTCACTTTCATACACTGGAGAAGGCAATGGCAACCCACTCCAGTGTTCTTGCCTGGAGAACCCCAGGGATGGCAGGGCCTGATGGGCTGCTGTCTATGGGGTCGCACAGAGTCAGACCCGACTGAAGCGACTTAGCAGCAGCAGCCCTGGTCTGCAAAGCTTGTGCCTGCCATGGTGCACATGTAAAAGAGGTGTGTGATGCCTATCCAGTTGTCAAATAATCAGAACTATCCTTTTAGAGCAGAAGGTATGAAAATCTGATTTGAAGAGACAGACAGATAGAAACTAAGCCATCTGTAACAGAGGATTTTCTGAACCAATAGTATGAACAGATACTCAGAAATTAGAAGTACTTCTTAGAACAATATTCAAAATTTGATTCTCACCACATGTGACCTTTTTCCATTCAACTGTGCTACTCCTGGGCTTCCCAGGTGGTGCTAGTGGTAAAGAACCCACCTGCCAATACTGGAGAGGTAAGAGATGCAGGTTCGATTGCTGGGTCAAGAAGATCCCCTGAAGGAGGACACGGCAGCCCACTCCAGTATTCTTGCCCAGAGAATAGCATGGACAGAGGAGCCTGGTGGGCTACAGTCCATGGGGTTACAAAGAGTCAGACACGACTGAAGCAACTTAGCATGCACCCACACACGTGCTACTCCCACCCGTCCCCAACTTGTTGCAGAACTAGAACACAGTCTTAAATAGGCAAGTCCTGGAGATCATTGGAGTGAAAGCATCTTGAGCAGAGAAATATTATTTATTGCTTTCTTGTTGTGTTCATGTGGTACTTCCGACTATTGGTGATCACCATGGAGCCCTGAAATTAATAAACTCCTGAGAATGACTGGTCTAGTAATTTTCACTTCCCCTGAAAGAAAGACTTCAGTGGTTCACACTTCTTGAGTGATCAGGCACAACTGCTCAGCAGGGCCAGCATGGCACCATCACCTTGGCAGCACCACCCATGCCAGGGACACACACTCCCTCCTCCTTCCTTCCCCATGGTGGGCACAACCATGCTTTTCTCTGGGAAGAGCTGCTCCCTAGAAGGTGACAGACTCTGGTGCTAGTGGCTCCGATGATTTTCTTTAGCATTCTTGGAGAATCACTGAAAAGAGCCAAGTGTGATATGTGGGCAGAGGCAGGAGACAAGGATGGGAATCCCTGGCCCCTCTGCATCTCTGTGTTGAGCTCTCCTCTTCAATCCCATAGGCTCCTATAACATGCATCCCCCTACCACCCAATAACTCATTTCTGCTGAGTGGCTAGTTGAAAAGATTATGGGGGACTCTTTTCTAAAGCTGGTCATTTACAGCAGGGAGATTTGCCCTGGGTCTCCTCAAATGACCCCCTTTGAAAAGTTGTCTCTGTGGCATTTACCATCCATGGCTCTGCTTGGGGAAGAAGTCCTGACCATTTCATTCTTAGGACAGGGATGCCCTGAACCCTCAGATAGAAAGAAAAACTTCTTATATTTTAAATCCACATCCCCTAACAACATGTGCAGAAAGCCAGCTGCATAGAAATAATCCAGTTTCTGAGGAGTGTCTTCAAATCAAGGTCTTTATTTCTCAATGTGGGACCACACCTGCGCAATCCCCTATCTTCTAATGGAGGTGGGGAGTTCTCTGCCCATCCTTGACCTTCTGCAACATCATGAGGCTCCTTTAGGATGTCTGCCACCAGGTGATTGTCTCTTGCATATGTGTCTGTCTCCCCATCAGATGGGGGCCCTTTGAGGGCAAAGCTGTGTTTAGTTTACTTGTTTTTTTCTTCCCTCACTTCCACTCCTTACTCAGACCATGAAGAAAAATCTGGGATTTATCCAGTTAAAAGACAAGTTAATATAGTTATAAGGGAAGCATTTTTGACTGTGAAAATGGCCAAGTTCTGAAATATTTTTCCTGCAAAGAACTTCAATGTACCAGCAACTTGCAAGCAAGCCTACGTGGATAAAATTCCAACTGCCAGTTTCAGCCATTCAGGGGTCCACTCCTATCACTATCCAGAAGCAGCAAAAGATGAAAGTGGAAGCTTAAAAGAGGCTCATGTTTATCTCCTTAGAGCATATGACTTTTGATGACAGTCATGTTAAGAGGGAAGACTTGATTAATTTAATTTCACTGGCCTCCAGCTATGGGAAGAGAGGCCGAAAGTTTTATCAACTTTAATTGTAAGTCCAGCTTGTCACTGATGGAGAGCAGCCCCACAGGAAACCATTTTTCACTTAACTAAAGGAAAAGGAAAATTTCCAAGAGGGCTCAAAGAAATGAACCAGCAAACCTGAAATAAATGTGCCCTGCCTTTCCCATTATGATCCATGTCATATGAATTACAGACAGTCCTAAAAACAAGAGTCGCCAGAGTGAGAGAGTTACCTGACTCCAAAGAGACCTAGCATTTCTGATAGAAATAGTGGGGAGAGGGAAAGGGGAAATATACCCCAGAGGAGAGTGGGTATACAGAGAAAACCCTAAAGGTGGTGGTGGCAGTAGTTTAGTCACTAAGTCGTGTCCAGCTATTTGCGACTCCTTGTCAGGTTCCTCTGTCCATGGGATTCTTAAGGCAAGAATATTGGAGTAGATTGCCATTTCCTCCTACAGGGGACCTTCCCGACCCAAGGATCAAACTGAGTTCTACTGTACTGCAGGCAGATTTTTTACAGACTGAGCCATCAGGGAAACCCCAGATGAGAGAGTAAGGGAACAATATTTTACAAATGAACAACAACAAATTTTCTGCAACCTAGAGGGGTGGGATGAGGGGTGGGAGGGAAGCTCAAGAAGGAGGGATCATATTATACACATAGCTTATTCTCATTGTTGTAAGAAACTAACACTCTCAAGCAAGTATACTCCAACAACAACTAAAAATAAAGAGATAACAACACTGAAAAAATAATTTGCTGCAAAGCATTGAGCCAGAAATAACCATTACTGGAATCACTACTTTAAAAGTATTATAATTATACCTATTTAAGAAATTGACATGAGAACCACAGTGAGGCCTCATCCCCAACCCTGATCTCCAGCCCTCACAGGCAAGAATATGGAAATAAGGGAAATGAAAATTGAAAGTCAGAACATAATGGATGAAAGTAGTAATATGCAGAATTATTTCAAAGGAAGTGAATAGTTCATCGGGCAGCGAGGCAAATCTTTAATCTTATGGAAGATGTTCATATTTCAAAGACAAACCACTTGTAATAAACTATAATAGAAAAGAATATGAAAAGATATATATATACTGAATCACTTTGCTGTACACCAGTAAGCTAGAAACTAACACAACACTGTAAATTAGCTATACTTCAAAAAATTAAAAAAGACAAATAATGTCTTCATTAATATGGAGTGGATCATCTATGGATGCAAGGAACACCATAGAGATGAAAGTTGGCAGTACCTCACAAGCACAGAGGGATTCGCAGGTGGCTCAGTGGTAAAGAATCCACCTGCCAATACAGGAGGTGCAGGAGATGTGGGTTCAGTCCCAGGGTCAGGAAGATTGCCTGGAGAAGGGCATGGTAACCCCACTCCAGTATTCTTGCCTGGGTAATCCCATGGACAGAGGAGCCTGGTAGGCTACAGTCCATGGAGGTCTCAAGAGTCAGGCATGACTGAACGACTCAGCACACCAGGGTGGAGGGTAGCCAGCTGATGGCTGGAGGGGATGAAGTGATGTGCAATCTGTTGGGCATCCCCTCTGGATCATGGGGAACGCTGCATCAGGCTATGAGAGCCTGAACTCCTTACCAATTCAAACCATGAAACTAACCCCCTTGTTCTGATTCCATGGGTACCAGACAACATTCTAATTATTTGTTTCTCTCTGCAGCTCTTCTGTAAGTGGTTGAAGAGGTTGGTTAGGAAGGCACATGTGTCTGTTCTACTTGCCAGTCCTATCTCGCATTATAAATTAATAATTTGGTATTTGAGGTCTAGATAACATTTCTTGTAAGTTCTGTGATTGTGAGTCTGTTCTGGGACCAACTCAATGGGGCAATTTCTTAACCCAAGGGGGCAGCCAAGGCTGAACTCTGGGCAGCCAGACATTCTATTTGATGCCCTAATCTTACTACGCCTTTTTTGTGAATTCCTACAAGGAACTGTTTTGAAGCAACATGTTAACAAAGCCTTATTCATCCACTTGAATGTAAAGAAAGCATTCGGTGCCAAAGTGACAGCAGGACTTTCCTTCTGTTCACCCCTCGCCCCAATCCTTTCTTTGAGGCCCACTCCCCCAGCATCAATGCCTGAGAATCTACTCATGATGGCTCCTGAACCTGGAACTCCAGCCCGGCCACCTTTCCAGAGCCTTGACTGTCCACGTCCAGCTGGACCTCTTGACTCTGAGGTTGGACAAGTCCCCCAAAGTCAACATGTTGAAACTGAGTTATCACCATCTCCCTCCACGGGCTCCTGTTCACCTTAGCAGCAATCTCTGACCGTTTTGGCACCAGGGACTGGTTTCGTGGAAGACAATTTTCCCATGGACAGGGGTGAGGGGATGGTTTCAGGATAATTTAAGCACATTACATTTATTGTGCACCTTACTTCTATTATTATTACATCAGCTCCATCTCAGATCATCATACATTAGATCTCAGAGGTTGGGGATCCCGGTCTTAAGGAATATTCCCCACTGTTCAAACTTCAACCCTGAATGGCCATCTGTGTTTGTTTGCTAGGACTGTCCTAACAAGGTAACACAAGTCAGGGGGCTTGGACAACAGACATGTTTTGTTTCACAATACTGGAGCTCGAAGCCCATGATCAAGGTTGTCAGCAGGTTGATTCCTCCCGGAGGCTGTGAGAGAAGGATCTGTCCTAGGCCTTTCTCCTTGGAGTCCCTGTGTGTCTTCACATGGTCTTTCCTCTGTCTAGTCTGTGTCCCAAAGTGCTCTTTTCATAAGGACACTAGGGGTTAGGATTTCAATATATAAATTTGTGAGTACACAATTCAACCCATGAGTACATCTTTTAAGTCCCTAATCTCCCTCAGCCCCCACATTAAAGGCCTTACCCACTGACTCCACCCTTTATCACTGTGACAGTCCTTTCTAGGCTTCCATCATTTCCTTCCTATGACTCCCACTTCAGACCCCTCATCCACTCTTCACAGCTAGACCCAGAGGTTTCACTTGCTATTGCCTTTAAAGCACTGCAGTGGGGCCCCCTATCTCAAAATGAAATCAAAATTCCTTATCACAGCTCTGAAGACCTTTCAGTATCTGGGTCCACATACTGAGTTTCATTGCTTGAACACAGCCCACCCAGCACATTCAGAAAAAGTGACCTACTCCCAATTTGTGGAAGGAGCAAAGTTCTCTTCTTTTTTTAAAAAATTCCAGAAACTATAAAACTCCTAGAGGATAACATAGGCAAAACACTCTCCGACATAAACCAAAGCGGGATCCTCCATGACCCACCTCCCAGAATATTGGAAATAAAAGTATGAATAAACAAATGGGACCTAATTAAAATTAAAAGCTTCTGCACAACAAAGGAAACTATAAGCAAGGTGAAAAGACAGCCTTCAGAATGGGAGAAAATAATAGCCAATGAAGCAACGGACAAACAATTAATCTCAAAAATATACAAGCAACTCCTGCAGCTCCATTCTAGAAAAATAAACGACCCAATCAAAAAGTGGGCCAAAGAACTTAACAGACATTTCTCCAAAGAAGACATAAAAATGGCTAACAAACACATGAAAGATGCTCAACATCACTCATTATCAGAGAAATGCAAATCAAAACCACAATGAGGTATCACTTTACACCAGTCAGAATGGCTGTAATCCAAAAATCTACAAGCAATAAATGCTGGAGAGGATGTGGAGAAAAGGGAACCCTCTTACACTGTTGGTGGGAATGCAAACTAGTACAGCCACTATGGAAAACAGTGTGGAGGTTCCTTAAAAAACTGCAAATAGTCCTGCCATATGACCCAGCAATCCCACTGCTGGGCATATACACCGAGGAAACCAGAATTGAAAGAGCCACATGTACCCCAATGTTCATTGCTGCATTGTTTACAATAGCCAGGACATGGAAGCAACCTAGATGCCCATCAACTGACGAATGGATAAGAAAGCAGTGGTACATATACACAATGGAATATTACTCAGCATTAAAAAAAAAATTCATTTGAATCAGTTCTACTCAGGTGGACGGAACTGGAGCCCATTATCCAGAGTGAAGTAAGCCAGAAGGAAAAACAACAATACAGTATACTAACGCATATATATGGAATTTAGAAAGATGGTAACGAGAACCCAGCATGCAAGACAGCAAAAGGAATGCAGATGTATAGAACAGACTCGTGGACTCTGTGGATGAGGGCAAGGGTGGGATGATATGGGAGAACGGCATTGAAACATGTTAATTATCATATGTGTAATCAATCGCCAGCCCAGGATTGATGCTCGGGGCTGGTGCATGGAGATTTCCCCGGGGGGAGGGAGGAGGGAGGGGGGTTCTGGAGGGGGAGCATATGTAAACCCATGGCGATATCATGTCATTGTATGGCAAAACTAATAAAATAAATAAATAAATAAATAAGAAAAAAATTCAGCCATGAAATTACACTGATGAAATTAAAAGATGCTTGCTCCTTGAAAGAAAAGCTATGACAAATCTAGATCGCATATTAAAAAGCAGAGACATTACTTTGCTGACAAAGGTCCATATTGATATAGCTATGACTCTGGTAGTCAGGTATGAATGTGAGAGTTGAACCATAAAGAGGACTGAGCACTGAAGAATTAATGCTTTCAAATTGTGGTGCTGGAGAAGACTCTCGAGAGTCCCTTGGACAACAAGGAGATCAAACCAGTGAATCCTAAAGGAAATCAACCCTGAATATTTATTGGAAGGACAGATGCTGAAGATGAAGCTCCAGTACTTTGGACACTTGATGTGAAGAGCCAACTCGATGGAAAAGGCCCTGATGCTGAGAAAAACTGAAGGCAAAAGGAGAAGGGGGCAGCAGAGAATGAGATGGTTAGATAGCATCACCGACTCAACAGACATGAATTTGAGCAAACTCCGGGAGATAGTGGAATACAAGGAAGCCTGGCATGCTGCAGCTCATGAGGTCACAAAGAGTTGTACACAACTTAGTGACTAAACAAACAAGAAGTTTCTACTTAAAATTGTTACACTATTTTCTGAGTGGTTCTACCAATTTTCATGCCCAGTAGTGTGTGCAAGTTTCTGTTTTTTCACTTTGTTGACAGCTCTTTTTTTCAGTATGTCAGATCTCAGTGGGTTTTCATTTTCTGCCAACAATGCTCATAGTATTTTTCAGTCTTCATTTTCAGATCATGACTTTCTTTTACATTTCTCTAAAGAAAATAGAACAATCAAAAAAGACATGCTACAATTTGCATCCCTATTTATACCTGCTTATCTGCCTGTCTTTGAATATACTCTGCCCTCAGCCTAGAACACTGTTGCTTACCTCTTCAATCTTTCAACTTCTATGCATCCTTCAGTGCCCAGCTTGAGTATTACACCCAGGCTGTGTGAAGTGTCTTCTTTTTCTCATTTCATGACATCTCTTCTAGGTCATCATAAAATGCTGAAATGATTCATTGGTTTACTCTTATTCAATTCAGTTCAGCTCAGTCACTCAGTAGTGTCTGACTCTTTGCAACCCCATGGACTGCAGCATGCCAGGGTTCCTTGTCCATCACCAACTCCCAGAGTCTACTCAAACTCATGTCCACTGACTCGGTGATGCCCTCCAACTATCTTATCCTCTGTTGTTGACCCCTTCTCCTCCTGCCTTCAATCTTTCCCAGCATCAGTGTCTTTTACAATGAGTCACTTCATCACACCAGGTGGTCAAAGTATTGGAGTTTTGGCTTCAAATTCAGTCCTTCCAATGAACACTCAGGACTGATCTCCTTTAGGATGGACTAGTTGGACCGCCTTGTTGACCAAGGGACTCTCAAGAGTCTTCTCCAACACCACAGTTCAAAAGCATCAATTCTTCAGTGCTCAGCTTTCTTTATAGTCCAATTCTCACATCCATACATGACTACTGGAAAAACCATAGCTTTGACTAGATGGACCTTGGTTGGTAAAGTAATGTCTCTGCTTTTCATATGCTGTCTAGGTTGGTCATAGTTTTCTTCCAAGGAGCAAGCGTCTTTTAATTTCATGACTGCAGTCACCATCTGCCGTGATTTTGGAGTCCAAAAAGAGTAAAGTCTGCCACTGTTTCCACTGTTTCCCCATCTGTTTGCCATGAAGTGATGGGACTGGATGCCATGATTTTTGTTTTCTGAATGTTGAGCTTTAAGCCAACTTTTTCACTCTCCTCTTTCACTCTCATCAAGAGGCTCTTTAGTTCTTCTTCACTTTCTGCCATAAGGGTGGTGTCATCGGCATATCTGAGGTTATTGATATTTCTCCCAGCAAACTTGATTCCAGCTTGTGCTCCCTCCAGCCCAGCATTTCTCATGATGTACTCTTCATATAAGTTAAATAAGCAGGGTGACAATATACAGCCTTGACGTACTCCCTTTCCTATTTGGAACCGGTCTGTTGTTCCATGTCCAGTTCTTTTTTTTTTTTCCATGTCCAGTTCTAACTGTTGCTTCCTGACCTGCATACAGATTTCTCAAGAGGCAGGTCAGGTGGTCTGGTATTCCCTTATCTTGAAGAATTTTCCACAGTTTGTTGTGATCCACACAGTCAAAGGCTTTGACATAGTCAATAAAGCAGAAATAGATGTTTTTCTGGAACTATCTTACTTTTTTGATGATCCAGTGGATGTTGGCAATTTGATCTCTGGTTCCTCTGCCTTTTCTAAAACCAGCTTGAACATCTGGAAGTTCATGGTTCACGTACTGTTGAAGCCTGGCTTGGAGAATTTTGAGTATTACTCTACTAGCGTGTGAGATGGTAGTTTGAGCATTCTTTTCCATTGCCTTTCTTAGGGACTGGAATGAAAACTGATCATTTCCAGTCCTGTGGCCACTGCTGAGTTTTCCAAATTTGCTGGCATATTGAGTGCAGCACTTTCACAGCATCATCTTTTAGGATTTGAAATAGCTCAACTGGAATTCCCACTAGCTTTGTTCATAGTGATGCTTCCTAAGGCCTACTCGACTTCACATTCCAGGATGTCTGGTTCTAGGTGAGTAATCACACCATTGTGATTATCGGGGTCATGAAGATCTTTTTTGTATAGTTCTTTGTGTATTCTTGCCACTGCTTCTCAATATCTTCTGCTTCTGTTAGGTCTGTACCATTTTTGTCCTTTATTGAGCCCATCTTTGCATGAAATGTTCCCTTGGTATCTCTAATTTTCTTGAAGAGATCTCTAGTCTTTCCCATTCTATTGTTTTCTTCTATTTCTTTGCATTGATCACTGAGGAAGGCTTTCTTATCTCTCCTTGCTATTCTTTGGAACTCTGCATTCAAATGGGTATATCTTTACTTTTCTCCTTTGCCTTTCACTTCTCTTCTTTTCACAGCTATTTGTAAGGTGTCCTGAGACAACCATTTTCCCTTTCTGTATTTTTTTTCCTTTGGGATGGTCTTGATCCCTGCCTCCTGTACAATGTCACAAACCTCCGTCCATAGTTCTTCAGACACTCTATCAGATCTCATCCCTTGAATCTATTTGTTACTTCCACTGTTTAATTGTAAGAGATTTGATTTAGGTCATACCTGAATGGTCTAGTGGTTTTCCCTGCTTTCTTCAATGTAAGTCTTAATTTGGCAATACAGAGTTCATGATCTGAGCTACAGTCAGCTTGTTTTCACTGAGTGTATGGAGTTTCTCCATCTTTGGCTGCAAAGAATATAATCAATCTGAGCCAAAGCAAAAATCAATTGGATCCAAAGCAAAAACAACACCCAGTTGTGGATATTAGTGTTAATGGAAGTAAAACCCAATGCTGTAATGAGCAATTTTGCATAGGAAACTGGAATGTGAGGTCCATGAATCAAGGCAAATTGGACATGGTCAAAGAGATGGCAAGAGTGAACCTCAACATTTTAGGAATCAGTGAACCAAAATGGACTGGAATGGGTGAATTTAACTTAGATGACCATTATATCTACTATTACGGGCAAGAATCCCTGAGAAGAAATGGAGTAGCCATCATAGTCAATGAAAGAGTCCGAAATGGATGCAATCTCAAAAACAACAGAATGATCTCTATTCATTTCCAAGGCAAACCATTTAATAACACAGCAATCCAAGTCTATGCCCCAACCGGTAATGCACAAGAAGCTGAAATTGAATGGTTCTATGAAGATCTACAAGACCTTGTAGAACTAGAACCCCCAAAAGACATTCTTTTCATTATAAGGGATTGGAATGAAAAAGTAGGAAGTCAAGAAATACCTGGAGTAATAGACAAATTTGGCCTTGGAGTACAGAATGAGCAAGGCAAAGGCTAATAGTGTTTTGCCAAGAGGACACAATGGACATAGCAAACACCCTCTTCCAACAACACAAGAGAAGACTCTACACATGGACATCACCAGATGGTCAATACTGAAATCAGATTGATTAATCTTGTTATTCAGACATAATTTTAATAACATTCCCATTCTCTCTGATGAGTGCACAAGCTTGGGTGATCAATTATTCAGTCACCTACTTATATACCGGGAAGATCCCCTGGAAAAGGAAATGGCAACCCATCCAGTATTCTTGCCTAGAGAATCCCATGGACAGAGAAGCCTGGTGGGCTACAGTCCATAGGGTCACAAAGAGACAGACATAACTGAGCGACTGACCACCACCTTTCATACACCAGTTTACAAATGTCTCATTTTGTAGGTGAAAATAGAATTTTCCTAAGTCTATTTCTTAGGAGAGAGTAAATAACTACAGTACAAAGATACAGAATTAGGCTTTCTTAAGAAAAATGTGGTTTGGAAACAAGAATGTGATAGTAGCTAAGGTTTATAAGATGATGCAGACTTGTGACATAAAGCAAACAATACATTTGAATCAATGTGTAATAGAGCCCACAGGGGATATGTGTATCTGGAGTAACTGAGTTAAAGCAAATTAGGGTCTAGATTAATACAAATCACCAATTTCTGTTTTGGATTTTTCAGTCATTGAGAAATACATGCAATTAATTTCTTACATTTAGAAAAATTATGGTCTAGCCCTCACAGTTCAGAGCCATAACACAGGATAAAGCAGGCATAAAGAGGAAGTCAATTTTCCAGAACTTTTGCATTGCCCAAGATTGTTCCGTGATTTAGTTTCAACCTTTAGGTATTCTCACATAATCAGCTGGACTGCTATGTAATACGAGCACAAAAACACACTCCACAGCTTCATATAGGTACTGCTGGGATTATCTGTAGATTTTCCTTGCTCTGTTGCCCTTCTTTATCACCAATGCTGGAGAAATGTTTTTAAGATAAAAGTGAACGTTTTAATGATGGGAGGGCAGAATGGATTTATGTCCAGGGTAAGAGTCTTTTGTCATCTTTTGCTTAACATAGTTCAAAATTTAAAGCATATTCAGGAAGAGAGGTTTTCATATACTGAGGTTTCCCTGGTGGCTCAGACAGTAAAGAGTCTGCCTGCAATGCAGGAGACCCAGGTTCAAGCCCTGGGTCAGGAAGATTCCCTGGAGAAGGAAATGGCAACTCACTCCAGTGCCTGGAAAATCTCATAGATGGAGAAGACCGGAGGGTCGCAAACTGTCGGACATGACTGACTGACTTCACCTACACTTTCTTTCTATTGCACAAGCACAGACACAGGATTAATTTAAAGCCAACTTGGTGACACGAGTAGACATTGTGTGTGTGTGTGTGTGTGTGTGTGTGTGTGTGTGTGTGTGTGTGCATGTCTATACCATCATTTAAACTTGTGCTACTCAATACATAGCATTGCTTTAAGTGCCATCTCTTAAAACTAAAATTAGGTATGCAAAAATGGCAACCACAGATACTTCTGTAAACTTGTAAAATGTATTTGAAGATCTTGGTTTTTTTCTTATGGCTAATTACACAAGACTGTTATATCACAAATATACAAACACACATGTATTTTTACTTAAAAAACCAAGAGATTTTGTCACCAAGTTCTGTATAAAACATAAAACTAAAATTCAGACTCCTCAGAGCTCTTGTATTGAAACAGAGTTGAATATTCATACCATCTAGCTAGCCTGTCCTCTCTACATGGGGTTATTCTTCACCAAATCAAAACTTGAATTGTTCTGTGAACTATAAAAGTTGAGTTCATGCCCTTTGGGAATTGGTGGAAAATCCAATTTGCTTCATTCCATCCCTGTCTACAGAGATGAGCTGATCTAACAGTCAGAGAACTCTCAGATCCCAACTACTCAGAGACCTTCTTGTAAATGTAGTCATTGATTATTTTTCTAATGACAGCACTGTGTCACATCCCTGAGTAAAACACAAGAAAGGCATGTACCTCTCATTTACAATCGATAGAATCTTTACAATCTCTTTACCAGCTGAGCCAAGGGAAGTCCAAGAACACTGGAATGGGTAGCCTATCCCTTTTCCAGAGGATCTTCCTGACCCACGAATCAAACTGGCATCTCCTGCATTGCAGGCAGATTCTTTACCAACTGAGCTATCAGGGAAGCAGAGAGTTCATTACAGTCTCTCATTTCAGAAATGAGAAATGTGGGATCCTCTTCTTCTACCTACTTAATACCAGATTTAAGGACACTTTGATCATTGTTATTGAGAAATAATTAGGAACTTGGAGCGTAGATACTGGATATAAAGTCTGGGTCCCTGACCAAGTTTCTTTAGCAATCCTAGGTATCAATTGCCTTGTTTGTAAAATAGGAATGAAGTTAATATCTAAATCACAACATTATTGTGAGGATCACAAAGATAATGCAAACAAAGATCCTGGCATCTGGTAAGTGCTCAATAAATACTAGTTGTTATTTTTGTTGTTTGTTTTGTTGCAGCTGTTGTTCTTGCTACTCACAAGAGCAATGATTTGCACTCCTAAGCCTGCAGAATCATTTTTAGTTAGGTAGAGTGGTAGAGCAGAAAAAAATACAGACTTTATGAAAATCAGGCCAATCTGTATTCCAACCCAGTTCTGACATATAATAGCTACATGACCTTCTGCCATTTTCTTAACCCTTCTGAGCTTCAGTTTCCTCATGTGCAAAATGGGGATAATATCAACCTTACAGGATCACTGTGAATTAAATATAATGTAAAATTGTTGTTACTGATATTATTGGGGCTTGTGAGTTGGTGCTAGTTGTAAAGAACCCACCTCCTGCCAATTAAGGAGACATAAGAGATGTAGATTCTATCCCTGGATCAGGAATATCCCCTGGAGGAGGGCGTGGCAACCCACTCCAGTGTTCTTGTCTGGAGAATCCGCATGGACAGAGGAGCCTGGCAGGCTATAGTCCATACTTTTGCAAAGAGTTAGACACGACTGAAGCAACTGGGCATGCACACACACACAGACTAATATTATTAGTTTTCAACTTCCACTGAGGCATAAAAATATATGTCCTCAAAACCATCTTATTTCATGGTATCCCCACTTCCAGAAACAAAATCATTCTGGGCATTTTTGTGACCCTACTCAGTTCAATACAGGATGTAAGAGCTTTGAAAATTCAGGAGAATAGAAACAGACCAAAAAAGAATAAAAACAAGCGAGCCAAAAGAAATCCACTGGCTTTGCTTCCTCATAGAACGACCAACTCAGCACAGAGAGGCAGAGGTGGTTACAATTAAGCCACATAGGCACACAGTTGATTGCCTTTTGTAATGTGGAGAGCTGAAGTTAGAATGAGAAACCATTTCAGATCCTAATTCAAGATTCAAAATCTAGAAAGTTGTTCTTGAAAGTGGGTCTGATATAATAAATCAATGTGACACAAGGAAAAGATTCTAAATAGGCTGTGTTTTGCCACTGCTGAGAATTCAAACATCTCTTCTTTGCTCTAGTGCCAACATGAAATGGGAAGAAAGAAATATCAAGCCTAGAAAGCTACCATTTTCTCTCCTGAGACCTAGCCCAGAATGCTGGGTACTCTTACAGAACTGGGGGCCAGGCAAGCAGATAAATGAAATGCATCTCTCTTTTTTTTTTTTGTCTGAACACTTGACATAACATCTATGAAGATATACATTTGGGATGCTGATTGCCTATTTGCTCGGACTTCAGGGGTTGGGGAAAAAAAATCAGTTGTGGATGAATCAACTGCTCCAACCCTCTGTGTTTCTAGATCAGTTTGCATTAGTCCCTGGTGAGGAGTCTGTGAGTTCTGGGTCAGCCACTTCCACTAATCAAAACATCAGAGACTGATTCTGTTTTCCCTTTGTGTTCATATATAGTCCTTATCAGCAACTTCCTCCCCTTCCTGGTCCTCTGAACCACTTCAGAGGGATCCTAGGGTTGATGTGAGTTGGACACAGGGGTATTTCTCAGAGGCAGCAACCAGCCCATCTTACACAGAGATGTTCAGACTTATTGCCCCAGAATGGAGCCCCAGAGGGCTGGTTTGAGCATTCAATGCCAGAGCAGGTCTTATGTGGCTCTTGGCTATGAATGTTGGCAGAGGACCACAATCAAAATGGGTTGGATCTTGTCCTGGAAATAGAACTCAATAACTATAGTGTGAGTCTGATACCAAAGACCAATTCTTTCTTATTAAAATGGCAGAAACTTTTAGCTAAGAGCAGTTGGGGAAATGTCTGTATGTTAGGCATTCCGATCTTCCCCTTTTATGATCAAATTCTGGAAACTTCATGGTTCCACATCTACTAACAGCCCCTGTGGCTCTGTGTTAGATCAATCACTTCTGTGACTCATGAAGGAGTCACAGATTATAGGAAACTTTCAGCATTGCTCTAAACTTTTTCATGCTCAAGTTTTAAGGCATTTATGTTTATCAACTGTACTTTTGTAGCTCTTATTCTTTTTTAGTTGCTCCTTCATAAACACAAGCAGACATGGAAGGTTATAGCTCTCTTCCAGTGAGCAATTAGTCCACCTCTAGTCATGTGCTCACCACTACCATGTTTCTGGATTTGTTATGCTTCAGTAAGAGAGCTTTCTGGGCAGGCAACCTAAGCAGTCTTTTATCAGCAACCCCCATCTTTCCCCATATACCCATTGCTGCATTGCTAGAAGTGCTTCACGTCTGGAATCACACTATCAAACATCTTCCAGACCAATGTTAACAGCCATCCATTTGTTGCTTAAGTGGGGTTTGGTATGGGATATTTGTTATGCCTGATAACATGTGTATTACAGAATCAGCCACTGCCATATGTCCCATAGGGTAGCTTCCTTCCAACAACTCTCCAGCCAGCCCAAGATTGCTGTGCTGTTGCATAGCTAACAAAAATGAGTAGAGAATCCCAGAGTATGAAAGGATGTCTTCTGTCCTCGGGACTACTTGCCAGTTATGCCATCTGCAAAAAAACTAATTAGGATGACTTTGTAAGGACTCTACAGAATATGTACAGATCATGATTCTCATTCTGAATTCACCTATGACTCTTCTAAGAATCAGAAAGCAAATCCAACCATTGACAGTGAAGGATGCAACAACCCAGGGCAGAAGAGAGTGTATCTGAGTCTCAAAAAATCTCATAACAAGAATTTACAGGGCCAGGAAGAGACT
Source organism: Antilocapra americana (assembly GCA_007570785.1). Lineage (NCBI taxonomy): Eukaryota > Metazoa > Chordata > Mammalia > Artiodactyla > Antilocapridae > Antilocapra > Antilocapra americana. The sequence continues at coordinate 4,217,419 of ML660812.1, read as the reverse complement.
GAGAGTGAAAGAACTCCATTGAGTCTCATGCGTAACTATTCTCCACAGTACCTCTGAGTCTTCTTTCACATTCTTTAGGACTTCCTACAAGGGATGTTCTTCATGTTGCACTTGCCTTCAATCCAATGGTAAAGGAAAGCAAAGTAAAACCCTCTCCCTTGGTCCCATTCCTGTTTATAGCTCTTTAAGCAAGCATCTTTTCCCAGGTAAAACACCCCACCAGTAAAAGGTAGCCTGGATTCCTCAGCAGCATGGATGAGAGTTCTTGGTTATAACCCAAGAAAGCAGCTCTGATTGATTCAAGCAAAAGAGGCATCACTGGAAGAAGGCAGAGAAGCACACCTGAACTGAGAAGGAGACTAGAAAACCAAATTGAAAGAAAGAAGATGAATCAGGAGTCTAGGGAGCAGAGGAGATAGCTGAGGTCTCCCATCATCAGTCAGTTGGGACAGCTGGCCCCATACCACTGGGAGCTTGATGCTGTCACTAAAACTACAGCACCTCTAATAACTAATCTACAACTGCACTAGTGTACTAGTGTACATTAATAACTAATGTACTACCCTGCACTAGTACATTATCTCTGCACAGACAGAGAACCAGGCAAATAGAGCCAACTGCTCGGATTCCATCCTGGGCAGTGGGAACCTGTCTTACATATCAGGTGCAAGATGCCCTTAAATAGTCAGGGAGTTTAGATGGTGGCCAACCAATAAATAAACAAATGAACAATCTGAGAAGTGATTTGGGGTCTTGGGGTCTCAGTTTCCTCATTTGTAAAGAACAGATAATAAAGCCTATATTTCAGGAATTGCTGTGAGAATTAGAGATACTGTGTATACAGTACCAACAAGGCATTGGCTTATTTATAAGTCAATGATTTATTCTTATTCAAACAGGAAAAATGGCTTCACCAAAGAAGGTGGTAGTGAGAGAAGGGACAGCTCATTCATGTTCTCTGCTGGATTTAGAAGCAAAATCACACAATCCAAAGATGTTAAAATGTGGACCATGTTATAAAAGGGGAGGACTAGAATAAGTTGATCATGTGACTTCCAGTACTAAGCTGGATCTCTGATGGAAATTCCAAGCGGAAGCAAAGCAAGTAGGCCGTGGTGGGTTTGGGGTGAAGGCAGAGAAGAAAAATTTCCCTGCACCCCAACACCTTTGGTGACCAGGGTATTTTGACAGAGATGAAGCAAAAACAAAGTAGATGAGGAGTGCTTCCAGGACCTCTATTTTCAGGAGCTGATGCAGGGGTGGAGGAGTTATGGGAACACTATCCGTGCTGGTCCTGTGGGCAGCTTTGTAACAAAGGCTCTTACAGCAGGATAACTGCCGTGTCTGGCTTGTGGCTACCCTCCAAGCTCTATTTAAGGTTACTGTACTTGGGGACACCTTGATTTCTTTCTACACTGAAGAGGAGCCCTGAGTTCCCTGGGGGCTCTTCTGCTGAGCAGGAGCATCAAGGTGGGCAGAGTGCACCTGGGAACTGCTGAAGGCTGCAGTGCCTGGTTGAGCCTCCTCCTTTCACTAGTTACTCTCCTTAGAGTGACTGCATCCAACTTACGTTCTGAATGGCAGGGCAATTTGACGTTGCCCACATTTTTCCCCATCCTAGACCTCCCTCAAGCACTGGACTCCAGCTGTGTGTATAGTCACCACTGACTTGCCTAACAGATATCTTAAACCAATACAGAGACCTTGACTGGACACCCCCTTTATTCTTCTAAACCTGCTCTTCTGCTTGGGTAAGAAAAATAGAGAATGATGCCAGCAAACTGCCAATCCCAAGTACTATCAAAATACCTGTACTGGGAGCCTACCATAAAGCAGCTTTGTTTTGTTATTTTTTTGTTCATTTTAAGATTTTATTTTGTAGTGATGAAAACAGTTAACATGAGACCTACCCTCATCACGTTTAAGTGTATGTTATTGTCGACTATAGGTGCAATATTATACAACTGATCTCTAGAACTTCTTCTTACTTGACTGAAACTGTGCCTATTGATTAGTAACTCTCTGTTTCTCCCACCCTCTGACATCTGGGAACTGCCATTCCACTATTTGATTCTATAAATTTGACTATTATCAATACCCCATATAAGTGCAGTCATGCAGCATTGGATTTATATGGCTGGTTTATTTCACTTAATAATGTCCTTGAAGTTCATTCATGCCATTGCCCATTGCATATTTCCTTCTTTTTTAAGGCTGAGTGATATTACATTGTATGTGTATACCACATGCTCTTTATCCATTCATCTGTGGATGGGCATTTAGGTTTGTCTGCACATCCTAACCATCATGAATGTGCTGCAGTGAACACAGGAGCTGGGCTGTGGCACATTTAGGACTCAGAACAGTTATAACCTTTAGTGATATATGCTGATCGTAGTATAACATCAACCGCATCAAACTCTCATCACACCTTTCCATTCTTTGTTACTTAGTTGGACAGGGAAGAGCAATAGCTATCACGGACTGTTAGTAGTAGTTTCATACTTATGACTTTAAAATGAACACAAACACGAAAGTTACCAGAAAAGGTACCTGTGTGTAAATCAGAGATTTAACACATTTTAAATCAGAGATTTAACACAGAGATTGACTACTGAACTATTACTTAAATGTATCTAAAAAGATTTAGACACTAAGCACAGAGCAGCAATATTTCTGACATTTAAATTTTAAGCTTTCTGAAAGATGCATGTTATGTACAATATGCTGAAATTCTGCAAGGAATTTTGACACACACACACACACACACACACACACACACACACATATATATATATAAGCTATGTCTATCTTTCATTGTCACATGCTTCCTGCACCTTCAGCACTCAGTAAATGAAAATATTCCTTCCACAAAATGAAAGCAGGTGGAGTGGAAACTTATTTTTTAAAGTTTACAATGTAGCATAAGGTGAGCTGTTGATGGCGTTTATTTTGTATACTGACAAGTTTTCAAACAGACATGTTTACTTAAATCTCCAAAGTGCAGAATTCAGGGCTTCCTTCACCTTCAGGAAAAGTTGGGCCTCCTAATTCTAAACTTGAATAAAGTGACTATAATGTCTATAACTAAGTCGATGATTTGTTCTTCTAGAAAAATATCCTAATCGATGGTCTTTACTTTCTGATATTTTAATAACTACAGTGGTTGGTTAGTAACAAGGTTAAGATGATTTAGACCAAGTATATTGCATCTTCAAATTCTCAACCATGGAGTGGTTAAGATAGCATTTCTGCTCTCATTTTAGTCCCTTATCCCCCATATTTGAGCACGCTGCACGCCAAGCACTTGGTTAGATCCTGAGGTGAGGGAGTATTGAGGCACCATCGTCATGCGGCTGTAGGAAGAGCTCTGATGGGTCAAGTTCAAGTTGGCATGAGGGCACAGAAGCACCTGCAGAGACCTAGTGGAGGGGTAGTTCCAGCGGGCTTCCTGGAGCAAGCGACCTTTAAACTGAGATCAGAAGGCAGAGAGGAGTGGGCCAGGCAAACAGTGGCTGCAGGTGGAGGGGAGGTAGCTGTGTTTAGGCAGAGGAAGCAGCCTGAGGGGATGGAACTTCCTAAGTAGGGTTCTTGTAACCTTTTCTCTCCTTTCTCTTTCTCCTTCCCCGCTCTCCACCTCCTAAAAATTAAGAACACTTGTTTTCTTCTCTTTGGTTTGCTAAGCACTTTCACATATATCTCCACCTCTGTGACTACAACAGCCTCATAAATTATCTACATGCATCTTCATTAGTTTTGCTCTCTGTTTTTTTCTTTTTTTGTCCAGTTGAGGAGCCAACACTCAGATAGCCAAGTGGCTTACTCCTGTCCATACAGCAGGCAGGAGTAAGAGCCTGAACTCACACCAAGTTCTAACCCTGCATCCCATGGGCATCCCACTGAATGATGATGAGGAGTCCAAGCAGGGGGAGGTGACCGATTCTGAGAGCTCAGCCCTCCCTGATCCACTGCTGGCCCTTGCTGGCCTCCCCTACAGAGCTCTGTAGTGGGATTTCCAAGGTGCAAGGGATGGAAGATCCTTTTCATTTGTGCATGAATCCAGCAAAGTGAATAGACTGTATGGGGTCAGCAAAGGTCCTCAGCTGTGTTCCAGCTCTGTGCTTCTGGGTGGTACCACGGTTGTGGGACAGCAAACCTGCAAGGACACAGACCACTAGGCTCCACAGAAGACAGAAGCCGGTGCTCTGAGACAACCTGGAGGGATGGAGTGGGGAGGGAGGGAGGAGGGAGTACAGGATGGAGGGGCCAAATGTATGCCTATGGCCGATTCATATTGATGGATGGCAAAAATCATCACTCTATTGTAATTATCCTCCAATTAAAATAAATAATTTTTTAAAAAATACATGGGGAAAAGTCTTGCTTTGCTCTGTTGAATTCTGAATCCAATTAGAATAGTTTTCAAGTTTTTCAAAATTTACAAAATGAGAAGCTTTGAATTATTCAACTTCTGTTGCCTTCAGAGCTTCCTTGTTAAAGGTTTTCTGCTTTCCCTGAATGCAGGATATGAGTAGTTTATAGGAGAGGAAACCCGATATTAGCAAGAGAGGGCAGAAAACTGAGACAGAGGAAGTGGCAAGGGGTGGGCTCAGTTTCAATGGGGACCCCTAAAGAGCCTTGTAGAATATCCCCCAAATTGTCCCCTCAGGGAACAGAGACTGGGGCATTTGTCCACTATCTCTTTTCCACCCTCCTCCATCATCTCTTTTCCACCCTCCCATTGATTGAGAGTTGCCTCCAAGGGCATTAAACTTTCCTACTTCAGGTTCAGGAGGCTTCTGGGAACATCCTGGGATGGGAAACAGAGAGAAACCAAGGTTCATGAGGTGGGTCCCTGGCTCTATGTAAGTGCTGCCCCCTCAGCTGCACTGAAGCCAAATGGTATATGGGGACATGATACAGCACTGTTACAGAAAGCCAAGACTCTAGCATGTGGGATTTGGGGGTAGAACACGTGTGCTAGGTCCCTGTGCCTTCTGCTTCTTATGCTGGATCATTTGATCAGGAGCAAGTCACAGGTTTTGACCATCAGTTTCTCTTCTGTTGAGAAAGAGAGAAACAGAACAGAGAGGAAGGAAAACTCCCCGCCCTATTTATGTCTTAGGCTGTTGCTAGGATCAAAGAGGACAATGTGAGAAACTACGAGGTTCAACATAAATGCTATTCATTATGTTGACCACTTAAGGTCCCTCTGGGAATCCATCATTCACTCTGGGTCTCTGAGCATTCACCACAGTCAGGCTACTGAGGTTATCAGTGAAGGGCCTCCCTTGGACATCTCCTAGCAGCAGGCAGATGTCGCCTTGGTCCCCATCTGTTTCTGGAAGCTTCTGTTCCTACTCTGCTCATGTCACTCCAGAATCCTGCCATAGGTGCTGTTGAGAGGACCATTCCAACCTGTTCCAACGTGTTCCCCACGTTCAAATAACACTGACTGCTCCCCTTAGGAATCCTCCCTAAGAAGAGATTTCCCAGCAATTTACAGAAAAAATAAGGCACCAACCACCCTAACACCTATTGCAAGCTTCACTGCCAGGCACAGTCTTAAGCATTTTACATACTATGTGTCATCAAATTTTATAATTATATACTGCATGTACATAGATAAAATCACATCTGATGGGGGTCATCAGCAAGTGTCGGCAACAATAAATGAGCCCAAACCTGATGTCAGAGCCAGAGTCCCAAGCCATTGCATGATGCTCCGTCCAGAAACCAGATCATCACCCAATTTACATCTTCGTAGTGTGTTAGTCGCTCAGTCATGTCCAACTCTTTGAGACACCATAGACTGAAGCCCTCAGGGCTCCTCTTTCCATGGGGATTTTCTAGGCAAGAATATTGGAGTTGGTCGCCATTTCTTTCTCCAGGCGATCTTCCTGACCAAGGATTTGAACCTGGGTCTCCCACATTACAGGCAGATTCTTTACCACCTGAGCCACCAGGGAAACCCTACATCTTCCTTAGGGAAATAATATCATCTTCTGACCCATCACTTCTCTAAAGGACCTTTCAAACATCTGTTTCTTTCCCCTCTTCTATTTTGAGCAAGAGAGCAAGATGCACTTTTTTTCATTGATTTATTTCTACCCTTTCTGACTAGTGACCTATAAAAGTGTCTTCTAAATGCAGTTCTAATATTGTGAACATGGGAAGGCAGGTATGACATTTCACCCTGGAGCTACTGTCATTTTAATTATCTGGCACATTCACAGAAAAATGTCCTGGAGACTCTCGCTTCCTTTTCATTTCCTTTGTGGTAACAGAGCTGGATCATTTAAGAGTTGAAATCGCTGAAGCAGGGGTGTTGTTTAGGTGGTATGACGCTCCAGGGATTAATAAATTTATGAACTGCTTTAATTTGCTCTAATTAAAATAGCTTTATAATTGGTTTTTAAAAAGAAATCTTGTAAAGAATTGCTCCTTTAAAACCAGTAAAGAAAAAGTGGGGTCAGGCAGGTTTCTAATGATTTATGATCTAACTACTCAAACCACACACATCTCAGCCCAACCACTGAGACTGCATAGATTGGCCAAGTGGAAAGAGAATAGGAAAAGAAAAGATGCCCTTTCAAGCATGTGCTCAGCTCAAAGAGCAGTGTGATTTTTGGAAAGACCCACTTGGGCTCTGCTTATGCTGAGCTAATCTGTTCAATGAACAGCATCGACATTTTCTGCTGCAATAGATGTAACACCTTTAGAAGAGTAAATAGGTTTTTTGCAATAGGACCCTTTGCGCCTCGGGAAGGGAATTACGTCATGAGATATCTGGAGAACTGTAAATTGAATCAAGTACTGATTGAATCAGTGTGTGCCCACTTGATTTGGATATTGTAACATAGGGTACCACATGGATTGTTACTAGAGTTACAGTTGATTATCACCAGAGTTACAATTCCAGTTCTGATTGAGCAATGACATCTTCATTATTCCTCACTCGATCTATCTTCCCTTCCCTTCCCAGCCTCCCCCAACAGAGTAGGATGGTCACACTGTACATTCAATGCTGTCGATCACTCAAAGTCTGTGTGGGAAGTTTCAGTTGGAGATCACACAGGCAGGGATGCGATACCAGTTGCATGACAACTATTTCTGACTTCTCAGACCATCCCTAAATGCCTCCCTTTCCCAGGGTGAGTGTGACATTTCTATCACGTGGCCCACTCAATATAAGTGTCAGGCTCTTCCTGAATCAAGCCCGCTAGTGTATGATGATAAACAGTGCCCTCATCTGCAGTGATTCCCACCCCTCCACATGCTGGCAAAGGTCGCCTAGCAACTGTTGTTAGGGGCAACACTGGCAATGTTTAGTTTAATTCAGTTCAACAGGACAACCTTGGTCTCCAGATGAAGGTTCAAGTTTATGCCCTAGAGATCAGGACGCCCTCACAAACCCACCCCCGTTTTAATCCCCCTTATGTTTGCCTAAGATTTAACCATTACTGCTAAATTCGCCCATTTAACAAGATCAAAATGGTCATTCTGAGTCTATCACACCTTCCACTCAGGCTGTGATAAAGGGTTAGTATCTGATTTTTACGAGGTAACAGCTTGGCCCCATTCCCTTCCTTGTTTAATATTCACCACGTTGACTTCAAAATGGTTTCCAAACTATAAAGCCTGGAATGAAAATAAAAAGTTCAGAAAAAGGAGAGAAAAGTCCTTTATTACGCCCCTGCTGGGATGCCTTTTCCTTAATGCACTTCAAAAATAAAATCCTGAACAATTTTTCATTCAGATGCATGAACAGAACCATGTGAAAAATGCCTGTGTTTGTGGATTACACCACCCCCTACTGATTGATCCTTTTAATGGCTGAGTATTTTGCAAATGAAGAAGCAGTTACCCAAGTTCTGGTGGCTATTAATTCAGTCTACATAGGTTTCTGCTGGTTTAATGAGAACAGAATATCTTCTACCAAAATACAGTCTTTCAAGGTACATAATAAAGCAGTCCTATAAAACAGCCTGTGTTAAAAATAGCCTATAATAAAATAGCTAGCTAGCATAAAATGCAATTTCATGTCACCATATTTATAAAATAGCCTGTCAGTCCCATTTAGAGGAAAAAAAGAATGTATATTAAACAGCCTTGGCTTTGACCTGGACTTTTTAAACTACCCAATAGTGACTCAGTTGAAACTATCTAAACCTGTTGTTTCTAGAACCTTTTTGCTATTGTCAATATTTTGAGGATAACTCCAAATAATCAGGTGAGGCTGATTATTCAACAGCAATTAATATTCCTACTTAGCATAAAAGAGATTTCAATTATAAGTTTATTTTTATCTCTTGGTTTTTTTTAAAAAAAGTCTTCCAATAAAGAGCAGAAACATGGAAATACAATAGTCTGAAGGACACCTGTGAATTCCCACACTTGTGTTCAGAGTTCATGTAACTTCCATTCTAATTATTTATTAGCCTGCCTAGAATGTCACAGTGACTCTAATCCCCTTTGACAGAGTATTGGAGGGACCTGTTTTTCCCTTCTAAGAAAAAAAACAAATTGAGAACTATACAGAAGTGGTGTCAGAAACAGAGATGACACAAATAAGATAAAACAACAGAACTATCCTTTGCATGTGCATGTCTGCCTGGAAGTATGGGACGATGGCTTCCTGAGGACTCCAGGACCACCCAGGTAGGAATTTCCTGGCATTGTAGGAAGAACTTGAAATAGGCTATCTTCTGTTTTCCTAAGTAAGTATCACCACCAAGCTGCTTTACTTGGAAAGCTATGCATCCAGGTGGGGTTGGCACTGGATGGGTGTGGAACACTGTTTGCTCAGACAAAGCTGATGGAGAACAGCCTGGCTGCAGGAGTGAGAAGCAGACAGTTGGAAAAGTTGAGGCTGTTTTCTCTACACTGCTCTTCAAAGCATTTATTTGTATGTCTCCTCACAGGCTAACTTCTCAAGTCTAGGAAATTAAAATCTTTTCAGGCTTGGACCTAAGAGATATGGGGGAAAGTCATCATTTCAAGTAAAAGGTTATAAAGTATACTGAGAAAATGATGAGCAGATTCCACTGATGGGATATTTATTACCATCCAGAATCATGGAGAGTGAGGAAGGAGAAGGAAAACACCCACAGATTTAGCTAGATTCCCCAAATTTTGTTTTGTTTTGTATTTTTGATAGAGTAGCATGTAGTCAGATATATCTAGTATATATATCTAGTATACCTAGAAGTCAATGCTAACTAAACATCAAGTACATTCCTTAAAGTAACTTTATTCCCACAAATCTCTAAGGGGCTGCATGTCTATATTAGACTTTGTGTTTCTTACACATCATTACTAAGAATATTGGAAAAATTCTATGATAGATAGCCCATAGGTATAGCAAGTATATTAACAGTAATAAAAAATGACCAAAATCCAATAAAGATATACCAAGGATAACTTCCCCATTCCCATGTTCTTTGTCAGGATTTAAAGAATAACCTATGTCTCTAGTACATGACCTCTGAGTAACATTACAAAGTAAAACAAGGATAAGGAGGCAATAAATGCCAAATGAAGTCATGATAAATGGGATGCAAGGACTCTGTCCTTTGTACAAGAATGGGAAACAAGCAACTTATACTCCAAAGACCTCCATGGGGAGTCCAGCCAGAGTGTAAAAAGTACACCCTGATGGAGGGAACAGTGAGTGCAGTAAAAACTGTAGAAAACGATATGGCAGTGCCTCAAAAAATTAAAAGTATAATTACCATAAAATCCAATACTTCCACTTCTTGCTATAGATCTCCCCCCAAAAAACTGAAAGCAGGGGCTCACACAGGTATTTCCACACACATATTCAGAGCAGCATTATTCACAACAGTCAAAAAGTAGAAGCAACCCAAGTGTTTGCAGACATGAATGGGTAAACCAAATGTCTATACATATAAGGGAATATTATTCAGTCTTTCAAAGTAAGGAAATTTAGACACATTATAATATGGATAAACCTCTAAGACACTGTGGTTAAGTGAAATAAGCAGTCACAAAAGGACAGATACCATGTGATTCCACTTATGTGAAGTAGTAAGAGTAGTCAAATTGATAGAGATGGAAGGTAGAACGATGTTGCCAGGAGATGGTGCAGGGGAATGGAACATTATATTTAGTGGCTGTGAAGTTTCATTCTGGGAAAATGAAAAAAGTTCTGGCAACAGATGGTGGTGATGGTTACACAATTTTATAAATCTATGAATAACACTTAGAAGAAATGGAGTAGCCATCAGAGTCAACAAAATGGTGTGAAATGCAGTACTTGGATGCAGTCTCAAAAACGACAGAATGATCTCTGTTCATTTCCAAGGCAAACCATTCAATATCACAGTAATCCAAGTCTATGCCCCAATAAGTAATGCTGAAGAAGCTGAAGTTGAACAGTTCTATGAAGACCTGCAAGACCTTCTAGAACTAGCACCCCAAAAAGATGTCCTTTTCATTATAGGGGACTGTCATACAAAAGTAGGAAGTTAAGAAATACTTGGAATAACAGGCAAATTTGGCCTTGGAGTATAGAAGGAAGCTGGGCAAAGGCTCATAGAGTTTTGCCAAGAGAACGCACTGGTCATAGCAAACAACCTCTTCCAACAACACAAGAGAAGACTCTACACATGGATATCACCAGATGGTCAATACTGAAATTAGTTTGATTATATTCTTTGCAGCCAAATATGGAGAAGCTCTTTACAGTCAGCAAAAACAAGACCTGTAGCTGACTGTGGCTCAGATCATGAACTCCTTATTGCCAAATTCAGACTTAACTGAAGAAAGTAGGGAAAATCACTAGACCATTCATGGATGACCTAAGTCAAATCCCTTACGATTATACAGTGGAAGTGAGAAATAGATTCAAGGGATTAGATCTGATAGACAGAGTGCTTGAACAACTATGGATGGAGGTTTGTGACATTGTACAGGAGGCAGGGATCAAGACCATCCCAAAGAAAAAAAAAAAAGAAAACAAAATGACTGTTTGAGGAGGCCTTACAAATAGCTGTGAAAAGAAGAAAAGCCAAAAGCAAAGGAGAAAAGGAAAGATATACCTATTTGAATGCAGAGTTCCAAAGAATAGCAAGGAGAGATAAGGAAGCCTTCCTCAGCAATCAATCCAAAGAAATAGAGGAAAACAATAGAATGGGAAAGACTAGAGATCTCTTCAAGAAAATTAGAGATACCAAGGGAATATTTCATGCAAAGATGGGCTCAATAAAGGACAGAGTGGTATGGACCTAGCAGAAGGAGAAGAAATTAAGAAGAAGTGGCAAGAATACATAGAAGAACTATACAAAAAAGATCTTCACAACCCAGGTAATCATAGTGGTATGATCACTCACCTAGAGCCAGACATCCTGGGGGCCTTAGGAAGCATCACTATGAACAAAGCTAGTGGAGGTGATGGAATTTCAGTTGAGATATTTCAAATCCTAAAAGATGATGCTGTGAAAGTGCTGCACTCAATATGCCAGCAAGCTTGGAAAACTCAGCAATAGCCACAGGACTGGAAAAGGTCAGTTTTCATTCCAATCCCAAAGAAAGGCAATGTCAAAGAATGATCAAACTACCACACAAGTGCACTCGTATCACATGCTAGTAAAGTAATACTTAAAATTCTCCAAGTCAGGCTTTAGCAATACATGAACTGTGAACTTCCAGATGTTCAAGCTGGTTTTAGAAAAGCAGAGGAACCAGAGATCAAATTGCCAACATCTACTGGATCATCAAAAAGGCAAGAGAGTTCCAGAAAAACATCTATTCCTGCTTTATTGACTATGCCAAAGCCTTTGACTGTGTGGATCATAATAAACGGTGGAAAATGCTGAAAGAAATGGGAATACCAGACCACCTGACCTGCCTCTTGAGAAATCTGCATGCAGGTCAGGAAGCAACAGTTAGAACTGGACATGGAACAACAGACTGGTTCCAAATAGGAAAAGGACTATGTCAAGGCTGTGTATTGTCACTCTGCTTATCTAACTTATATGTAGAGTACATCATGAGAAATGCTGGGCTGGAGGGAGCACAAGCTGGAATCAAGATTGGTGGGAGAAATATCAATAACCTCAGATATGCAGATGATACCACCCTTATGGCAGAAAGTGAAAAAGAACTAAAGAGCCTCTTGATGACAGTGAAAGAGTGAAAAAGTTGGCTTAAAGTTCAACATTCAGAAAACTGAGATCATGGCATCCAGTCCCATAACTTCATGGCAAACAGATGGAAACAGTGGAAACAATGGCAGACTTTATTTTTTTGGACTCCAAAATCACGGCAGATGGTGACTGCAGCCATGAAATTAAAAGACACTTTGCTCCTTGGAAGAAAAGCTATGACCAACCTAGACAGCATATTAAAAAGCAGAGACATTACTTTGCCAACAAAGGCTATGGTTTTTCCAGTAGTCGTGTATGGATGTGAGAGTTGGACTATAAAGAAAGCTGAGTGCCAAATAATTGATGCTTTCGAACTGTGGTGTTGGAGAAGTACCTTGAGAGTCCCTTGGACTGCAAGGAGATCCAACCAGTCCATCCTAAAGGACACTAGTTCTGAGTGTTCATCGGAAGGATTGATGTTGAAGCTGAAACTCCAATACTTTGGCCACCTGATGTGAAAAACTGACTCATTCGAAAAGATCCTGATGCTGTGAAAGATTGAAGGTGGGAAGAGAAAGGGACGACAGAGGATGAGATGGTTCGATGGCATCACCGACTCAATGGAGATGAGTTTGGGTAAACTCTGGGAGTTGGTGATGGATAGTGAGGACTGGCGTGCTGCAGTCTGTGGGGGTCACAAAATGTCAGACAGGACTGAGCAATTGAACTGAACTGAACTGATGAATAACACTAAATACTTAAGAATGGTTAAAAATGAACTTACTTACAAAACAGAAATAGATTCACAGATTTAGAGAATACCTTTATGGTCGCCAGGGGAAAGGATGGAGGATTGTATAGTTAAGGAGTGTGGGATGGACATGTACACTCTGCTATATTTAAAATGGATAACCAACAAGGACCTCCTGTTTAGTGCAGGAAACTCTGCTGGATGTTATGGGACAGCCTGAATGGAAGCAGAGTTTGGGGAAGAATACATCCATGTATGTGTATGGTCGAGTCCCTTTGCTGTGCACCTGAAACTATCACAATGTTGTTTATCAGCTGTACCCCAACATAAAATATTTTTTAAGTGCTTAAGATGGTAAATTTTATATTATGTACATTTTACGGCAATTTTTTAAAAAGTTAAGGGGAGCAGTCAATACTGGCTGGAATGGAACCACATCCAGGTCTGTGCTAAAAAGTAGAATGGACCTCAGCTGGATGAGTTAGATAAAAATGACCAACTCTGAGTTTCAATCTCTGCCCAAGACACATGAATATATGATATCACGGACACACTCCTAAAATATCCTTTTCAATGCATGGTCAAAAATGCTTTCTTTTTATGGATGAATCAACATAGCTCTACCATGATAACTCAGAGAATAACAGTTGACTTTGGGATATTCACAGATAATTTGAAGGGGCAAGAGGATATGTACCTCAAGCAATTAGTCCACTTGATTAGGATTCATTAAGCCCTTCTGGAAAAAGAACAAGTGAAAGCAAGTACAATAATTTTCAGTAAAGGCAGACCTGGTTATAAGAATGTTGGTTGTCTCACTCTTTTGTGACCCCATGGACTGTAGCCTGCAGACTCCTCTGTCCATGGGATTTCCCAGGCAAAGTTACTGGAGTGGGTTGCCATTTCCTTTTCTAGGGGATCTTCCTGACTCAGTGACCAAACCTACATCTCCTACACTGTTAGGCAAATTCTTTACAACTGAGCCACATGTAACGTCCCAAGAATGTTGGTACCATGCACTCAGTACCCACTCTATAGAGTGAAGTGTCTTTATTGCTCTTCACTTACTCTTCCTGGCAGGTACTGGAAGGTTTGCATGCAGGGCCCCCTTGCGCTTCTGTGGAGCCACACGGCTGGGTTCAGCTAGTGAGCGCTGAGCAGCAACGTCTCTCACTCCCAAACAGAAGCATTTCATTGCTGATGAAAGATTCTCAAGAGAGGGCTGGTGACCAGTGATGCTTGAGATGGTGGCTTTTCTATCAGAGGGAGGAGTCGGGGGAGATATACTACACTAGACATAAACATTTGTAGGGATAAACCACTAAGACTGTGGGTAATTTGTTACTGCAGTTTATTTAGCCTAGCCTATATTTTATGACAGAATTAAAAAAAAAAAGAACAACTGAGATACTGAACTGGGTACCCTAACATATGTACAAATATACCTCAGAGATACTGCAGTTTCCATTTCAGGTCACCTCAATAAGATGAATATTACAATAAAGTACATCACAGTTTTGTTTTCCTAGCAATTAGAAAGCTTTGTTTAACTAGGGTGTAGTCTACTATGAGCGCTTTTGTAAATGTTAAAAAAAGCACATCCCTTAACTGAAAAACACTTTGTAGCTTAAAAAAGCTAGCATTGACATATACACACTACTATGTGTAAAATAGATAGCTAGTGAGAAGCTGTTGTATAGCAGAAGGACCTCAGCTCAGTGCTCTGTGATGACCTAGAGGGGTGGGACAGGGGTGGGGTGGGAGGGAGGCTCAAGGAGGGGACATGTATATTTTTTAAAAAATGCTAACCATCATCTGAGCCTTCAGAAAGTTGTGGTAGTAACATCAAAGGTCAGGGATCACTGATCACCATGACAAATATAATCAGAATGAAAATGTTTGAAATACTGTGAAAATCACCATAAATGTGACACAGAGACATGGAGCAAGCAGATGCTGTTGGAAAAATGGCACTGATAGACTTGCTCAACAAGAGGTTATCACAAACCTTAAATTTGTAAAAAAAAAAAAAAAAAAAAAAACCAACACAAAAACAAAACAGTATTTGTTTAGCACAGTAAAGTGCAATAAAACAAGGTCTGCTGATAATCTGTAAACCATCAGCAACTCTTCAATGAGATATTATGTACCCATTTTCCAGATGAAGCAGTTTGGGGCAAAACATCACACCCACTACAGTAGTACTAACAGCTAAAACTCTGAGACCTGTGCACTTTCCACTGGAATGTAAAGTTCCCTTTAACATTCATATCTGGTTTGATCATTAAGAACCATTATGATAGCTCAGCTGGTAAATCATCTGCCTGCAATGAAGGAGACCTGGTTTGATTCCTGGGTCAGGTAGATCCCCCTGAGAAGGAAATGTCAACCCACTTCAGTATTCTTGCCTGGAGAATCCCATGGACAGAGGAGCCTGGCAGGCTACAGTCCATGGGATCACAAGAGTCGGACACAACTTAGCAACTAAACCATCACCACCAACCATCATGAGTCACTGTCATCTCTAAAGGGTTATGTTGTCTATCCTTGAGATAAAATGATGATTTATATGCCCCACTTGATCCATGTCCAAGTAAGCACCACCTTTCTGGAAGAATAGTCTTCATTGGAAAGCAGAGCCCTCCAGTGCTGTTGGATCCCTTGAATATAGAATCTTCCACAAAAGGCTCAACATTCTATGACCCAAGCTGTAAAATGAGAGATAAAACCCTAATGTTCATTCTTCTGACACATTTGCTCGCCGACACTGCACAGCACAGTTTACCTTGCATCCGGAGGACCAAATTAAGTCTCGAGTCTTTCTTAGGCTCTCAGAACAGGGTGAGCAGTGCTGGTGCTAGGGTCAGGGAAGGGCGAACAAACGGGAGTGGATCTGCACAGAGAAGAGAGTGTGGGGCTGGAGTCTGGCTTCTGGCCTACGGGCCGGTGACCCGCTACGAGGTATCAGCAGGTTATCCTCCTTTACTGTTTCCTCGTGAAATGGTGAAGAAATTAATACCTACCGAAGGGATTGAAGTGTGCATAAAGTGAATTCCTACTTATAAATCACCCAGAGGGTAAGCTGAAGAGGAACATATACAGTATTTGTGGCATTAGAAGAGAGCAAAGTGCTTTCCAGTAGGTACCTGAGTCCTGTTATGGCTGAACGGCATTCCCCTTAAATTCTTATGTTGAAAACATAATCTCCAGCATCTTAGAATGTGACTCTCTTTTGGACATTGGGTCTTTACAGAGGTAGTTAAATTAAGTTAAAATAAAGCCCTCAGTGTGGGCAGTAGTCCTATGCCACTGGTGTCCTTACATGAAGAGGAAATTTAGACGCAGACACACATGGAGGGGAAGACAATGTGAAGACACTGGGAGAAGGTGGCCGTCTACAAGCCAAAGAGAGAGGCCTCAGAAGAAGCCAACACTGCTGACACTGTCTTGGACTTCCAACCTCCAGAACTGCAAAACTCCTGTTGTGTAAGCCTCTGAGTCTGTGGTTCTTTGTTCAGTAGCTCTAGCCTCTCCTGGTTGCCAGTAACCAGAGCAACTCTGAAAATGCTCATTAGCTATGGATGCTAGGAAATTAAAGCTGGCTTTGCCATGAGGACATAGCAGCACATTGGCCACAAAGAACCCCTCTTTCTCATAGGCCTAGGCTGTAATCATCCCGGAAGTGATCCAAATGGAGGCTTCGTGGGCTGCTGACCTACCCCTGCAAGGGGCTCCCTTGCCCCCCTTGCCCTCAACTGTCTACCCTGCCCCCCACCAAGGACAAATTAGTGCTAGGCTCAGTAGGAATCTTTCAGAGAAACTGTTGATCGATGCGTGGTTTCTTATTGAATCACAAAAGTTTTCTCAGGTTTAAATAAAGATCTAGGTCTTTAATTTAGGAGTAGTACAGAGAAATGGAGGCAATGTCAGTTTAACAAGAAGAAATTTTATATCACAACCAAACATGAGATCTAATGTTCTCATATCAGGAAAGTACTTTTTCAAATACATAGGCCTAAGGAGTCCTGGTTCAGAAAAAACTAAGAAAGCACACACAGAGAGAGATAGAATGGGCCGTAAGAAATTAAGTTATTTTGACAAAACACCAAGTCCCCTAGGCAGAAATGTGTAGCACCATTCCCAAAGGAAGGTATGGTGCCAACAAGCTAGAGAGGGAGGTAAATACCCTCCTCAAGGAAAACAGAGAAGGGAGAATACGTAGAGATACAGAGGGATTGAAGTCATGTAGAAGAGGAAGGCTGGTATGTCCAGTAGCAGAGGGGTCTGAGAGCATGTAGTTTAGGAACATGGAAAGGGAGGGGGCCGCAGATATCAGCCACAGGCTCAGCTGCAGAGACCCAGCAGCCTTTACAAATATGAGAAGCCCTGGACCATTTTTCTTCAAAGGAGACTTTTCCAAATAATCAAAGGATGCTGGCAGTTCTCCACTTGGCTATGTGAGCAGCTTCTTCAGTATGTAAACCAACATGAGGTAGGGTGGGATAGAAAGAGCAGGTCTCCTCTGGTATCCATATGTACACACTGCTGGCCACACAGGGGGCCTAGGGACCCCAGGAGGCCAGTAGGAGACCATATGGCATCTTTGGAGGAATCCTGCTTTCATCCTGGTGGAAACTGAGTATGCTACCTAGGTGGCCAGAGAGAGCCTCACAAAGACAGTTATTTTTCTTTCCAATGGTCCCACTGCTGAGCACTTGCTCCTGAAGACCTGGGTTCGGGCCTCAGGCCCTGGGATAAAGACATTACACAGTCCCCAAGACCCAACAAAGGAAAACGCAGCTCAGAGCCCCTGTTGGGAGGAATAAGATCACATTAAATTTCTTGCCACTTTCTTCTTCTGCTAAACTAGCTAGCTTACCATGCAGACAGCCCTCTTTGCCTCTGTCTGCTTCTCTGTCTCTCTCTACCTCTCTCTCTGTCTTTGTGTGTGTGTCTCTCTCTATAAACATCTATATCTCCCTCTGTTTCTTTGTCTCTGTTTCCCTCTCTCTATATATGTACCTCTGTATCTCTCTGTCTCTGTCTCCCTCTCTCTCTGTATCTCTATCTCTGTTTCACTCTCTATCTTTGTCTCTCTCACTCTCTGCCTGTCTCTCTCTCTACACAGTGTTCTAAACAGCAGCCCAAGGATCCATATGTCACAATCTGGCAGAGGAAGCTGGTATGAAAGACACATCTATTCTCTTCCTTTCAAATGACAAATGGGAACGAGCCCCATTGAGGGAGGTGCAGATGATGAGGAGAGGGAGTGGATGCCACAGGGGGCATAGGACTAACACAATGAAGTCTCAACTATGAACTAAAGCTCAGCTCCACTCCATGCTTCTGTGCGTTGTGAGGACATGGAGAAGCTTGGGGGCTAATTTGTAAAGTGCTTCCACACACTGTACAAGAGCCAGAAAGCTCTGCTGGGGCCTCACACAAAACATTATTTCTAAGAGTTAGAAAAAAATTGCTTTTGGAAACAAGCCACTGTAGATGGTCAAATCCTATCCTATGCCACATGACAGAATAAGTAAGTGTGCCTTATGCTTCTACGTCCTAAACCCCCTTCCTCCCCGACCCGTAGCTCCCCAGTAGGTACTCATCCGGAGTTGGTGTCTGCCATCTGACACCCCCATGATATAAGCCAGCAGACTGGAGCACTTGCTGTGTGCCAGGCAGAGGCTGAGCATCAATAAACATCACATCTTTATTCTCACACAACACCAGGAATTAGATAACCAATACATCTATACCCAAATATAAGCAGACCCATCTTAATGAGAAGATCTTCACAATACCAGTTTTCATCCAGTCACTTACATAAACTCTTAGGGCTGTAGCTAAAGTAAATATGACTTACAAAATTTAATTTATTAATATTAATTTGGTTGCACATACATATTTAAAACCACAAACTATTTAAATTATACATTAATGGAGAAATATTACCTCTTTCCAGTCTGACATATCATTACATAGTTTTATTCATCACATGTTCATTATCTCTAGAGCCAATTTTTGAGTCATTCAATTCATTTTTTTCCAGAACATGTCATCTTCATTTCCATCTGAGTTGTTTGAAATATAGTACTCTGTCACTAGAAAGTTTATCCCAAGCCATGAATACCCATTAATAAAACATTAGGACAGCTGTTTTATGTATTCAAACTATAGGTGTGTATTTACGAGCAGCACAATGTAACTAATTATTGCCTTTGAAGGAAATTTTCAGAAGCCCTGTTTACAATGGCATCCAGTGTTCTCAATTCATGAGGTCAGATTCTCGGAAATAATCGCAAAATCTGTGTTCAATTCATTTGCCTCCTTCCTGTTGACTTATTCTGTATTTTGTCAAGAAACCCCTGTAAGCATCCCAAACAAACACTGGGATGTCTGGGATGTTTACATTTCAGGGATGCAAGTCATTTCATGCCAATGTGTTTTCTTTAAACAATGTTTTGTTCTGTGTGTTGTGCTCAGTTAGGTCCAACTCTTTGTAACCACATGGACTGCAGCACACCAGGCTCCTCTGTCCAGAGAATTTTCCAGGCGAGGATACTGGAGTGGATTGCCATTTACTCCTTCAGGGGATCTTTCCAACCAGGGATCAAAGCCATATCTCTTGCATCCCCTGCATTGGCAGAAGGATTCTTTTATCACTGCCACCATTTTTAGCTTAAGGATCTCAAATTTTCAGACACTTGTAAGGATCCCAGTTTTTATACATGGTTTCTTTAATAATGGATGCTTTTGTCAAAAGCCTTTGGACCTATATTCTGACTCACTCGAGATCATTCATCCCATTTTACACATAATGAAACTGAGGTTCAGAAGTTGAAGTAACTTTGCTAAGATCAAAGAGCTAGTGTTTGATTGCAGGCCAGGAGGCCACATACTGAACCACTAGCACCGCTGCCTGTATTCCCCTCATGTGGCCCCGACCTAGTGTCCACTTGCTTCAGTCAATTCCCTTTCCACGGCTTCCTGCTGGTCTCAGAGTCCATGGCAATCATCATTCTTTCCTCTGACTCAGTAATTTCACATACAGGAATTTATCAGAGGGATCCCATCAGAAATTCACATGATTATTTAGCTTAAGGATATTCATGATTGCATTATTTTTAAGGACAAAATCTTGGAAACAAACTAAGAATCCACAATGAGAGATGTGCTAAACTACCTACATGCTCACAATGGAAAGGTAAGCAGCCATATTTAACATTCATGAAGTGTTAAGTGGAAAAAATGAGAGGTTGTGCAATGTGATTATAGCTTTATTATTATTATTTTGACTTTGCAGCTTCTGGGATCTTAGTTTCCTGACCAGGGATTGAACTCAAGCCCACAACAGTGACAGCATGGATTCCTAATCACTGGACCACCATGGAATTCCCTAACTTTATCATTTTTAAAAAATAAAAGTATGCATACATCAAAAAATATGAGGAAAAAGCACAACAGCAAGTTAACTTAGTTAATCTCTGAGTGATGGAATTAAATGAGGTGGTATTTTCCCATTTATAGTTTTCTTTTCTCTCTTCAAAAAAAGTCATGCCTATTCCAAAAGCATAACTCCAATAGTGAGAATTTCAGGGGGTCAAGAAAGAGGAAGCAGGCCACATGGAATGGCAGGAGACAGAAATGGGTGGCAATGATGTTTTGTTTTATAAACTGTTGCCTGGACTACTTTCACAGAGGTGTTGCCCTGCAAAAGGATTTTCCAATTAAGGAGAAAAGATTAGGGCTGTAATCCTGAAAAGTTATCAAGTCCAAAACCGGTTTGGTCTCCCCATTACAACTGCACAGGTATAATAGCCTGTGTTATAGAACCAACCAAGTGTGCAAAGCACTTGGCATATGTTAGGCCCTCTGCTATGGCCAAAAATCAAACTCTCCTAGGGAAGAAGCCAATGCTCTTTTAACCCAGTTCCTGGCCCAGGGTTTGTGCTAGGTGGGAAGTAACCGTTTTGGCAAAAATGACACATTCCCTACCCTCAGGGAGTCCACTAATCCAGTTCAGCCAGGCGGATGAAGACATGGGCCCAATGAACAGTAAGGAAATGGGCAGTCTCAAGGAGAGGTCCCAAAGTCACAGCTGGTCACTTGGTGGTACCTGGGAGGGATGTCCAGTACCTAGAGGGCTAATGGTACTAAATGGGGAAAGGGAATAGGAAGCCAATTGTACTCCTTGCCAGGACAAACCATCTCTTAGATAGTTGTCATTCCATTCTTCTGTCACATTGTTCCTAGCTGCATTCAAAAACTGGCCTCTTTCAAGAGATCATTGGACTTCCCTGGTAGCCCAGTGATTAAGAATCCACTTGCCAATGTAGGGGACACAGGTTCAATTCCTGGCCCGGAAAGATTCCACATGGCTTGGAATCCACACGCCACATTCCATTAAGCCTGTGTGCCACAACAGCTGAAGGCTGTGCACTCTAGGCCCTGCACCCCACCCCTACTGAAGCCCTTGCACCCCAGAGACCATGCTCCACAACAACGGAAGTCCCTGCAGTGAGAAGCCCGTGCACTACTAGAGAGTAGCCCCTGCTCGCCACAACTAGAGAAAGCCTCTGCACAAAAACAAAGACCTAGCACAACCATAAATAAATAAAACAAAAATTTTAAAGAGAGCGATCATTATACCCAACAAGAACAAATATGAAAACATGTACACAACTAATACATAAACTCTGTGGCAAGTGGTCTCTAAGACAGCCACCAATGATCCCCACCTCCTGGTATTTACTCCCTAGTGAAATGTGGAATTCCCTTCTCTTCCCAGGTGAGATGATCTCATTGTTCCTCATAAGTAGAATACAGCACAGGATGTCACTTCTGAGGTCCAATTATAAGAAGACTGTGGCTTCTGTCTTAGGCATTCTCTCTCTCTCTGTCGGTCTTTCTCTTTGTTTGAACTGGAGGAGTCCAGCTGCCACATCACAAGGCAGCTTTGTGGGAGAGCCATGTGGTACAGAACCCAGAGCTCCTGACAACCAAGGGAGTGGGTTTCGATGCAAATATCTCCCAGGCAAGCCTTCAGATTAGAGCACAGCCCCAGACAACAGCTCCAACTACAACTACAACCTTTTGAGAAATCTTGAAACAGAGACACCCACCTGAGCTGCACTCAGATTCCTGACCAACAGAAACTGTGAGGATTAAATGTCTGTCAGTAAGTTTGGGATAACATGTTAAACAGAAGCAGACAATTAATACAGACTCTGAATAGAAACTTTTGAAAAGCAGTTCCAGGCACTATCAATGAGTTTTGAAATAAGAAGTCTTGTGATTTACTCAGGCCTTACAAGGATTCTGGATCCAGATTCCTAGGAGTTCATATCTCATGTCCTGCCTTTACTAGCATATAAATACAGGCAAATTATTTAACATTACTGTCCCTCAATCTGGGTTTGAAAATGGGGAAAACACCACCACTTAGCTCACAGGATAAAGACTAAATGAGTGTGTGTGTATGTATGTGTGTGTGTGTATATATATATATACAGGACCAAAGAGCAAGTGCTATGTAAGTGCTTATTAGTATGACAATTAAAACATGGTACAAAATGAGATCTCACTATCATACTTTGACTCTTAAGACTTGTATTTGCTTATATTTCATTTTGATAAGACTTCAGATTTACATATGACCAGACACTCTTCTAGATTTCTCAAAAGTTAACATTTTATTCCACTTGTTTTGGCATTTTCTTTCTCTTTCATATTTTTTTCAGATTTAAAGAAAAATGTGTCCCTAAATACTCTACTATGCCTTTCTGAAAACCAAACTATTTTGTCACATAACCACAGGAAATCATCAAAATTGAGAAACCAACATTGAACAATTATTGTCATCTAATCTACAAATCTTACTGAGATTTTTTTTTGTCATTTATACCAATGATTTCCCTTATAGCAAAAGAATTCAATATCATGTGCTGCATCATGTCTAATCTACAATTCTTGACTCTTTTATTTGTCTGTATTTTATGATATTGATATTTAAGAAGAATTTAGGCTAGTTATTTTGGAGAGTATCCTTCACTTTGAGTTTGTCCAATGTTTCCTCCTAATTAGAGCTCAGTTATGCCTTTTGGCAGGAATACTCCACAAGTGAGGCTTTCTCACAGCATGGCGTCAGGTGGCACTTGCTGTCCGTTTGTGCCATTTTTGGCAACATTACCTTTGATCATTGGTTAAGGAGATGTCTGTCATGATCTGTACTGTAATGTTACTATTTTTCTCTTTGTAACAAAAGGTAGCTTGTGGGGAATGTACTTGGAGACCATGTAAATATCCTTTTATTCCTCAAATTTTGATCCACTATGCTAAGCCAATTATTACTATGCTGGTTGGCAAACAGCATGTTTTTAATTCCATAATTAATTTTGCATGCATTAGTTGACATTTTACTTTAAGGAAGAGCTTTCCTTTCTTCCCCATTCTTTCTTTCATTCATTCATTCACATCAGTGTAAACTCATGAATTCTTACTTTTTTCAACAGATTATTATCTTTTGCTCTCTATAATTTGTAATAAAGCCAAAGAGAAATCTAAATAGCTCTGAATCAAATAGATTACTTCAACAACATTTAAGGACCAAGAATATATATACATTTATCTCTAAAAGACATGGGTATATGTTCTCTTGTTGGAACAGAGACTTGGCTCATGTTAAGAATTTTTTGTTATCTTCATCTATGCTCTGGTCAAGGTTAATTCCACTGAAGACTAAGTAACTGAGTTGGCATCATCATTAATCATTTCTGCAGAACATGACAGCATGAAACATTCATGATAAATAGTGAGCATCTCTTCTAAGGTTTAAGAAAACTATCCTAATATTTCAATAGCAGTTTGGCAAAGAATTGCAACACAGTACTCCTCCACTCAACTGGACAGAGAATTCTTAGGAAAAGAAGCAGGGTATGACACGAGACAGGAAATGGTAGTGGACATTGTGCCAAAGCATGATCTCCAAGAGGAAATGTAGATGGGGACCCAAGAAGAGCACTGGTGTTACTACTCATGGGAAATTGTACATTTTAATGCACCATGATGCTTAGAATTTCAGAGAACAAAGAAGCAAAGGAATGAGAAAATCAGACTAGTGGAACAGCACTTGCTGGACACTGAGAATCTAGTTATAAGCAAACATGCCTTAAATTGCAGATCTGAAAAGGTAATTAGTTCAGACACGAGAAAACAATCATGAAATGGACTCTAAATAAATAAGTAAAAGTTTAAGCTTAGATGTCAAAAGGAGATAAGAGCAATAAGAAAGCTGTGGTACATATACACAATGGAATATTACTCAGTCATTAAAAAGAATACGTTTGAATCAGTTCTAATGAGGTGGATGAAACTTGAACCTATTATACAGAGTGAAGTAAGCCAGAAAGAAAAACACCAATACAGTATACTAATGCATATATATATATGGAATTTAGAAAGATGGTAACAATAACCCTGTATGTGAGATAGCAAAAGAATTGCAGATGTATAGAACAGTCTTTCAGACTCTGTGGGAGAGGGTGAGGGTGGGATGATTTGGGAGAATGGCATTGAAACATGTATATTATCATATGTGAAATGTATCGCCAGTCCAGGTTCGATGCATGATACAGGGTGCTCGGGGCTGGTGCACTGGGATGACCCAGAGGGATGGGAGGCGCGTTCAGGATGGGGAACACATGTACACCCATGGCTGATTCTTGTCAATATGGCAAAACCACTACAATATTGTAAAATAATTAGCCTCCAATTAAAATAAATATATTTAATTAAAAAAAAGAAAATCATGGAATTGATAAAGGTAGTTTAAGTAAGTTACTAGATAAAATATAAATATACCAAAAACATTCAGTTTCCTATACACTAGCAGAAACTGGTTAAAAAATAAAGACTCTGTTTATAATGGAAATCAATAAGTAGAAATATTTAGCAATGATGCTAATAGGAAATTCATAATAGAAACCCATACAATTAAAACTATAAAGCTTTAATGAAAGATATAAAAAAAACTTACATTAAAAGAAGGCATAAACAGATTTTTCTGTGGTGTAACTAAAATTGAAAAAAATGGCAGTCCTATACAAAATTGTGCATCAGTACAATGCTAGTTGAATAGAAATTATAGTAGACTTGAACAATTTTGATTAAATTATTTTAAAGTTCATTTTGACGAATAAACAAGAAAAAAATGAAACTATGAAAGTGATAGGAGATTTTCCCCTGATAACTGTTAAAGTCAATTATAAAGCTACAATGATTATTAGAGTGCAATACTGGTGAAAATCTCAAAAACATCATTAGAACAAAATGGTCATTAAATTGGTCTTACTGTATATGCTAATAAGAACTTAAAGGAAGAAACAGAAAGGGCCAGAGATAAATTACCCCTGAAACGGATTAAAAAAAAGTATATGTAGGGACTTCTGGAGTGGTCCAGTGGTTAAGAATTTGCCTATCGATGGAGGGGACACGTATTCCATCCCAGGTCTGGGAAGATCTCACATGGCACAGGGCAGCTAAGCCCTTACAATTTGACTACTGAAGCCTGTGCCCTCTAGAGACCATATGCCACAACAAGAAAGGCCCTCTCACCATAGCTAGAGAGTACCCTGCTTGCTGCAATTAGAGAAAGCCCTCACAGCAAGAAAGACCCAGCACAGCCAAAAATAAATAAACAAAAAATAAAATTTAAAAAGGTATATGTAATCATATACAGATATTTATATAAGTTATCATATGTATATCTTCAGAAATTAAAACCTAAAATAAATACTAGGCACTAGGTAGGAAAAAAAGAAATTGGTTGTTTTGAATAAAAAAATAACCTTATAGTGTAACTATATAAAATACTCCAAAATATACCCCAACTTCTAAAAGCCAAAGCATTTAATAAATTGGAATAAAACAGAGGTTAATATTAGATCTCAGGATGATAAATGACTTTTGAAGCATAAAAGCAATGAACCAAATCAAAGAGTATAAGGCACATACATGTTTAACTGATTTCCAGAAAAAGTGCCCAGGTAATTTATACTGGGCTAAATGCATGTCCACCCAGAGTCTCAGAATGTGAACTTAATTAGGAATACAGTCTTTGCAGATGTAACTGGTTTAAACGAGTTCATAAGGAGCATGGTGGCCCTTATAACCAACCAGTATGACTGGTATCCTTATAAGAAGAGAAAACAGACACACAGAGGAAAGACTGTCATGCAGAGCCAGAAGCAGACACTGGAGTGGCTGTAAGCCAAGGAGTACTAAGGAGTGCCAGCAACCATGAGAAGCTAGGAAGAGAAAAAGAAGGATTCACCCCTTATTTTGACCTTCTATCTTCTAGAACTAGAAGAAAATTAGTTTCTGGGTTTTAAGTCACCCAGATTGTAATTTGTAATGTCAGCCTTAGGACACCAATGCAAAATTCAGAGGGGAGAGGGAATCTTTTTCAACAAATGGTGCTGGAAATATTGGAGAGCCTTGTGTGTGTCTGTGTGTGTGTGTGAGTGTGTGTGTGTGTGTCTGCTCAGCTGTGTCCAACTTTTTGAAACACTATGGACCATAGCCAAGATTTGAAAAATATTTCTAAAATAGGATACAAAAAACATACACTAGGAAAAAAAAAAGAAATCAATAAATTTGACTTCATCAAAATTTAAAACTTACACTCCTAAAAGACATGTTACAAAATAAAAGGCAAGCTACAGACTGGGAGAAAATATTTGCAGACATATATATGACAAAGGGATTTTATCTAAAATATTTATATATTGATGTTCAAAGTTCAATAATAAGTTAAATTAAAAAACAGACAAATGATTTTAAGACACTTCACTAAAGAAGATATAAGAATGGCAATATGATATGAAAAGACATCCAGTATCATTAGTTATTTGGAAAAAGCCAATTAAACCACAGTTAGATACTATTAGATACCCAGTAGAATTGCTCAAATTTAAAATGCTAGGAGAGGGATTACAAGGGACACAAGGAAACTTCTAGGAATGATGTATTGGTTCATTATCTTGATTGTGGTGATGGTTTAATGACTGTGTATATATATATATATCAAAGTTTATCAAGAATGTACACTTTAAATATGCGCAATGCGTTATATACCAATCATATCTGTAATAAAAAGAATGGAATCATACAATTAAAAAAAGGATGAGCCAGGAACCTCACTGGTGGTCCAGTGGCTAAGACTCCAGGCTCCCAGTGTTTAATCCCCAGTCAGGGAACTAGATTCCACATGCTGCAACTAAGAATTCGAACACCTCAACAGAGACGGATGATCCCAAGTGCCACAACTAAGATCTGGAACAGTTAAATGTATAAATAAATAAAAATAAGAAGTATGAGGTAAAAAACAAGGGGAAATATTTATAACAATGACATGTAATGCTTAATGTACCAAACATACAAAGTGGCTTCAAAAATCAAAAAGAATACATGAACAAATTTTAAAAGTAGTCAAAACTATAAACAAAAATTCACAACTAAAATATATATAACTTTTCAACAATTATATTAATAAAATATTATTTAAAACAATATTTTGCCCACCAGTTCTCATCAATAAAACTGGCATTTTTTTTCAATTTTAATCATTAATGCTGGCTTTGATGCAGTGAAGTGAGCATCCCTATTTCAGCAACAGTAATGCAATTGGAGAGACTTTTCAGAAAAAACATTTGCCAATATTAAAATCTTCATATTGCTAGGTGTCACAATACAAAGTCATCTTAATTTTCTCCTCCATAATTGCCTTTTCACATTTTCAATAGCGACCATAAATTTTTTTACCAAATAAAGCATTTTTAAAAAGGAAAATGCTTGAATTAGCTTCATTTTGAAAATGTACAAGCACAAAGAGTTGGATGCACCTTGTAGTCTCCCTCCCTGTTGACTACAGGTTTCCCACATTGGGAGAGGGCAGCTTGACATTGTCACCATGGGATCTGCTTACACATGGCTCATGGGATACATGCCATGATGACCACGATGTCCCATTTAACATCTCTCATCCATACGTGGTTCCAGTTTATTCTCTAATGTATACCTCTACCTCCTCTTAACAATACTTAGAGGAAATTAATACTAGCATTGCAAGAAAGAAAAAGTCTCTATGTCATAGATAATGTCTAGATACAGAGAGAGAGAAAAAAAAATCCACATCTGATCTTGTTGGCTCACCCAGACTCTCAGGGCAGACTATCACTGACCTCATGCAGAAAAGGGAACAAAGAGGAATGAATTAAAGTGAAGGGACCTATAGTAGAGTCTCACTGGGTCATGGAAAGACCCAGACTCCAGCTCAGCATGATCTACCTTCCAACCACTGTCCTCTCTCCCTTCCATACCATGCAGACTCTCATTTGCTTTCACAGTAATCCAAGTTCTAGGTGGGGATCTGATTATCCTCAAGTAAACCAATAAAGAAGTGTCCCCAAAGTCAAACAATCTAGCAGAGGGAAACTGTCCAATCTGCAGTTATAGACAACAAACAATGACTGAGTCGGTACGTCAAGCCAACAACAGCTGCAACAACACAGAGAAAACATGAAAAGTCTTCTGGGGCTCAAATTTCACACACGGATCCAATTATAAGGTTACCAGTTGTCCCAAATACTCATTAAGTAACAAGGAAAGAGTTTCATGGCCTGTCAGTTTCATGGCCTGACACCTCAATGACAGTGTGGAATCATTATGAAGATTAGAACCAAAGCCAGAAAGATCAAGGCACATGCTGATCTTGACCACTTCAAATTGACCACCTCCTTTCAAGGAGCAGAACAGACTCAAGGAGCACTCACAGCCAAGCTCACAAAACAGTCAAGGAGCATTCACAGCCATGCTCACAATCCCCATCTTTGTTCTTAAGAGAGACTCTCCCAGCAATGAT
The DNA here is from genome assembly GCA_007570785.1 of Antilocapra americana. NCBI lineage: Eukaryota > Metazoa > Chordata > Mammalia > Artiodactyla > Antilocapridae > Antilocapra > Antilocapra americana. Next base: position 4,188,636 of record ML660812.1, on the reverse strand, counting down.
GAAACATGACTTTTGTCAAGGCAAACTACTTCCTTGACTATAAAAATGAATTAAAAGTAAAACATGAATACAGGAGAAAACTTGAGCATTTCCCCTAATAACAAAGAAGATACAGTGATATAATGTTCAGAATTGCTCGATTCCAAAAAGAGCATTCGGACGTCAAGTTTTGGGCTGTGCCACTAACTTCTTTAAGTATGTCACTCACTTTTTAAAGTCAGTTTTTTTCAGTGGGAAAAGGAATAGGTTGATATAGATCACCTCTAAAAGCTTTATGCCTAACTACTTGGGGAGAATTTTAATACAAGATGGTATCTGGGCAATGAACACATGAGATTGAGAAGCTGGAGTCTGACCTTCAGCCATCAACATGGTCCCTGGTTCCTTTGTTCCAGAGAGCATCCAATCTTTCCTTCCTTGGGGCAATATGCCTCACGAATCAGTCTTGAGGCTGCATTGAGTCTAGATTTAAAAAGGGGCATCAAAATATACTGACTAAATATTGGGAGCATTATTACCATTACATTTGCTTATATTCTTGTTTATGGATTCTTTAGGCATAGTGGGCTAAATAAATATTTGATGAGTGAATAAATAAATGGACAAACTAAATGTGAAGAATTCTCCAGATCATATTTTAACATAGCTAACCTGACTGCTCTCATCTACTTGGACATCAACAGAAACCAATAAATGAGAGAACAGGTATCAAAAAGTGTAGAAGAAAACTTTAGCAGGTATATCTATTAGATATACAGTAGTTACACAGTAGGCATGACAATGGCATTATTAAATGCACATAGTGACACCTATAAAGAAAACTGAGTGCCGAAGAATTGATGCTTTTGAACTGTGGTGTTGGAGCAGACTCTTGAGAGTCCTTTGGACACCAAGGAGATCAAACCAATCAATCCTAAAGGAAATCAGTCCTGAATATCCATTGGAAGGATTGATGCTGAAGCTGAAGCACTAATACTTTGGCTACCTGATGTGACAAGCTGACTCACTGGAAAAGACCCTCATGCTGGGAAAGATTGAAGGTGGGAGAAGAGGGTGACAGAGGATGAGATGGGTGGATGGCATCACGGATGCTATGGACATGAGTTTGATCTAGCTCTGGGAGTTGATGATGGACAGGGAAGCCTGGCATGCTGTGGTCCTTGGGGTAGCAAAGATTTGGAAACAACTGAGCAACTGAACTGAACTGAATGGAACAATGGACAGAGTCTTTAAGGATACTGGATAAGATCATTCTGGGTTCTGGGGCTAAGACTTTTGCCTCATGTAATCAGCTATTTATGCTGCATGATACCAGCCCCTATTAACAGACAATTTTGATATCTAGCTGGTTGTCAGACTGTGTCCCTGTTATCTCCCCATTCAGGTAGTCCTGTACGGAAAAGGTTTACCTCCTCACCACTAGCCCAAATGCCCAGCTCTTTCCTTTCAATGCTGCTTCCACCATTGCAACAGCTGTCAGAGAAGCTGCCTTCAAACAGCTGCCCCTTTTCCAAACACTTTTCCTTCCAGAGGGCTTCCCTTGTGGTTCAGTTGGTAAAGAATCCACCTGAGGGAGATCTTGGTTCAATTACTGGGTTGGGAAGATCCCCTGGAGAAGGAAAAGGCTAATCACTCCAGTATTTTGGTCTGGAGAATCCTATGGATTGTATAGTTCATGGGATCACAAAGAATCAGACACAACTAAGTGATTTTCACTGTAAACTCACGTTTTCCTTCCAAAGAGGATGCCATGGCTCTCCTCCCCAATCCCATTCCATCCTGGTGCACATTAACCCCAGAGAGGGAAACAAGATGCAACGTGTAAGGAAAGAAGAGCTGGGCTCTTATCCTGGCTCTGTTGTTGGTGAGTTGGTGACCTTGGGTAAATCATTTAACTTCTCTGCACCTTAGTTCTTTCATCTGTAGCCTGAAGGGAGAGCCAGGAAGGACCTTTTTTCTTGGCATTAATGTCGTCAGTAAAGATCTTTTAAAATTACTCTACTAGGTTCTTTTGAGGCCACTTGTGTCCAAAGAAAAGTAACTGAGAGACTCCAACCCAGGCACTGGCCTCGAAGGAGGTTGTTAACCAACCAGAGGCTGGTGGGAGGCAGCTATTCACAATCTTACACACACACACACACACACACACACACACACACACAAACTCTTCATTTCCTTCTGTCCCCTTCTTGACTTCTCTGTCCTTCTTTTCACATCTTTGTGTCATTCCTCAACATACTTCTTCAATTTCTATATGCTTCCAAAATTTCAAGAATAATCTTTGATTCATAAGTGGAAGGAATCTGTAGGAAAACCTGTCTTCTTCCCACAAAGCCATAAAATGCAGACATTGTATTTTAATCTGTGCTTTTCTTCAAATATCTACATGAAAACTGGGCAGAGACATGGCTTCCCATCATCTCCCTAACCTGATTATCTCCTCTCTGGTTCCCTAATACTAACTAGGTAACTCTAGGCAAGTTACCTCTTCCTTTGAAACCTGGTTCTGTAAAACAGCCTTTAGATAACTACAGCATGAAGTTGCTGTGAATGTTAAAAATCTCAGTGCTGGCACTTTGCAAATTCTGGGTAATGACTATACGTAAATATTCATGATAATATTTTATGTAATGAGGCTTATCCAGAAGGCTCTGGAATGAGAGCATTTATGGTGCTGTCGGCATGATGATGGTGGGGCAGAAAGGAGCTGGATCTGAGCGTTTTTGCTCAGAGGGCTGAACCATTCTTACCTCATCCTGCCAACTCAACCTTGCCAGAGTTCATGATTTACAAACATACAAAAGGCTTCTGGGTGGTGAACAGCACAAGGAATTTAGAATGAGCCTCTTTCTCATTCCCAGAAGGGTTGAGAGACAAAAGATAATGCTCTAGTGATGGAGAAAAAGACAAAGTACATCACAAACCCAAGGCTGGTGGTCCTGAAGCCTCAGACTTCAGGTGTGTTAAGATCTCAGTGAAGAGCATCCCCTCCTAAAGAACATTTTCTTTTACAAGTAGATTAAACAAGTCAGCATACTGAATAGCTCCCTAATTCATCAGGAAGACCAGAGGGCAAGCCATAAAAGAAGTAAACAGCAAATCCAGTCTGTGCTGTTCTCATTCTGTCAGTCAGAGCCAGCAAAAGGGGTAAATAAACTAGCACAGCACTCCCTGGCCTGAATTCCTGTCCCATCCTTGCTCAGAAATTTCCTTTCAGGACAAATAGCCAGGAGGGGACTCATGTGCTATTTTCTGATGGCAGTGTTTAAGGAGACAGAGCCATGAAGTATGGACAGACTTAATTTGAGAAAGCAGGAGAGCAGTGCCTCTCCTGGGAGCTGGCAGGACAGCCAGATGGCCCAGCATGGTCCCTCCCCACCAGCCCCAACCAAGTGAAGCGTCTTCTAGGTAGAGCTGAGGTCCCTGCACAGAAACTCATGAGCCCACAGCCTTGACTTTAGCCAATCCAGAGGGAGGTGGGACTAGCCACATAAATCACTTGTGAAGCCTCTGGATGAGCTTGCTGCTAAGAATCAACCAAAGTTTCCATCTTTTTCCTTTGGTTCATAAACTTTCTTTTTTAAAAAATATTAATAAGTAGATCCATTTCATGTGCTTTGGAACCTCAAAATATAGAGGTTGTTTCCTGTAAATCTCCTTCACCAGAAGGACTATCCCTGTCCACAGCCAGCTCTAAGTTTCCTTAGTCTGTCCATGCATCACAAACCACCACCTGCTGTCACCAGAAAGATGCTACAAGGACTGGTAGAAATGGTGGTGTCAATGATGGAATCTTTGGATCCCAGATAAGACCTCCTAAACTCCTTAGTATTCTGGGGCTGGAGTGTGTGAAGAATAGGAACAATGTTCAACGAGCCCTTGGAGTCATTAGAAGAACTGGAAGACATTTAATTTCCACTGTGACTCAGGCCTGCCCTTGATAAATGCTATAGACTGAAAGTTTGTGTCCCCACAAAATTCATCTGTTGCAATTTAACCTAAGGTGTGATGGTGCAGGAGGTGAGGACTCTGGGAGGTGAATTAGGTTATAGGGGTAGACTCTTCATAAATAGGATTAGTGCCCTTATAAAAGAGATCCCAGAGAGCTTCTTGGCCATTTCTGACTTGTGAGGACACAACTAGAAGACAACCATCTGTGAACCAGGAAGCAGGCTCTCATCAAACAACAAATCTGCTGGCACCTTGATCTTGGACTTCCCAGCCTCCAGAACTATGAGAAATAAATCTCAATAAGCCACCCATCGGAGAAGGCAATGGCAACCCACTCCAGTACTGTTGCCTGGAAAATCTCATGGATGGAGGAGCCTGGTGGGCTGCCGTCTATGGGGTTGCACAGAGTCGGACACAACTGAAGTGACTTAGCAGCAACAGCAAGCCACCCATCCTCTGGTGTGCTTCCTAGTGGCTCAGACAGTAAAGAATCTGTCTGCAATGTAGGAGACTCTAGTCTGATCCCTGGGCTGGGAAGATTCCCAAGAGAAGGGAATGGCTACTCCAGCAATCTTGCCTGGAGAATTCCATGGACAAAGGAGCCTGGTGGGCTACAGTCCATGGAGTCAAAAAGAGCCGGACAACACTGAGTGATTAACATATGCTCTGGTATTTCGTTATAGCCACCCAAAACAACTAAGACAAGAAGCAAATCCCAAACCTAAATAAGACATTCCTGCAGACAGTTCAGTTGCCAGGAGAGGTAATCCAAAGAAGGTGTTTAGACTGGGGCTGGGGAATAAGCAGTCAGTGGACACACAGGGGAAGAGATAGGATAGAGCAGCATCAGGCTCTTCTCCCCTGTATGGACATCCCCACGCTACCTATAAATAGCTGTGGCATTAATTACACATCTCCTTGCTAAAGATTCACTCTTGGACTGTCTACAAAAACTAATGAAGACAATCAGAGCACCACTCAAGACCTTTCCATCTGCCAAGCACTTCACAAGATAAGCTCATTAATCCACATGGCCCTCTTGTGAACCTGGTAGTTATGGTTAAGCCCAGTTTAGAGATGGAGTAACTGAGCAGAGATAAAGCTACTTCCTGGAGTCTCTGGGTGCACTGCAGCCACTATCTTTCCATAAAGCAAACCACGGGTCTCTGAGCAAGGATTTTCCTGTCTTTTCTTTTATCCCAGCTTTCATTGAGATGAGTATCCCGAAAGAGGGTAACAGATATACAGGCTGGATGGGACTTCCCTGGTGATCTGGTGCTTAAGAAGCCACCCTGCAGTGCAGGGGACGCAGGTTTCATCCCTGGTTGGAGAACTGAGATCCCACATGCCATGGAGCAACTAAGCTCACATGCCGCAACTAGTGAGCCTGAGCCACCACTAGAGAGTCTGTGCACCACAAGGACAGATCCCACATGATGCAACTAAGACCTGATGCAGCCAAATAAATAAAAAAGAAAATATACAGGCCGGTTCTTCATGTTGTGCAATGCCTAACTAGTTCCCTTTAGAAGTAGTTATTATCCTCAAAGTTACCCTTTCACAGCTGAGGTATTGCTAGACTGTTACTGATGACCGATTCATAGCCATCAATGAGTTATTAATTTTATCAACAGATATTTACTGAACCCCTTCCATATTTCAAATGTTATATTACACCCTGTGCTCAGTGCTAACTGAGTTTAAAAAAAAAACAGTGAATGCCCCCTCAATTTTGTTGTAATATTATTTAGCCTGAATATAAGGAATTCCTATGGAATATTTCATTAAAATAACCTATTGTTCCATATTTTCCCTGCCTTCAACTTTTGCTTCCTCTAAATTTCATTGACACAAGGATGAACTAGTCACTTAATATTGTAATCCATTATTCAAAGTTTTGGAAAAGAAAGAACCCTTTTGCCCATTATTGGCTCTCAACTTTTCCCATAGCCACTTACGCTACTTCTGGAGCAAAGAGGTATCCCTCCCTCATTTCCCAAAGCACAGCAGATACCCTTAAGAGGCATGATTCCTTGTGTCAGGCAGTAGGAAACCTCTGGTGAACCATGTGTGACTTTGCAGGGTGGTCGCTTTTGTCAAAGTTTCAGGAAGTAGAAGTTAAATAAATTACCTGGTATGTAACTTAAAATATTAATTTTCTAATAAAACAAGAAAGACTGTATTATGGAGTTAAGTTCAAGCTCAAGACCTACAGAAATGGCAAGTTCACAGCCCACCTCCAGCTAGCTTACTGCTATGAGATGCTGGGAGAATACAGATGGAGTAGAGCGGTGGGTCTAAACCATCATATCATGCCTCTGTCCAATCTGGGGGCAATAATGAGTCAGCACTAGAGAGAATCAGAAGGACTCAGCATTAGAGTTAGAGGTCCACAGATCAAAGGAGCCAACTATCATAGCCATCACTGCCCTATGATAGATGTCAAGTTAATGGGTAGCTAAGATAGGATGGATATATGTCAGGGAGAAAACAGAGAGATGAATGAATGAAAGCAGTTAACCTATATACATTTTGTGGAAGTTGGAGTGACTGTTCCCTGACACTGTACCCTTTTTAATCAGCCTGATGGTGCTTGTGAAAGCACATAGTTAAGAACCCCAAATCTGGGACTTCTCTGGTGGTCCAGTGGCTAAGAATCCTACTGCCAGTGTAGGGGACATGGGTTCCATTCCTGGTCTGGGAAGATTCCACATGCCTCAGGGCAACTAAGCCAGCATGCCACAATTACTGGCCCTGCACACTCTAGAATGTGCTCAGCAGCAAGAGAAGCCACCACAATGAGAAGCCCATGCACTGGAACTAGCGAGTAGTCCCCACCCACCACAACTAGAGACAGCCTGAACACAGTAACAAAGACCCAATGAAGCCAAAGAATAAAATTTTTAAATTAATTTTTTTAAACTGCTTTTTTGTTTTGTTTTGTTTTTAAAAAATAACCCAGAATCTGATTACACGGGTCTGGGTTCCAATCCTGACTCCACGTACTACTTTAATGTGACACTTAAATATCTTCAGGTCTTTGGTTTCTTCATTCCTAAAGTAGATTAAGAGTGGTAGTGTTTCATGGGACAGTGGTGAGGATAAAATGGAATAATTCATACAAAATATCTGTGTGCCTGATCTATAATATTCCCCCAATAAAAGTTAACTATTATGATTTCTAAATTTTAAAGTGCTACACAATTATAACAAAATATGTTAGTGTTATTATCATTGTCCTTTTAAAAAATCTCTCATCAGTGCCCTTAGTTTAAGGTTATACCTGATTAAAATGAGCAGATGGTATTTTATCCTTGGTTATATCTGTAGGATCATTGGAATAGGTTTTTCTTTTTAACCTAAAAATTTTTGTGATTTATGCTATATTCAGAAAAATTCATCACTTCTTAGACGAAAATTTTTTAAGTAAATCATATAAACTTTAGAACAAGGACTCATAGTTATAAAATTAGACAAGCTAGAAATAATGAGAATATACTTTTAAAAGACACAGGGCATTTCTGAGAGCAAAAATGCAAAACTGATTATTTCTACAGTGATTTCTAATAATCCTACCAGAATTAAAATGGAATGGCTCACTAGCTACATGACAAGGATTTAGGAATGGTTCTGAGTGATAAGATCTGGCTATGGAATTCTAGGAAGTCGAGATATTTTAGATCTGCATATTAACATCCCAAATCAGTGCCTTCCAGATAGGCTGGGACTGTGGCTTCACATGTGTTTCCTACTAGTTGCCAGAGCAACCAAGGAGAAAGAGAAAACTATTCATTTTAAGTCCCACCTGGTGCTGCCCCATCACTCTCCCTACTCATGTTGGAGTAATGATATTATCTCTACCTGCCCCAAAAGCTACTGCAACAATGGATTGTCTAAGTATGCTATGTGTATCTCTTCATATTATTTCAACAGGAGTTATTTATGCAGTCTAAAAATAAAATAGGTGAACATGATGGGAAAATGGACCTTATAATGTAAATTAATTGAGAAAGAGTGATCTGTACTTTGAAAATAAAGAAGTATTCAGAGTATCTCAGTAACTGGCTACCAAGTCCCCTCTTGTCTCAGCACAAGTTTTCAGACTTGGGGAAAAAACAAAATAATCTGAAGATTCAGTTTAGTTCAGTCTCTCAGTTGTGTCCAACCTTGCCACCTCATGGATTGTAGCACTCCAGGCTTCCCTGTCCATCGCCAACTCCCAGAGCCTACTCAAACTCATGTCCATCGCTTCGGTGATGACATCCAACCATCTCATTCTCTGTCATCCTCTTCTCTTCCTGCCTTCAATGTTTCCCAGAATCAGGGTCTTTTCAAATGAGTCAGTTATTTGCATCAGATGGCCAAAATATTGGAGTTTCAGTTTCAGCATCAGTCCTTTCAATGAATATTCAGAACTTAGGATGGACTGGTTGGATCTCCTTGCAGTCCAAGGGACTCTCAAGAGTCTTCTCCAATACCACAGTCCAAAAGCATCAATTCTTCAGTGCTCAGCTTTCTTTATATTCCAACTCTCAAATCCATACACGAATACTGGAAAAACAATAGCTTTGACTAGATGGACCTTTGTTGGTTAAGTAGTGTCTCTGCTTTTTAATATGCTGTCTAGGTTGATTATAACTTTACTTTCAAGGAGCAAGCATCTTTTTAAATTTCATGGTTGCAGTCACCATCTGCAGTGATTTTGGAGTCCAAGAAAATAAAGTCTGTCACTATTTCCATTGTTTCCCCATCTATTTGCCATGAAGTGATGGAACCAGATGCCATGATCTTAGTTTTCTGAATGTCGAGTATTAAGCCAACTTTCTCACTCTCCTCTTTCATTTTCATCAAGAGGCTCTTTAGTTCTTCTTTGCTTTCTGCCATAAGGGTGGTGTCATCTGCATATCTGAGGTTATTGATATTTCTCCCCATAATCTTGATTCTAGCTTGTGCTTCATCCAGTCCTGCATTTTGCATGATGTACTCTGCATACAAGTTAAATAAGCAGGGTAACAATATACAGCTTTGATGTACTCCTTTCTTGATTTGGAACCAGTCTGTTGTTTCACGTTCAGTTCTAACTGTTGTTTCTTGACCTGCATATAGATTTCTCAGAAGGCAGGTCAAGTGGTCTGGTATTGAAGATGGCCAGTATCAAAAATGCTAAATCACAGGGACCAGTGAGCTGAACAAACTGCAAGCTTTGAGCAGGTTTCCTAAGCTTGACACTATTGACATTTGGAGCTGGTTAGTTCCTTGCACTGGGGGTCTGTCCTGTGCATCGTAGATTGTTAAACAGACCTGGTCTCTATAGACTAGATGTGTTCACCCCATCTCTCTAGCTGTGACAACCAAAAATCTCTCCAGACATGGCCAAACGTCCTCTAGGACAGTGGTCCCCAAACATTTTGGCACCAGGGACCAATTTCATGGAAGACAACTTTTCTATAGACCAGACATGTAGGGAGGCGATGGTTTGGGGATGATTCAAATGCATTGCATTTATTGTGCACTTTATTTCTAATGTAATACTGCTGGTGGTCTGACAGGAAGCACCGGTCCATAGCCCAGAGGTTGGGGGTTCCTGCTTTAGGGAATGAGTCTTGGAGGGATAAACTAGCCCCTGACTGAAAACTACTGCTTATCCCTCAAGGTTTCTCTCAAAGTCAGACGAAGTTTGGGGCGGTGCTTTTAGATTATTGGGGCTTCCATGGTGGCTCAGACAGTAAACAATCCACTTGCAATGCAGAAGACCCAGGTTCAATCCCTGAATTGTGGAGATCCCCTGGAGAAGGGAATGGCAACCCACTCTAGTATTCTTGCCTGGAGAATTCCATGGTCAGAGGAGTGTGGAGAGCTACAGTCCATGGGGTAGCAAAGAGTCAGACACAACTGAGTGACTAACATATTTCTAGATTATTAATATATTTTCTGGTACAATACCATTAAATCACTGAATTAAATGAGCACAATCCTGCTTCATTGGATGCTTTTAACTCTCAGTGTGTGTGTGTCAGAGTGTGTGTGTGTGTGTGTGTGTGTGTGTGTGTGTAAGGCTATGCAGGACTATTTTACACAAACATTCAGTAAAGCAGAAAGCAGAAAAGAATGTTTGAAAATGTTTCCTCAATGGTTAATGACATAAAGAAAATACATTCACAAAGAGGAAAAAATTAGACAGTAGGAAAATCATATTTTCATACTTGAGAATATACACTAGTTTAACTTCCTTTATTTTCTTTGTTATGAAGAGACTCCAAGAAATGTAATTTGCAAATATAGTTGAAAGTTAATTATACTATTATAAATTATATCCTTTTACTGCTCTCTGGAAACCACTAAGAATTTTAGGGTGAATAGATGGGTATAAATGTTCATGTTGTAGTCAATACATAATTTATATCATTGAGCTACCATTAAATATAATGAATTCCCACACTGTGTCATGGAAATAATCAAGAACGGAACTATTTTTTTCTTCAGAATTCCTAAGCGGCATTTAAGTTTCAGTGTTGCTAGCACTGTGTATTGACAAAACACATTTTATTTGGGAGACACAATGCCTGGGGCAGAAGGATAGATGCAGTTAACAGAGTCAGAACAAAGGCACATAGAGAAAACATAATTGGCTCCAGTTCTACAAATCAAATCCATGGCTGAGGAAATAAAGAGAGGTTAAGAAAGGTAAGAGATCAAGACCTTGGGATTTCTTTAATTATTATTTTATATGTCACATGTTTCTTTCAGACAAATGAAGTCTGTGTGTATTGTAGTTCTTGTGAACACATGTCTGGAGGTTTAAAAGAAGGAAGAGAAGAAGCAAGGAAAAATACATAGAGCTTAAAGTTGTATCTTCACATACCATCTCATTTAATCCTTACAACATCCCTAGGAAGTGCATGCTATTAACCTGTGTTAAAGATGAGGAAACTAGAGGCCCATTAAGTAAGTTGCCCAGTGTCAGGCAATATGGTTTTGCCAAATTTCAAGGCCCTTCTCTTACTCATAAGCCATTCAATACAACCTCTCTGGGCAAAATATCTATTTTTATTTCCAGAATGGACGACTCTCTTCATTTTATTTGTGTATGCAAGTCAACCAATTAAGAATCCAATGGAGTGAACAAATAACCTCTTCTAAGGCTCCAAATATGCTAAGTTAAATTTTTATAAATCATTTATGTGTCGTTATAAATTAACAGAATTTTCAGAATTTAGATTTGAGTCCTGACTTTTATATTTACTAGCTATACATCCTGGCAAACATTCCCTAGTGTTATTATGACATAAATAGTTGTCTGTGACCTAGGCCTTAGATACCTAATCACTGTAGGATTATTTTATAAGATATAATGCATTCTAGATTCCAAATAACCAATTCACAAGTATTAGAATGTTATCAAATTTAAAACAGAGGACACATATTTTAAATGTCTAGCTCAAATTTAATCATTTATTAGTGGAATAACCTGTATGTAGGTATGTGTTTGTGCATGTGTGTGTATATTTGTTTTGTTTTGTTTTTTTGCTTCAAGTATGAAACACAACTGTCAAATCATGGCATTGCCATAAATAAAAAATAAGTGACATTTTTCAACAAATATACAGTAAAAGGCAGTTCTTCCAACATTATAGGCCACTTGTACTGCCTACAATGACACACATGACAGATTATTGAATGTGAATTCTTTGAATAGATGTCTTCATCTAATCAATGAATGCCTTGCACTCTCTTCATTCATAATGCTTCAGCTCTAGATCTATTTATTTTCTGCAAATAGGCCTAAACACTGCAAATGTAATATACTGTAAGACTTCCTCAAATCATTTACTTTTCCATTCATCTTCATAAAAAAAATGTAGCAACAAAATTGCTATAGTTCTTCATGTTTTACCTACCTGCCAGGGCCTCCAACAAACTACTGAAGATTAACTAATATTTGGAGAAAGCCACTTAAGGTCTGAAATATCTGACACATTATGAAATTGACATGGTATCCCTATGGAAATGCAAAGATTGGTAGCTCTTCATTTGCAATTCATGTGCATGCTCAGGGCATAGGCAATGTTTTGCCCAAATTAAGGCATGAGCCAGTAGAAGCCAGTAAGCATTCCCTTCCATGTCAAACCATTAAGAGAGCCAAGGCTAACTGGTCAAAGTTACTACATATTTTGGGCATATCCTCAATTTAAAAATGCTCCAAATCAAGTGTTGTTGTTCGGTCACTAAGTTGTGTCCAACTCTTTGGGATCCCATGGACTGCAGCATACCAGGCTTCCCCGTCCTTTGCTATTTCCCAGAGTTTGCTCAAACTCATGTCCATTGAGTCAGTAATGTCATCCAGCCATCTCATCCTCCATCACCCCTTTCTCCTTTGGCCATCAATCTTTCCCAGGATCAGGGTCTTTTCCAGTGAAAAGCATCAGGGTCTAATCCACATCAAATAGCAAGTATATTTTAAAAAATTGCCTCACATTTGAAGAAACCACTGGGTTAGAGTTGTCCACTAAGTATACTCCTTGGGATAAAATCCAAGGACAGGGAGCCAGCAACAAAACTATCTGAGGTTTGGGTATAGGAATCGGGGCAAAAGTAGGGGAACCTGGAATAAATTTTGATTTCTCTCTGTGTTTACATACTTGCTTCGTGAACCATAAAGTCATACTACAGCAGCTCTGTGGATGCTGCCAGTTGGGCAAGGCCATGGGATGGGGTGGTGACTCTCACAGGTGGGTATTCTCACTAAATGCCATACTGGTCATAAGCTCAACAAAGAAAAGGCTTGAAATGGTAACCACATCACAGCTTTTATGAGTGGCCTTAATATCTGCCATGGTTGTATCCTATTGATGCTGTAACAAATTATCCCAATGTAGTACCTGAAACAACCCAAATCCATTACCTTTTTGTTGTGTAGAAGTCTGATATGAATCTCACTGAGCTAAATCAAGGCATCAGCAGAGATGCACTCCCTTCTGAAGTCTCTAGGGAAGAATCTCTCCTTGCCTTTTCCACTTTCTAGAGGCTGCCCACATGCCTTGGCTCATGACCCCCTTCCTCCATCTTCAAAGCCAGCAAAGGAGCATCTTTCTGACCTACTTCCATTGTCCTGTCTCTCTGATCCCTACTTCCATTGTCATATCTCTCTTTCTGACTCCAGCTGAAGAAAGTTCTCTATTTCTGTGGACTCATGTGATTAGACTGGGTCCACCTGGATGATCCAAGAGTCTTCCCAACTCAAGATCTTTCTAATTCCTCTTTGTCATGTATGGTAATATACTCACAGGTTCTGAGGATTAGGATTAGGACATCCTTGGGGAACTATTAACCTGCCTACCAAAATGGTCCATGATCTGAAGATTCCCAAATCTTTTTACCCATTCACCCCCTTTAATGAGAAATCCCTCCTACCCACTGAAGAAGCAATTTTCACACAATTTGACCCATAATTCAGTTGTGTACAATTCTTTGGGACCCCATGGACCATAGCCTGCCTCCAGGCTCCTCTGTACATGGAATTCTCTAGGCAGGAATACCAGAATGGATTGCCATTTCCTTCTCCAAGGGGATCTTCCCAACCCAAGATTTGAACTTGAGTATCCTGCACTGCAGGCAGGTTCTTTATCATCTGAGCCACCAGGGAGAACCCATGATTATTATTGCTAATTTATATAGCAAATATCCTTCTGGCAGACGCCATTATGACAACTGTTAGAATACAGCTGTGCTCAATTACAACATTTTTATTTACTTTAAAGAATATCCTATGATACTGGGTTTGGGATACCTTTTCATTCAATTATTTTCTTATTTAATAATCAGCATCTATAAAATTTTTAAGCTGAGAGGGCAATGAGGCATTTTCTTTTTTTTTTTTTTTATTGTTTTTGCCATACATTGTCATGATATCACCATGGGTTTACATATGCTTCCCCTCCGGAACCCCCCTCCCTCCTCCCTCCCCCCCGGGAAATCTCGCTGCACCAGCCCCGAGCATCAATCCTGGGCTGGCGATTGATTAGACACATGACAATTAACATGCTTCAATGTCCTTCTCCCATATCATCCCACCCTTACCCTCATCCACAAAGTCCACGAGTCTGTTCTATACATCTGCGTTCCTTGTGCTGTCTCGCATGTTGGGTTCCCGTTACCGTCTTTCTAAATTCCATATATATGTGTTAATATACTGTATTGTTGTTTTTGCTTCTGGCTTACTTCACTCTGGATAATGGGCTCCAGTTTCGTCCATCTGAGTAGAATTGCTTCAAATGAATTTTTTTTTAATGCTGAGTAATATTCCATTGTGTATATGTACCACAGCTTTCTTATCCATTCGTCAGTTGATGGGCATCTAGGTTGCTTCCATGTCCTGGCTATTGTAAACAATGCAGCGATGAACATTGGGGTACACGTGGCTCTTTCAGTTCTGGTTTCCTCGGTGGCATTTTCTTTAATCTCAGCTTACAGAATCTTAATTTCTTGACCACAGCTTGAACCTGAGCCACGGCAGTGAAAGCCCAGAATCCTAACCATTAGGCAACCAGGGAACTCTCGAATGAGGCATGTTCTTGATGTTCTATAACATGATCTGTATTTTTACAAACATACTTTATAAGTCATTAGCTGGGGGTAAAATTAACCTACCCTGCTCCGGAAATTATAGCAGCCAACATCACGGCATTTTTTGTTTGTTTGTTTGTTTGGGGAGGGGCGTTGTTTTTTTGGCCACGCCGTGTGGAATGCAGGATCTTAGATTCCCAACCAGGGATTGGATCTGGGGCCCCTGCAGTGGAAACACAGTCCTAACCACTGGACAACCAGGGAAGTCTCCATCATGGCATCTCTAAAATCTTTTCAGTGAAACTCTTATGGCTGTTAATTAATAATTAGCTTAATAAATTCATTTGTAATTCATTATGATTAATATTAATTAACAATGCATTTTATTAGTTACTTTACCCAACCGCCAGTCAGAAAAATCATAAAGAGACCTATCACATGAATCAGGTAAGAATAGGAACAAACAAATCCCCTACCCCCCTTTTTTTGAGAGTTATATTTTATTCGGTGGACAAATTTGAGGACTTAAGAAGAATACCCTGAGAAACTGCTCCCAGCAAATCTTGATATCTCAAAAAATATGATAAAATAAATGTTTATTTCTTTCTCACACAAAGCCCAGTGCAGTTCAGGTAACTTTTCCCCATCTTGTTGCTGTGCCATCAGGAAAACATGGTTTCCTACAGTCAAGGTTGCTGTAGGCAGGAGGAGAGAGATGGGGAAGGCATATTGGCTCTCAATTGCCTCACCTGAAAAGTGACAAGTATCACTTCTTCTTCCAGGCCACTGGCCACAAACAGTCATGTAACCCTAACTTGCCTTCAAAGAATACTGGGAAATCAAGGGGAGTGCATGGGATTTTTAGTTGGGGCTAATTGTCTTTGCCACTCCATCACCTTCATTCTTTTCACTGACTTCTTTGTCTTCCTGTTGTGAAAGTTGAATAAGCAGAAGTAGAAATAAAAGTGATTTGTAGCTAAGCCATCCAAGCCATCTTCTATTCCAACATCTCCATGACTGTTCTGCCATTTTGCAACTCTGGTATTTTGAAGGCAGGTTCATTTTCTCTAAGAGTCTCTCAAGGTTTCCTAAAACAACTAATTTCCCTTAAAGTAATGGCAATTTCAGTGACTGACACTTTGAAGCCACCTGATTTGTCTTTCCATGAATGATTTACCTTTAGGATGGTCGATAATGTTGACTTACTCAAAGTTCATACCTTTACAAAAGGGCTTGAATGCCACCATCTGTTATCTTTGAAGTTAATACTTCAATCAATTTAACTGGCAAATAGTTTGCTCAGATAGTTATTTCAGGCTCTGAAACACCTTCCTGTTCTTTTTTTTTTTTTTTTTAGAACATACCTCTTCTGGGAGCAACGAGATAACTAATTCTGCCACCATAGAGAACTATGGTGATTTGAAATTACACAGCCAGATGGCAAAATGCCGGTTAAAGATTCCCTGTTATTCTATTGATCTCTATTCAAGTATTCAATCTTCATCTCTTAGTCATAACACTGGCTTCCCAATTCAACAAAATTCATTTTGCAAATGAAATGTTAAAATAGGTAACATAAAATACATCAGCTCACAGAGCAGGCAATTTTTTTTTTGAGTGACTGAAATTAGCTAATCTTTTCAAGTTAGAACAGAGTTTAGATTCAAGGTAGAAGTGAATTCTAAACTTTTCATAGACCTTCCAGATCCAAACAATAGACACAGATGTGGCAAAAGATTTGGTGGGACCTAAACTCTATGTATCTCCAGGTTGGGATTCTAGGTGATCAGAGTTAACACCAGGATTATTTTTTGAAACTGGTCTTCATGTCCTTTGGATGAATGGGGAGGGGACTTTGGGTCCTTTGATTAAAATTTCTGGCTGTCAAGTTTCTGTTTGGCAGCTGAATCACAAATTGGTTCTTACCCCTGACCTCGGTCTTGGCATTGGAATTTCAATTTCCAGGTTGACATTCTTCTCTCTCTCAAGCTTTAAACTTGGTTTTCCTGTTTCCCACAATCTCTGGAAGGACAT
Source organism: Antilocapra americana (assembly GCA_007570785.1). NCBI lineage: Eukaryota > Metazoa > Chordata > Mammalia > Artiodactyla > Antilocapridae > Antilocapra > Antilocapra americana. Next base: position 4,172,088 of record ML660812.1, on the reverse strand, counting down.
GTCCTGCTCTGGTCAACCCTTCAAAGTCTAACTTCTGACTCCAGCTGCTGGCTGGTGCCAGGCAGTTTCACCTTGTCTCCATAAGGGGAGGGTCTGATTTCCTGGATGTCAGGATCTCTGCCCCTTCCCAAGGAAATGGAGAAAACCTTGTGTCCATCACTAATCTCCCAGACTTACATTCACAGTGCTTAGACTAACCGAACAACACAATGGTGATTGCCGAAGTCTCAACCTCTCCTAATAGAATTAAACAAAATAAATCCCACATAATCTTTGTACAGGGAGTATTTAAAATGCACAAAGGCATAGATGGACAAAATATACCAGGAGGTGCACAACACAATATTGCCTTTTAAAAGCCAAAATATGCAAATACAAGTTATATATACAACACCAGCCACGTGCTTGGTGGTCATTTGAATATGCTGAGCCTATGCAAAGATGTCAGGCAATGCAAAGAAGGGGAATATAGAAAGAACAAACAAAGAAAAATGTCTGAAAGAAGAGAATCAAGCCAATTTATACTTTTGGATGATATTTAAGCTTTTCAGTGTGTTCTGAAGTTTTTGCTTTGCCTTATATACAACCAGACTGCCATTAGATGATAAAGGTGGTTAAATATAGACCTCTTTTTTGGTAGAAATTTAAGTCTTTTCTATCAGGAATTCACCTCTAGTCTTTACAAACACCATCAGAGTTCATCACAAAACCAAGAGTCTGGTCTTGGTCTGCCAGCGTTTGACATTGACCAAGTCAAATGAGCTCTAGGGGATGCTTTTTTGTTTTCTTTCCAGGAGAAAACAGTATTTTATGTTAATCTGTAATGACCTTTCTGGCTCTAAACTTCATGCCTTATTGTCCTGACTATGAAACATTGCCTGAAACACTGCCCTGTGAGCACATTGTGTGCTTCTGAGAGACAAGCGGAAGTTCAATGTGTCCAGATTCACAATCTGACCCAATGTGACTCAACTTGAATACTTCCTCTAAGGAAGCTGCCCAAGAAACCCACAAAAAGCCACTTGGAGCAAACCTCACCTCCCTCTATTGCTTTCCTCCCCACCTCTCAGGAAACTCGTTCAGGGAGAGCTCCCCCTCCAAAATCACTCATTAAGAAGCCCCAGCTTCTGGCCTCTGCTCAGGAACTCTGTGTTCCCATTTTCAAGATCCAGCTTGCCACTCTGGTGCTCTGCCTCTGGCTTCCATTTCTGCCCAGGGAAGTTGGAAATTGCCTAAAATCATGTGACAAAAGCTGGCCCCGTGTCATGGACCCCCACAGGCAGTAGGAAAAGGCTAGAATCCTCACCTCACCAGAGCCCCCCAAGCTTGAGACAGTTTTCTTTCTGTTTACTTTCTGTTTCTCTTTGTTATATAAAGTTTATTTACTTTAACTGAAGGATAATTGCTTTACAATATTATGCTGGTTTCTGCCAAACATCAACATAGCCTTGCCCTTCCTTCCAATGTGATCAGCAGTGTGTCTGCCTCCTCCATTCTTCCCCGGCCTACATTTCTCACATTTGTGGGGGTTGAGGGAGTGTCATAGGCCCGGTGTCCCACCATCCCCAACTAGATGAGACGCTCAGGAGAAGCCCTCACTGTTGTCAGGGAGGAAGGTCTGAATCTGAGCATGAGGGCTGGGAAGGATGGAGGAATCATGTTTAAAAATGAGAGAATCATCTCAGCAAACAAACAAGAAGGCAAATGGAGCATTATTAAGCCATAAAAAGGGATGAAATTGGATCATCTGTAGACACATAGATGCGTCAAGAAACTGTCACACAGAAATGGGCACCAGCCCATCAGGGCCCAGGGTGAGGGGAGTCCAGGCATTTACTGATTTCTCAAGATCATTTACATCCAATGGCTTGAGCTCTGCACAATGAACACTGCGGTTAAATTCAGCACCAAGGAAACACATTATTACATGTCAGGCTTTGAATGGCATCCAATTCCCCCAGCCCAGGTCCCTCAGCCAACACCTGACCTGTTTTCAACTCAGCTCTCAGCAGCGGGACCCCAGTGTCATCATGTCAATCATGTTTTCTGATGTTCTAACTTCAGGTATCTCTTCCACAGCTTAGAGTCCTATATTTCAGATCAATTTGAAGTGGAAATTGGGGATCCCCTGGGCAGAAATTAACCCTCTTGGGTTCCTATTCTCAGGTCTAAGGGAGAAAGATGAAAAAAATGATCCTTGCTTGAAACTCCATTTGTAGGGACTTAACCAATGAGGGTTATATTAACTTATTTCTAGATTTCCTCTCCACTTTACTCTGTTCCTCTAACTTACAAATAATTTCCAAGTCAAGGTTTAATTTCTTCCCCACTCTACTGTCCCCAGTGCCCAAGTGGGTCTCTATCTTCCTCAGCAGGCTCTGAAGTTAAAGCTCAGAATATGACTTTAAATCAATTGGCATTTTTTTTTCCAATACAGCTGACCCTCGGACAGTGCAAGGGGATAATCCAAATATATAGTTAGCCCTCCATGTCCATGGTGCCACCACATCTGTGGATTCAATCATTTGGGAATTGTGTCATTCTATAACACTTTACTATTGAAAAATATTCATGTAAAAGGAGACTCCATGCAGTTTAAATCCACTATATTCAAGGGTCAGCTGGAAAACACTTATCTAAGATCACCATAATTCAACATGAAAATTCAACCGTCTCCCACATTCATAGAGATCTACATCTCAGTCACCCAACAACTTTGAACATATTTATCCTTATAAACCTCTGTTGAAATAAGTAATTGGGGCCAGGCTCCATTTTCTTAGGAATGTAAATGAAGGCACAAAAAGGTGACACAGGTTGAGAGGTTTAACGAATGAGATGAGGGAAAGAATCCTGCCTGGCCCCGGGCCTGGGGTTTGAAGGCCGTCGTGTGTCTTCCAGGTGACCATGTGACTCTGCAGTCTTTGCAGCTCACAGAGCTCTGTGCCTGGCCTGGTGAAGCCATCAATCTCATCCTGTCTGACAAATGTTACAGAGGAGACCCACAGAGAGGACACCGAGAAGGGAATCCTTATTTTCTGGTTTTTTGCCTTTAACTCTGTGTTCTCAGGATGAAATGCATGGATTTCCTTTCTCTAGTTCATCACAGCTGTGCTGTTGGAATTCTCTGCTTTCTCTTTGGTACTTTGGTGCAGCAGCTGAGGGAGCCATGGGAATCTCACAGGGTCCCAATCACTTCAGGGTGTGCTGAACACCTGGCCTGGGCTCCAATGATCAGCTGGTATTGATCTCTAGGTGTTTAGAAAGCATGAATAGCTCCAACCTGAAGTCACAATCAAAGCAAACTAATTCCTCCAATAAGTGGGGTTTTTCATCTTTTTCAAACTCATGTCAAGAGTCTGAATTTACTGCTTATAACATTCTTTTTCACACCTCTTTCAAAATATGTAAACAACTTATGCAGCTCAGTATCAAAAAAATCTCAAACAACTCAATTAAAAAATGGGCAGAAGATGCCCATCAACTGAAGAATGGATAAGAAAGCTGTGGTACATATACACAATGGAATATTACTCAGCATTAAAAAAAATTCATTTGAAGCAATTCTACTCAGATGGACGAAACTGGAGCCCATTATCCAGAGTGAAGTAAGCCAGAAGCAAAAACAACAATACAGTATATTAACGCATATATATGGAATTTAGAAAGACGGTAACGAGAACCCAACATGCGAGACAGCAAAAGGAACGCAGATGTATAGAATAGACTCGTGGACTTTGTGGATGAGGGTAAGGGTGGGATGATATGCGAGAAGGGCATTGAAGCATGTTAATTGTCATGTGTCTAATCAATCGCCAGCCCAGGATTGATGCTCAGGGCTGGTACAGCGAGATTTCCCGGGGGGGAGGGAGGAGGGAGGGAGGTTCCGGAGGGGAAGCATATGTAAACCCATGGTGATATCATGACAATGTATGGCGAAAAACAATAAAAAAAAAATGGGCAGAAGATCTAAATAGACATTTCTCCAAAGAAGACATACAGATGGCCAAAAGGCATATGAAAGGATGCTCAATATTGCTAATTATTAGAAAAAAGCAAATCAAAACTGCAATGAGGTATCACCTCCCACTGGTCAGAATGGCCATCATCAAAAAATCTACAAACAATAAACGATCTACAAACAATAAACGCTGAAGAAGGTGTGGAGAAAAAGAAACCCTCCTATACTGTTGGAGGGAATGTAAATTGGTGCAGCCACTGCAGAGAAAAGTGTGAAGTTTCCCTAAAAAACAAGAGCTACCATATGAGCCAGCAATCCTACTCCTGGGTATATTTCTGGAGAAAACCATAATTCAAAAAGATACATGTACCCCCATGTTTATAGTACTGCTATATACAATAGCCAAGACATGCAAGCAACCTAAATGTCCATTGACAGATGAATGGATAAAGAAGATGTGGTTTATGTGTGTGTGTGTGTGTGTGTGTGTGTGTGTGTGTGTGTAATGGAATATTGCTCTGCCATTAAAAAGAATGATATAATGTCATTTATAGCAACATGGATGGGCCTAGAGATTATACTAAGTAAGCCAAACAGAAAATATATATTACTTTTATGTTGAATCAAAAAAAAAAAGATACAAATGAGCTTATTTCCAAAAGAGAAAGAGACTCACAGAGAAAATAAACTTATGGTTACCAAAGGGGAAAGAGGGTTGGAAGTAAGGATAAATTAAGAGGTTGGGATTAAGATATACACACTCCTTATATAAAACAGATGACCAACAAGGATCTACTGTATAGCATAGGGAACTTACTCAATGTTTTCTGATGTCCTGTAGGGGAAGATAATATATTCATGTATATACACATGAATCACTGTGTCGTACACCTGAAACTAACATGATATTATAAACCAACTATACCTCAATTAAAAAATGAGACAGTTGCCCATCTTGTCAAGTTGAATCCCCTTCTTTGTGATTTAGCATCATAGAACCATGATTCTGAATCTGAAATGGAAGCTTAGATGGTAATGGTGGTGACAATGATCAGTCATGGGTGCCTACTAGATACTAGGGTTACATGCATTACCTCGGTGATCCTCACAACAACTCTATAAGATAATGAGTGTCTATTACCTGTTGAAGACAACACAGTCTTCCAACCCAGGTCTGCCTGACTCAAGCCCACATTCATAACCACTACACATTCTTGCCATCTAGTATACATCCCACACTTTATAGACGTGGGAACCGGGACCCAGAGAGGTGAACTGTCCAATATCACCGTGTTAATTGTGGAGGAATGAGCAGACCACTCCAGGCTCCTGAAGGCTCTTTACCTATCTTGAGTAGAATGTGACCCTCTGGGGACATAAATGGTCACTTAATTTCTAAGGACAATACTACCTGGGGTTGGGGAGTGCAATGTGGGAGAAGGACAAAGCAGATGCTTTGGTTTTATTCCACCCTGACCTTGGCCATGCACATTATGAAACTGCTTACATCTCAGACCTACCAAGGTCAAGCCAACCATGTAAATGCTTTGTATATATTATGAACAACATAATCTAATTTTATCCAATAAACAACATAATCTAAATTTACCCAGATCAGTTTTTAAATTTAAAAAAGTATCCTTTTCAAACAGCTCTAGTTTAAGCTTAAAAGTAATTGACTGTATCCATTCTCTCCTCCTTTCCTAACAGACTTTGCTCCCAGGGAGGCATTTCAAAAGATCTAAGCCCACTTATCTAGATTCTGAAAGGCATGTGAATTTTGGAGAATGTGCAGGCTATTCTCACACCTCAACTGAGATTGACTAAGTCAGAAATGGGAAGTTTTGAAGTCCTTCTGATAATCAAGTCCAACCTACCTCTAAAATTGTATTTTTCTTATGGGCTGAGTTGTGTTTTCTCAAATTCATATGTTGTTGTTGTTCAGTCATTCAGTTGTGTCCGACTCTTTCGACCCCATGGACTGAAGCATGCCAGGCCTCCCTATCCCTCACCATCTCCCAAAATTTGCCCAAGTTCATTTCCATTGCATCGGTGATGCCATCCAGCCATCATCTCATCCTCTGTTACCCTCTTCTCCTTCTGCCTTAAATCTTTCCCAGCATCAGTGATTTTTCCATTGAGTTGGCTATTTACATCAGGATACCAAAATACTGGAGCTTCAGCTTCAACATCATTACTGCCAATGAGTATTCGGGGTTGATTTTCCTGAAGATTGACTTAATGATTCATATTTTTGTCAGTAAGATTACTTAATAATTCATATGCAGAAATCCTAACCCCCAGGATATCAGAATATGATGCTACTTAGAGATGGGGTCTTTAAAGAGGGAGTTAAATTAAAATGAGGTCCTTAGAGTTTCCCTATTCCAGTATGACTGGTGTCCTTTTAAGAGTCTCATGCTCTACCGACTGAGCTAGCCGGGCACTTGGTGTCCTTTTAAAAAGAAGAAATTAGAACACAGACACACAGAGGGGAAGGCCATATGAAGACTTGTGGGTAAGATGGCCACCTACAAGCCAAGGAGAGAGGCCTTGGAAGAAACCACCTCTGCTTGATCTTACGCTTCTAATCTCCAGAACTATGAGACCATGGATTTCTGTTGTTTAAGTACCACCTAGTCTGTGGTAAAATACACATAACATGAAATTTACCACTTAAATCCTTTTTAAGTGTACAGTTGGTAGCATAAAGGACATACACATACAACCATCACCACTGTCCATCTCCAGAACTTTTTCATCTTCTCCAGTGGAAACTCTGTACTCATTAAATGCTAACTCTCCATACTAACCTACTCTTAACCATTTGCAGTCCAATTGTCTGCCTGTTCTGAGCCACGAAAACCCCTCTCACTTGACTTCAACCCAGGTATAGTAAACTTATATAGGGACATGTAGGACCAAACTAATCAATAAATTAAAGTAAATATGTGTGAAGATATTTATGAGGGGCTGGCAAGTGCCCTTTTTAAAAGTAGAGGCTTAACCTGGATTGTGATCCCAAGAAGCTCATGGCTTGCTAAGTCAACTCTCCTGCTTACAGATAAGATAATCTAGCAACTGTGGTTCATTGGTCCTTTCAGAAGGCTCAGACGTCTCCAGACAAGCTCTCTAAAAAAAATGAGTAAATTGCCTTTGCTTTTGCTATGAGGAAGCAGCCATAGCCCAGCAGATTAAGCAAAGATAGGAGAGACAGGGAAAACCATATGTTCTAATACAGCCCTGTCAAAGGCTTCCAGAGAGATGTTCAATGCAGCTAAAATTTGCCAACAAAGGTCCGTCTAGTCAAGGCTATGGTTTTTCCAGTAGTCATGTATGGATGTGAGAGTTGGACAGTGAAAAAGGCTGAGCACTGAAGAATTGATGCTTTTGAACTGTGGTGTTGGAGAAGACTCTTGAGAGTCCCTTGGACACAAGGAGATCCAACCAGTCCATCCTAAAGGAGATCAGTCCTGGGTGTTCATTGGAAGGACTGATGTTGAAGCTGAAACTGAAATACTTTGGCCATCTCATGCGAAGAGTTGACTCATTGGAAAAGACCCTAATGCTGGGAATGATTGGGGGCAGGAGGAGAAGGGGATGACAGAGGATAAGATGGCTGGATGGCATCACCAACTCAATGGACATGGGTTTGGGTGGACTCCGGGAGTTGGTGATGGACAGAGAGGCCCGGCGTGCTGCAATTCATGGGGTCACAAAGAGTCGGACATGACTGGGTGACTGAACTGAACTGAAAAAAGTGGGAAGCTTTCAGAACAAAATTGCAGAAATAAACCATATAAAGAAACTGAGAATCAACATGGCTCAGACTCCAGGTCATAAATGAACTTTGTAACTGGAAAGATACAGGTTTGATGAGAACCCATCTAGAAAGACACACATACACATTTGGTCATCAAATAATCATTCTTTTGGCTGTTGTGAGAATTTGAAATCAGAGACCTCAAAGCTAAAGTATATATACACAACCTCCTCCCTTCTAACTACTGCTCTCAGAGGGATCTTCTTATACAGGCTGGAAGGTCCTCCTTCCCTTCCCTTCCTTGAATTAGGAAACACCTTAGCTATAACCAGAAACACCTTAGCTATAACTCCTTGGAGTTTGCCCTGACATCTCCCTCCAGAAAGGACTGTGAAAGCTAAAGTCCAGATAAAATTACTATTGGACACCTTGAGTTGTGTCCTCAAAGGACATCAGTGTCTCTTGTGAGTTCCAAGGATGAGTTTTAAGCTCAACTCACAAATATGAAGGGATTATCACACAGCAGTGTCCACAGAGAGCAGCGCTTGCTAAATGTCATTTATAAGCTCTCCTCCAACCACAATTCTCAACTAAATCTCTCATCTTCAGTTTCAGATTCCTAGCAGGTGCTGACTTTAACTTAGCAAGATTTCAGAGTTCGAATGGCTTCAAATCAGAATGACCTCTGCCAAAATTTGCAGTTGTTAAAGCAGCAGAGTTCAAACTGAATGGTTGAAAAGCTGGTAATTGAAAAGAAATAAGGCTTGATATAAAATATTTAACACCTAATTACAGACTTATAGCATTGCTTTGTGTGTGTGCATACTAAGTTGCTTCAGTCATGCCTGACTCTTAGCTACCCTATAGACTGTAGCCTAGCAGGCTCCTCTGTCCATGGGATTCTCCAAATAAGAATATTGGATTGGGTTGCCATTCCCTTCTCTAGCAGGGATTGGACCGGCATTTCCTGTATTGCAGGTGGATTCTTTACCAGTAGGCCACTGAGGAAGTCCCATAACATTGCTTTACCTTACCTCATATATTTCTATAGCCATGAAAAAGATGAAAAGACTGAAAACAAAACTTCAACCAACCAACAGACAAAGAAATAAATTCAAGAAAGGAAAATTTTTAGATTTCAGATTGGGCCCATGTAGTAGCATTCAAAACTCTTTGTTTTCTCTTGGGTTCACATCCATTTACTCACTGCCTCATAAAAACAAGAATTCCTTTAATTGTGTGTAATGTTGACCTTCAACTAATTTATAATACATGTTGTTTCAACAACTTTGTTTATCTTGCAAATAATTTCTATAGGTCATAGAATCTGAGCTTTAATTGTAAAGCAGGCATGTACAAGTTTTGGAATCAAGTGATTCTGGGTGAGTTTCTTAACCTCTGTAATAATAACTAAAAATAGTCATACTTAATTGAGCACTTACTCTGGGCCAAGGGCTGAACATAGATCATCTCAACTGCTTCCCCCACCACTTTCTGATAAATCTACTATTATTACAACCAATTTGCTGTTTGAAGGGCTTAAGTAACTGTTTCATGATCAAACAAAAACTAGTAAGTAAGGTGTTATCTAAACCCAAACAATCTATATACACTATTTCACCTCTCTGAGTCTTAGTTATCTTGACTGTTAAATATGAGCAAAAATACTCATTTCATAGGATTGTTGTCAAACTTAAACAAGGTTACATGTGTAAACAATACCTCAGAAGCTGATATAAAGTAGTTACTCAATAAATACTTGCCAACAAAGGTCTGTATAGTCAAGGCTATGGTTTTTCCAGTGGTCATGTATGGATGTGAGAGTTGGATTATAAAGAAAGCTGAGCACTGAAGAATTGATGCTTTTGAACTGTGGTGTTGGAGAAGACTCTTGAGAGTCCCTTGGACTGCAAGGAGATCCAACCAGTCCATCCTAAAGGAGATCACTTCTGGGTGTTCACTGGAAGGACTGATGTTGAAACTGAAACTGCAATACTTTGGCCACCTGGTGCGAAGAGCTGACTCATTTGAAAAGACACTGATGCTAGGAAAGTTTGAGGGCAGGAGGAGAAGGGGACCGACAAAAGATGAGATGACTGGATGGCATCATCGACTCGATGGACATGGGTTTGGGTGGACTCAGGGAGTTGGTGATGGACAGGGAGGCCTGGCATGCTGCAATTCATGGGGTTTCAAAGAGTCGGACATGACTGAATGACTGAACTGAACTGAACTGAAGATCATATACCTTCCTTTGTTGTTGTTTAGTCACTAAATCTGTCCAACCCCATAGACCTGCCAGTCTCTTCTGTCTGTGAGATTTCCCAGGCAACAATACTGGAGTGGGTTGCCATTTCCTTCTCCAGGAGATCTTCCCAACCCAGGGATTAGACCCATGTCTCCTGCATTGGCAGTCTGATTCTTTACCACTGGGGCCACCAGGGAAGCCCATATCTTCCTAAGATGCCCCAAATTGTCACCATGAATATCACCATTGAATGAACTCTACTCACTTGAACTTAATGCATGCATGCCAAAAAACACTTTCTGATAGTGATCATGGTAACTAAAATATATAGCCACAAAAAAACAATTATAAAATACTCTTAGAGAGCTAAACACATTGGCAATAAAATATGTAAGGTGATTGCAAAACTTGTATGGTACTGTATGCACTTCGTCAGTACTTATTCTGTATGCTGTGTGGTGGTCATATACCTATAGTCTTCATTCTTACCTTCTCTTCCTAGAAAACTCCTATTCATTCTTCAAGGCCCATCACAAACATGTCTTCCTCGGGGAACCTTCAATCCACAGCAGAAGGGAGCTGTCCTCTTTTCTGCACTACTACAGAACTCCCCTAGATGGCACTCAAGAGTGGGGACTACACTTGGGAAACATTTGATAAAGCCCAGCCCATCTTGCGGCTTATGGCTTCCAGACCGCTCAGTGGTAAAGTATCCACCTGTCAATGCAGGAGGACACCGGTTCGATCCCTGGAGTTGCAAAGAATTGGACACAACTAGCACTTTCACTTCACTTTCAACCTGAGCTTGATATATAGAAGCTACACAGTAAGTGTTTATTTAATGAAAGAACACTTTGAAAGTGCTGATTTAAAATTCCTATTAATTTGAATAGCTGAGGTAATATAAAGCAGGGTTTAATATGTTTAAGTATCACAATCCACTAGACATCTTACAATAAGTGATGACACTTCCCAGTAAGACTACAGTGAAGGTCAGATTTGGGGTGACAAGCAAAGCATACTACAGACCCCCAAAGTGAATCCCTCCAGCAAGACTCCCCGAACTCTCCTGCTTAGTTTTCATATTTACATTCTTGGGTCTGGGCCCAATTCTTGTCATCACAAAGCCCACTGTAGGGGTCAGAGTCTCAGTGGGGCTATAAGCTGTAGACTCCAGCAGCTGCCAATATTCTAGACATGAGGAAAAATGTGGGGTGGAAAACACTAGTCTGAACAATGAGGTTCAACTGGAAGGAACATCTGAGGCTATAAGATGGGTTCTCTCTTTAACTCAGAGTCTACAAAATTCTACTCATGAGACAGTGCCCACCCCTGTGGTGCACAGGATACAGAATCCTAGCTGACACTGTCGGCTCCCATCTCAGCCTTGGTACAGCTGGAAGAGGGCAGCTTCTGAGTGACTCAGGTCTGTCCCCTCATAGATAAGCTGTCTGTGAGACCATGAGCAAGTTACTCAACTTATCTAACCACCTGTAAAATGAGATAGTAATACATCTTGAGGCTGTTGTGAGGATTATACAAAGTGCTATATATGAAGCACCCACTGTAGGCAATGGTGCTGAGTATGCACAACAAATATCTGCTCCCTCATCTTCCTCCCCAACACCAGCATTCCCTGAAGACACATTGCTGAAGAGCAATGCCTCTCTCATCTCAAGGTTTAAGATTACAGATCAGTGCCAATCAGCTGGCAGTCAACAGATTAGAAGCTCCACTGCTGTCAAGGGCCAGTAAATGAATCAAAGGATGGTGATCATGTTTTGTTCTCAACAGTCTGGGATGGGAAATACTAGTTTCCTATTTTATTCAAAAACACAAAATGGTGGATCTGTGTGATAACTTCAAAATTCCTAAAATATCATCGCTGTGCAACACATGTGGATGATTAGAATTCTCCTCCATGCCTGATGGTGCTAATTTAAGATCAGAAATTGCCCTTCCCGATTTTGCTTTGCAAAGCTTCAGCATTTTCAGCGAAACCCCAGTTCTTCTTGGACTCAGCAAATGGATTTGTACTTGGCTGTCTGAGAAAAGGAATTGCAAATGCTCACTAGAAATTTCTTTGCTCATCGAGAAACAGTTAAAAAGAGAAAGAAATGATATGACAGCTTTGTAGTCTATTTTCACCCAACTAGCTCCTCATTGTCTCTCAAATGAAAGCGCAGGCACAACCAGACCTCTGGGTTCCTCGGCCATGTGGTCAAGTCTCCAGGCTGAACAAGCCTTTGCATCTCAACCTCTTGCTTTTGCAAGTTTTCTCCTTAAATTGTATTATTCATATTCATGCTGCTCTCTCTTAAGTAATGGCTTAAGGAAAACTGTGCCAGGAAAACTGAAATTGTTATGATGGGGAAAGAGCTGCATGAAGAGAAACTTACCTCTTTGTTCCTTATGAAGTGGAGTCTCTAACAACCAACCCCCAGGAGCCCAGCAGCTGTGTTTCACAGCATAAGGCAAGCACCCTGCCTGGCTCAGGAACAGAATTCACTTCCACTCTTGCAAAGGGAGGCCACTGTCTCCTCACCAGCATGGAGATGATGGATCTGCTCTACACCAGTGAAACCTAACGAAGTAATCCTTTGGGAAGTCAGATGGGTGTGGAGGCTAGGAGGAGACCACATCCACATGTGTAAGTTTGCTAAGGCCTTTTGGGGTCAGGAATATGATTGCCCGCACAGTGGGGCCAATGAAAGATTCTGAAGGGTATGGTAGTTACATGGTCCCCGGTGAAGTAATAGAAACAGCACATTTCTATTCTACAAGAAGTATGTTTCGAGTTGCTTTTGAGATTCTCTATTGTTATGGTCAGTCTTTATCCCTGGGTCAGGAAGATTCCCTGGAGAAAGAAATGGCAACTCACTCTAGTATCCTTGCCTAGAGAATCCCCATGGGCAGAGGTGCCTGGTGGGCTACAGTACTTGGGGTTGCACAGAGTCAGACACAACTGAGTGATTAACACTTTCTTTCTTTCTTTCATGGTCAATCTTTAATAAAATTGCTAATCAGACAAAGTTTATCTTCTAGCTTCACCTACTAATGTTCCAATTCTTTTCTTGCCATCATCTTATTCTCTGACGTGCTCACTCTGTGGCCCATTCATTCTCTCACACGGCCATCAGGTCATCCCCGCTGTGGGGTAGACTGGCAATCAGGTGCCCCTCTTCTGAGTGTCTACAGAAAGTGTGTGTGTGTGTGTGTGTATGTGTAGACACAGTTCCTGCAACTGTAATCACAGCTTTCTTAAGGTAATTACAGCCTGCAAGGTCCTAAAGGGAGAAGGTTCTGTTGCCTTTCTTTTTCTATCTCCCGACCTTAGCATTTGTCACTTAGTAGTTGGCGCTTAGTAGTTATTAAACATATTTTTAAAGCCATTGAATAAGTTGATTAAGATAGTAGTGATAACACCTTCAGTATATTTCTCTCAGACATATAAACATTGTAACAGAGATTACAAAGGATCAGAAGATCTTCAGGACCCAAGGAGTACGATGTCAGTCATTGGGGATGAGATACCCCACCCAACACCCTCTAAGACCCAATCATATTGGTAGCAATCACCAACTCTTATAAATAAGATCATTCCTATTATAAAGATATTTATCCTTTTACCAATAAGGAACAAGGTCCTTCTTCACCCTTACCCACATCCCTATCCTGCACTGCCCCTATTAAAGACATATTTTCAACCTTCTTAAGGTTTACCTCTCTGCCAGCTTTTGAGGTATCTTTTGCAAAGACCAGAAAATGGAGGAAAAAATACAGTAAATATTAGGTTTCAGAGAAACAGAATGTTAAGACAATAATTCCTTAATCTCAGAAATTACAAAACGACTCTTACCTGAGAAGCTCAAAGTGCCTTACAAACTAACCACAGAATCTTCCCTAGATTCCTGCAGAGAAGAAAGGTGCTTATTCTTCGCTTTCTTTTCTTTCTTTTTTTTTATTAGTTTTGCCATACAATGACATGATATCACCATGGGTTTACATATGCTCCCCCTCCAGAACCCTCCGCCCTCCTCCCTCCTATTCTTCACTTTCAAAGGAAATTGATGCTCTAGATGAAATGACTTTCTCCAGGGTAAAAATGAAGATGAAAAGACACCAACTCTGAGAAGAAAGATGTATGCCAACTCACCCCTCACCAGGCTCTATATCTTCACCATTATTTTTTTCAAGAAATATGAGTGTGGCTAAAATACTTAGAGAGTATTTAAGGGGGGGGGCATTTATCACGAAGCACATAATCCAACTTCCTGATAGTGAAGCAGGAGGATGCTTCATTCCTCCCAAAGAGAAACTGTGAAATCTTACTTTAAAGTTAGCCTCCAGGCCTCTTGCAATGCAGTAATCTAGTTTGCCTAGAGTTGAGAGGATGGGAGAAGGGAGAATGGATAATTCCAATTAAGTTGAAATTTATTATACAAGAGGGAAAATGTGCAATTTCATGCTGTGAATTTAGACTTCCCTCATCCAAGTAAACCATCACCATGTATTAAAAATATTAATACCTGAATAAACCAAGGGAAATAGCACTGAGGTATTGAGGGAAAATGGCCTTGCAGGTTCCATATTGTAGGGTCTTGGACAAGTTACTCAATTTCTTTTAAACTCAGTTTTCTCATCTGTGAAATGGGAATAATGATAGCTGCTTCACAGGGTTTGGATTCTAAAATGTATAAAATATACGCCAACTGCCTAGCACAATCCCTGGCACAGAGGAACTCAAATAACAGTATCTCTTACTAGTAGTGAAATTGGTTTTGGACTCACTGTAAATAACTGATCCTTTAGGAACATGGGGTTTATTCACAGCAAGTTGGGGAGAGAAATAAAGTGAGGAAAAATTGGACTGAGATATTTTACATTCAAACATTTCTTAATGTTGGCATGGGGTATGAGAAACAGGCCAACTAAACAAAATAGAATGCTCAGAAATATTCCCACACATATATGGAGATCTTACCTATCTCAGAGGAACACAGATTAGTGGAGAGAGGACAGACAATTCAATTAAAAAAATTAAATTTCTTCTTATCTACACAAACATAAGTCCTGGTAGATTTTATTAAACCCCATAGGGAAAATGATAAAACTTTAGAAGAAGTAGGAGTTCATCTTTACACAAGGGATCTACAAGATGGCAAAGTAGAAGGATGTGTGCTCATCTTCTCCTGCAAGAACTCCAAAACTACAACTCACTGCTGAACAATGGAAGCCAGGAGAATTTTGTATCCCACCAAAAAAAGATACCCCATGTCCAAGGGCAAAGGTGAAACCCCAGCAAGACGGTAGGAGGGGCAAAATCAGATTTAGAATCAAACCCCATACCCACCAGAGATGCTCAGAGGGCTCAAAAAAAAACCTTACGCATAACAGGAGTCCCCACAGAGACTGAGTCAGACATGCCTTTGAGTGCTTGAGTGTCTCCTGTGGAGGTATGAGTCAGCAGTGGCTTGCCACAGGGGCAGGGACTCTGGGTGCAGCAGACCTAGGTATGGCATAAGCCCTCTTGGAGGAGGTCACCATTAACCCCACCATAGAGCTGCCAGAACTTACACAGGACTGGGGAAACAGAATCTTGGAGAGCACAAACAAAACCTTATGCATACCAGGACTCAGAAGAAAGGAGCTGTGACCCCACAAGAGACCGACCCAGTTGCCCATGACTGTCCAGGAGGCTCCAGCAGATGCAAGGGTCGGTGGTGGCCTGCTGCAGGGTCAGGGACACTGAGTGCCACAGTGTATACACAGGACCTTTTGAAGGTCACCATTATCTTCATTACCTCCACCATAGTTTGGTCTCAGGTCAAACAACAAGTAGGGAACATAGCCCCAGCCATCAACAGAATATTGGATTTCAGATTTACTGAGAAAGGCCCTGCCCATCAGAACAAGACCCTGTTTTCCACTCAGTCAGTCTCTCCCATTAGGAACTTCCATAAGCTTCTTATCCTTATCCTTCAGAGGGAAGAAGACTGAAAGCCACAATCACAGAAAACTAATCAAACTGATCACATGGACCATAGCCTTGTCTAATTCTATGAAACTATGAGCCGTGCCGTCTAGGGCCACTCAAGACAGACAAGTCAAGGTGGAGAATTCTGACAAAATGTGGTCCACTGGAGAAATGAATGGCAAACCACTTCAGTATCCTTGCCTTGAGAACCCCAGGAACAGTACAAAAAGGCAAAAAGATAGGACATGGAAAGATGAACTCCCCAGGTTGGTAGGTGCCTAATATGCTACTGGAGATCAATGGAGAAATTACTCCAGAAAAAATGAAGAGACGGAGTCAAAGCAAAAACAACACCCAGTTGTGGATGTGACAGGTGATGGAAGTAAACTCCGATGCTATAAAAAACAGTTTTGCATAGAAACCTGGAATGTTAGGTCCATGAATCAGGGCAAATTGGAAGTGGTCAAATAGGAGATGGCAAGAGTGAACATTGACATTTTAGGAATCAGTGAACTAAAATGGACTGGAATGGGTGAATTTAAATCAGATTACCATTCTGTCAACTACTGTGGGTAAGAATCCTTTAGAAGAAATGGAATAGCCAACATAATCAACAAAAGAGTCCAAAATGCAGGACTTGGATGCAATCTCAAAAAATGACAGAATGATCTCTGTTCATTTCCAAGGCAAACCAATCAATATCACAGTAATCCAAGTCTATGCCCCAACCAATAATGCTGAAGAAGCTGACGTTGAATGGTTCTATGAAGACCTGCAAGACCTTCTAGAACTAACACCCCAAAAAGATGTCCTTTTCATTATAGGGAACTGGAATGCAAACGTAGGAAGTATAGAAATGCTTCAAGTAACAGCAACTTTGGCCTTGGAGTACAAAATGAAGCAGGGCAAAGGCTAAAAGAGTTTTGTCAAGAGAATGCATTGGTCATAGCAAACACTCCCTTCCAACAACACAAGAGAAGACTCTACACATGGACATCACTGGATGATCAATACTGAAATCAGATTGATGATATTCTTTGGAGCCAAAGATGGAGAAGCTCTATACAGTCAGCAAAAACAAGACCAGGAGCTGACTGTGGCTCAGATCATGAACTCCTTATTGCCAAATTCAAACTTACATTTGAGAAAGTAGGGAAAACCACTAGACCATTCAGGTATGACCTAAATTAAATCCCTTGTGATTATATAGTGGAAGTAAGAATAGATTCAAGGGATGGATGTGAGGGCGATCTGGTTGCGACATCTGTCACCCCATTGATCGCCAGGGTTGATTTGGCTGATCTGGCTGGCTAGGAGGGTGTCCCCTTCCTCCCTCACCACTCCATGTGCGTCCCTCCCGAAGCTGCGCGCTCGGTCGAAGAGGATGACCATCCCCGATAGAGGAGGACTGGTCTTCAGTCAAGGGTATACGAGTAGCTGCGCTCCCCTGCTAGAACCTCCAAACAAGCTCTCAACAATAGATTCAAGGGATTAGATCTGATAGACAAAGTGCCTCTCCTTTTCTCCAAGTGTGTGTGCTCTTTCTCTTTCTCTCTCTCTCCCACGCTTTGAGAATGGATTCTCCTGTTATTATCTTCTAAATAAAATAGAGATGTAACACTGAAAAATAAATAAATAAAAAAGCAGAGGAATTACTTTGTGAACAGAGGTCCATCTAGTGAAAGCTATGGTTTTTCCAGGAGTCAGGTATGAATGTGAGAGTTGGACTATAAACAAAGCTGAGCACCGAAGAATTGATGCTTTTGAACTGTGGTGTTGGAGAAGACTCTTGAGAGTCCCGTGGACTGCAAGGAGATCCAACCAGTCCATCCTAAAGGAAATCAGACCTGAATATTTATTGAAAGAACTAACTTCATTGGAAGGACTGATTCACTGGAAGGACTGAAGCTGAAACTCTAATACTTTGGCCACCTGATGGGAAGAACTGACTTATTGGTAAAGACCCTGATGCTGGGCAAAATTAAAGGCAGGAGGAGAAGGGGACATCAGAGGATGAGATGGTTGGGTGGCATCACTGACACAATGGACATGAGTTTGAGTAAACTCTGGGAGTGGGTGATAGACAGGGAAACCTGGCGTGCTGCAGTCCATGGGGTTGCAAAGAGTCGGACACGACTGAGTGACTGAACTGAACTGAACCGAGGAATTCATCTTTATGACCGCTGGGTAGAATTTCTTGAACACACAAATGAAAGAAAAGATTTATAAATTTGACTACATTAGAATCAAGAATTTCTGCTCACTAAAAATTATTATCTTGAGAAGAGAGCAACCGAATTTAGATAAGCAACCGAATTTAGATAAATACAACACTTACAACTGAAAAGAATAAATTTTATGAGCTTGTAACAAATTGTGAAACTAATAACAGAAAACAAGCAATTGATTGAAAAATGTGTGTAAGAAAAGAACAGGAATTTTACAGAAGAGGAAATTTGAATGTCCAATGAACAAGACTGCACTGTTTCACAAACAACTGAGGAGATATCAAAAATCATTTCACATTTAGATTATCATTTCACATTATCAGGTTGGCAATTCTAAGTTTTGATGAAGATGTGGACAGAGTAAGTAATGCTTGTCCATAGCTGGTTGAGGTTAAATTCATGCAACAATATTGAAAACATTTTACATTATACATGTTGCATTTACCCCAAGCCCCTACAATTCCATTCCTTGGTGTAAACCCTGGAGAATCTCTTGAACTTGTGCTACAGAAAACACATTCAGGATTGTTCATGTGGCAGTGTAACTCTAGCAAAAATCTAGAAACAATCTAGATGCCTTTCAATAGTCAAATGGATACATAAATAATGGAATATTCACAACTGAACATTATATCCATGTGAAGGGACCTCAGCGATCCTGTCAAATTAAAGAAAGTCAGAGGGAAATGCATATGGAATAATATTATCTCTAAAACATTCAAAAACAGGCAAAAATACATGTATTGTGAGGGGATAGCAACTCAGCACAACTACCAAGAACAGCAAAGGAATGATTAATGTGAAACCAGGTTGGTACCTCCAGGTGGAGTGGGAGAGGGTGCAGACAGGGAGGGGACCCAGGACCTCGAAGAGCTGCTGCTCGTCTGTTTCCTATTCGCAAT
Organism: Antilocapra americana; assembly: GCA_007570785.1. Lineage (NCBI taxonomy): Eukaryota > Metazoa > Chordata > Mammalia > Artiodactyla > Antilocapridae > Antilocapra > Antilocapra americana. The sequence continues at coordinate 4,153,009 of ML660812.1, read as the reverse complement.
GATTGGTACATTGATGTTTATTTTATTCTTTTTTAGAATGGACATACATTTTATACATTCTTTCATATATGTATGATCTCCTACTTTTAAATTTATTTTTTTAATGTTGAACAATTTAATTAATTAATTTATTTATTTATTTATTTTTCTTTACATTAGGCAATATCTGCTTTAACCCATCAGCGATGCAAAAAGTCAGGGCCTTGAAGACCAGAAGTCCAAATGACCTAGCACAGATGAATAAATAAGGGACAAGTAAATATATTAGGTATCCTCCAGAAAAAATAATACGGCTGTGCCTGTGGCCATGCAGTAAATGCAATATCTCTGCCAAGTATTGTGATCCATAGTTCACTGACCCTTGATAAAGGCATGATTACTATGCCCCCTTCATCCATAGTGTAAACTTGGCCACAAATTCAGGCATATTTGAATGAACAAACCAGTGAAATGGAAGCCTTTAGAGTCTTAAAAAAAAAAAAGTATAATAAAGACATAAAAGTTTTTTTTCTCTACCACACTGGGCACATTCTACATTGTGTTAACCTGCTGACACTATTTGTAATGTCAAAAAAAGGTCACTGAAGCCTAAATCTGCTTGGCAAGATTCCCCACCACAGTCTTCTCAAAAGCATAAGCTTAATTAAATATCGTCTCCCATATTATTTTCCAAGAAGTCTGCCCAAAGGTTACAGTGGGCTCAGGCGTGCTGAGCTCCACTATTATTCTATCCCTCATTTACATGGCATCTGTCCTCTGCATCACTCAGCACATTTCCTTTGGGGTCTCGCATTAATCCTGTATCTACCCTGGCAATGTGGGGGTGGGGTAAATCAGGACTTTCTCCTTTTTTCCAATTGGAGGATAATTGCTTTACAATGTTGTGTTAGTTCTTGCTGTAAAACAACATGAGTCAGCTGTAAGTAGAAATATAACCCCTCCCACTTGGGCTCCCTCCCACCACCCCACCTCCCATCCCTCTAGGTCATCATAGAGCACTGAGCTCTGTTCTCTATGTCTCCATCTCTATTCCTGCCTGCAAACAGGTTCATCGGTACCATTTTTCTCAATTCCATATACATGCATCAGTACACAATATTTGTTTTTCTCTTTCTGACTTACCTCACTCTCCGCTTTTTGTAAATGGGAAAACTAGAGTCTTTTTAGACACAGAGACAAAGCATTTTTAGTATAGACTTTGTTTTATTGTGCAATTTTTACACATTGCATAAATTTGTGGCAACACTTGCCCAGATTTGTGGCAACCCTGAGCAAGTCTACAGGTGCCATTTGTTCACTTTATGTCTCTGAATCACAGTATGGTAATTCTCATAATATTTCAAGATTTTTCATCATGATTATATTGGTTATGGTGATCTGTCATCAGAGATCTTTGAAGTTACTGTTACAACTCACTGATGGTTCAGATAATGGCTAGCATTTTTTTTTAACAAGAAAGTATTTTAAATTAAGGTACATACTTTTTTTAGACATAATGCTATTGCACGCTTAATAGACAACAGTATAGTAACATAACTTTTACATGTACTGGGAAACCAAAAAAAATTGTGCAACTTGCTTTATTTGCTTTATTGTGGTGATCTGAAACTGAATTCTAAGATCTACCTGTAATGAGATCAATCTCTCCCTCCTTAAGACAGTAGTTCCGAGGAGGATCAGCCTTTATAAATTTAGGCTTCGGGACAAGTATACATGGAGCAGAAGAGGTGATGAGAGCCCCTTATCAACATGGTGTGACTCTTCCAAGTACCGGGGGGCTGAGCCCCATGGCATACTTTTAGGCCACATTTCCCTTTGTGTGATAACTTAACTTACTCTAGGACCTACCATAGCTATTGACATACCTAATTTCCATTAAAGATCTGATTCATTGGGAAGCTCTGATTTGCTAAAAAGTCAAATAGCTTTCTTTTTGGGTGCAAAAAATAGGCCCAGTCTCTCTGACCCTATACATGCCTTGAGCTTTCCATGTCAGTTTCTGCTGCCTCAGTCTCTCCATGCTCCCCAATTCCAGACCAAAGAATCTGCTGCACCCAGCTCACATTTTGTGGGAGGTCTGTCAGGGCCATATGTCTAAGGTACTGCCTCCACTCTGGGCCTCCCCTTATCTAGCGAGGCTGGGGTGAAAGGAAATGAGGAGAGGGAAAAGCATATACATTAAGGTTGCAGCAGGGGATATGGATGGACAGTCTTCCCTTACAAGAAGTTCGGGAGAGGGAGATGGGAAGGAAATACAGAAACTTCAATTTAACACACATTTTAAAGAATAAAATTTACTGCTTAATGGCAAAAGCTTTTGCAAATCAACTTATATAAACTCAGTAGCATAAGCTTTTAAAAAGCTCTATTATCTCAAAAATAATTCCAGAAAGCAGGATGCAGAAGTTCAAACTGGTTTGAAATAAACAAAATGGAAAAAACCATCCTTTTGGGACTGAGGAGAAGGGCATAATACCGTTCTCTATGTCTAAGTGCTTTGTTAAGAAAATATTTTTCCAGTGACTGTTTCTAACTTTTTAATTATTTAATAAGAAGTGTCTTTACAAGATAAAATGCAAAAGTTAATCATCTGGCATGGCAGGGAAACTACTGTAGTTATAACTCACGTCCTGCTCCCACCAGAAGAAAAATAGAGCCAAGAGGGACCAGGTGATGTACACAAAGTCATAAACATTTGTTGGATAAAGATATTTGTTGGATAAAGGCCTTTGGCCAAAGCAATAAAATTCTGGTCTGACCTGACAAGGCTACTCACAGGTAGGAACATGCAGACTGAAAAATAGAGGCTTGCGCTCAAGAGAAAGAGCTGATCTTAACCTCCAGTTCCTAGATGTGCGTGCAGCTTGTCCTTTATCCTGCAACAGGAGCTCACTGCTTCCCCACCTCCTGCCTGTCATCTTCTCAGAAAAGGCTTCCCATCCTTGACTTGTCAGTCTTATAGCTCTGTCTATCCAGAAGCCACTTTTCTGGTCCCTAAGCCCTTGTAATCAGCCTTCATCTGCCCTCAGGTATCAGCACGATCCATCTTTCTACATCATTTATAACATTCAAATGATTGTAAACATACCAGCAAAATGGGTTAATAGCTCTGACTGCTTATCAGTATAAAATGCTAATGCAGAGATTACATGAGAAGAGAGGCCAAGTTCTTAATGCCAAAGGGGGATTAATGCATGAATTTCTGCTTATCTTCTCATTTACTTTCTCGAGGAGAGTCGTCACCATGAACTACAACCACTCTCCTTCCTGACTCAGTACCCTCTAGGGCATCTCTTCATCACAGGAGTCTCCTTTCTTATACCTTTGTCTTAATTACTGCCTCAGAGAGGAGCAACAAGGAAGGAGAAAGTTAATGCAACTTCTTCTTCCCAATTATCTTCCTGTCCTAAATTAGTGATAGAAACATGTAGCCTGCAAGCCTCCTTCCTTATTTCTGTGCCATGGCAGACAAACAGAACTCTCTCTCTGAGCCTGAACATTCCACAGTACTTCTCGTCACAGTGCTTCAGGCATCCTGGAACAACTGAACAAATGTATCTTACAAGATGAAACCTATTTGCTATCTCCCCCTTAACTCCACCAGCTACAGTTCCTCTAGGTCCAGAGAACCCCAGGTCTCCATAGGCTCTTTTCAGAAGATATTTTTCTATATATTTTTTTCTTAGGAAAGAAGATTATGAATATTTACAAAGAAGATTGTGACTATCATTCAGGCTTCCATTTTAAGAAATCATACTCAGAGCAAAAATGAAGGATTTCTAGGTACCATTTTTAGGTACGTGAGTGTCAAGCTGTTATAGACTATAGGTGGCAGGAGGAAGACACCTTATTATAGGTTTGGCTAAGTTAAATCACCTGTACCTTCCGCCCTTATTTCTATACCTTCAGTCCTATCACTGTGTCCAGCAAGGTGGGATTAACACTCAAGAGGGAAGCTGACCAGTAGTGAATGAATGATGACATGAAGTAGAGGTATTTATGTTGGCCTTTTGAGGTCTAAAAAGCTGAGATCTTAGCATGAGTTTTGGTACAAACTAGTAACTGATGTTATCTCTCTGGTTTCCTTAGCTGTAAAATGAGGCAGATGAATTACATCAGGAACTAATATGGGCCAAGTGTCCAGCTTAACACAATGCCCACTTTTGTAAACAAAGTTTTATTAGGACACAAACACATTCACTCACTCACATGCTAGCTAAGACTGCTGTCATGCCGCCAAGACAGAATAATCGCTGTCTATTTTAGGTTCTGTGGGACAGAAATATTATGGTCCATTTTTATAGTTTCTACTTCTTCACTAAGGTTCTCACTTTATTTTATGTTTTGTTTTTCCTGATTTTGTTTAGTTGCCATCTGTGATTTCTTGCCTGCAGGTAGCAGTGGAAAGGGGAAGGTGGGTTAAGGAAGGGCAGGCCAGTTCTTGCTCTGTATCATAACTTCCAACCTCAAATGCCTACATGAATCAGACAAGCAACATTAATCAGTGAACTACTCCAGGTTTAAGGAAAAATCACTGGAACCACTTATGACCTTGGGATTGACTATTCTCTGATTGACTGTATTTGTGTTATTAGCAACCTTCATAGAGAAAAGCACTTCATAAAGAGGGAGAAGCATGCCGAGAGGACAGGGATGAGCTGGTAGGAGCAAAGTATGAGGCATGAGGACATTAAAATGAGGCTTGGAAGCAAGTTGGGGCCATATTGGGAAAGACTACAACTGCCAGACTGAACAAGGGAAAGTCTGGGTTATTCAGATGATAAAGTGGTGTGTTGAGATCAATTTTAGGATAGTATTACCTAAGGTATTGGGGAAAGGGGGCATTCATTGTAGGATGACTTACTGCCCCCATTTGCACTAGAGGAGTTTCCTGGGTTATAGGACTTAAACTGTGCTTAAGTGTGTTTAAGTGCTTAAACTGGGACAATCCTAGGAAACCAGACATTTTCAGCTTTGTAGAGACAAAGAGATCGGTCCAGAGCTATTCCTGTAGTCCAGACACAGGTGACAAGACTCCTAAGCTAAGGAATCTTTAATCCATTTTCTTCAAATAGATAACTTTCTGCCAAAGTTTCCATGGAAAGGAATGGCCTCCTCTTCTCTGTTTATGTCTTGTTCCATGTGCATCTAACTGTGATCTTTTATTAGCAAAAGTTATTATCCTGAAGAACTATATTAGTTTAGTGGCAGGAATATAGGCATATGGTTGGCCAGTGGAGACACTAATGGATAGCAAGCTTGGATGAGGGAAGGAAAGCTGGCTGCTGCTAATAAAAATAAATGCTCCCATGAAGAAGTATTGATGCTTACTTTGATCCAGAACTTCATCTGATATTTATAAGAACTAGTCAATTTAAATATTATTTTCACCCCATTTCTCCAGCAAGGTAGCTGAAGAGGTTGACTAACTTAACCAATGGCACACAACTATGAAGTGTGGGAGCTATAATTTAAGACGAGTCACCCCAACCTCTACTCCTGCAGCACATCTTACCTCCCCAACTGCAGTCACCCCTTTGTCTATCCTTGGGGCTTCCTCTCCATAAGTACCATGCACAACTCCCAGGAACTGCATGAGTTGCTTCAGACAAGACTCTCAACTGCCAGAAAAGAGCCAGTAGCCTGAAGGGAATTCAGAGGAGAGCCGCATGAATAATTAAGGGCTGAGAAGGATTGATCTATCAGGAAAGATTAGAAGAATTCAATATGTGTTGGTTGGCTAAGTTGAAACCCAAGGATGAGAAGGTTGGGGGCAGGGAGGAACAAGAAAGCAAAGTCATTATAAAATCGGTGGGCTTTCTGCTCAGGACAGAACAAGGAAGCAAGGCAGAAAGAAAGGCAAGAAAGTGGAAGCGTACAGGGAAGGTTCTAGAAGGATCTCCCAAGGAACAATTTTTTTGCCCCAGCATTCAGAGGAGAATCTAGCTAGACACCCACCTTGTGTGACATAATCCAGAAAGATCTACCTGACAAAGTTGGTGAATGTATCAAGTCTGACTTTCCTCTTTCTAAGCGGAATGCATTTCCTTAGCAAAGCATAAATTCAAGGTCCTTCCATGTCTCTCCAGCCTTCAGATCTTCCTCGGGTCTCTTATTTGTGAGACCTAACTGCTTAGTTCTACCCAGAGTCAATTTTCAATTACGCAAAAGGCAATCGGCTTGGAGATGTGGAGGATTAACCCAAGCACCACTGTGCCAGGCCGTGCTTCAAGCACTGTATAAACTTCAGTCCTTTTTTCACTCGTCCAAGATCACATAAGTCATTAGCCAGTTTCCAAAGGTGTTTTGTTTCTTTTAATTCCAGGCCCTTTGTGGTTGTTGTTCAGTCTCTCAGTCACGCCCAGCTCTCTGCGACTCCATGGACTACAGCATGGTAGGCTTCCCTGTCCTTCACTATCTCCCTGAGTTTGGTCAAACTCATGTACATTGAGTTTATGATGCCATATAATCATCTCATCCTCTGTTGGCCCCTTCTCTTCCTACCCTCAATCTTTCCCAGCATCAGGGTCTTTTCCAATGAGTTGGCTCATTTTCCAATCAGGTGGTCAAAGTATTGGAGCTTCAACTTCAGCAAGTCCTTCCAATGAATATTTAGGGTTGATTTCTTTTAGGATTGACTGGTTTGATCTCCTTGCAGTCCAAGGGACTCTTAAGAGTTCATGTGGATGCCATGTGGGAAGGATGTGGTCGAACCTCAGTGAAAATTCTTGACAACAGAAGCTTGGGTGAGCTTTCCTGGTTGGCAGTACTATATGCATGCTGCCAAACATCAGTACCAAGAAACTAACACTCGTCCAGACTCAATGGAAAGGACAATGGAATATGTTCCAACAATCCCATTTTTGAATGTATATCCAAAGGAATTGAACTCAGGTTCTCACCAAAATATCTAAATACCCATATTGTGTGCTAAGTTGCTTCAGTTGTGTCCGACTCTTTGTGATAAACTCTTTCATATATAAACAATAGAATATTATTCAGTCACAGGAAAGAAGGAAATCCTACCATTTGTGCAACTTGGAAGAATCTTGAGGGGCATTATGCTATGTGAAATAAGTCAGACAAACAGCGTATCACTTACATGAGGAATCTTGAAAAAAAAAATGCTGACCTCACAGAAACAGACAGGAGATTTGTGGTTATGAGGGTCTAGGGGTAGGTGGAAATGGGGAGATATTGGTAAAAGGGTATAACCTTCCAGTTATAACAAGATCCCCCTTGTACTGGGATTCTAAGGTACAGCATGGTAACTATAGCTAATAATATTGTATTTCTATATATATTTGAATGTTACTAAGAGAGCGAACCTTAAATTTACCACCACCACCACAAAAAATGTAACAGGATGGAAGTGGTAACTAGTGTTATGGTAATAATCATGTTGCAACATATATAATGGACATGAGTTTGAGCGAACTCTGGAAGATGGTGAAGAACAAGGAAGCCTGGCATGCTGCAGTCCATGGGGTCACAGAATCAGACATGATTTAGCAAGAACAAAAACATATATAAATGTATTAAAGCAGCACATTGTACACCTTGAACTTAATGTTACATGTCTATTATATTTCATTAAAGCTGGGGGGGAAAAGGCAATGGAGTAATGTCCCTGGAGTCTGCCCTAGTGCTTCTTTCTTTGTCTGGTTTTAACCTGAATCCTTATACTGTAATAAATTGTAACTATAACAGCTTTCAGTGAGTTCTGTGAGTCCTAGAGAATTATCTAAACTAAAGGTCTCAGTGGAAAGGTCTCCCATGGGAACTGTCCACATCTCAGACGCTGAAAGAAGAAATGTCCCATGAGCAGAGGGCAGGTTGTTTTACTTTCAGCACTGGGCCAGTTTGCTCTTAATAGCAAAATTGGTTTGTTTGTTTTTTTCTATAAACCATAAAGTCAATTCCATTGACTACATATTGCATATTACAAAAAATACTCAGTGTCTAGTGAATCCTGTTGAATTTTTTTCCAAACATTTTCTTCTTTCTCAAGACCTATGAATACAACTATACTCCATGCATAATTCTTATTTTCCTGTAAGAAAACATGCTTTCCAATGTAACAGTATGCTTTAGAAAGGCTAAATTTACAATGAATCAGAAAGGATTTGTAGGCAGTGTAATTAATAACATGATTTAAGAAGGGAGAATTGAGCCAGGGATTTTAAAAAGGCAAAGATTAATTACCTGGAAAAGGAGCGGGTAGAACCCTGAATGATTGGGTACAGGTTGAAGGAACTCAGTGAGTCACAACAACAGGGCATCAACTGACCCATGAAGTCAGCTGGGTAAAGCTTGAGAGAGGAGAGTAATGCCCAGGAGCTTTCCAGCTGGAAATGGAATTGAGAAACAGTGGCCTCCAAGTTCAGGTGGCTATGGAACAGATCTCACTGAAGTGGGAGAGCTTTGACTTGTACATATTGCTGCAGATGGCCTTTCTTCCAAAGTCCTTTCCTGGATATCTCATTCCCTTCACATGGTTTCCCTCTAGAATTTTTTTCTCTTCCCACAACTTCCCAAGTTGCATGATCTTGAGTGAGTTACCAACCTTCTCTGTGCTTTCAATGCCTGAAGTCAGTTGTAGGCCAATAACAAAGTTTAACTACCAGAGGCTGAACTGGCTGGCCTGGGGGTGTGGGTGAGGGGCCAGTGAAAACTATTAAAAATCAAATTTATATGTTATGCAACATTAAACTAAATTCAACAAAGGAGCTTCATAGTGAAATCTGCACTGCATGGAATGTATTCACAGAGGCCGTCTCATTTTGCATTGAGGGGACTTTTATTAAAAAATAACATAATGGGGGGACATCCCTGGTGGTCACAGTGGCTAAGACTGCAAGGGGCCTGGGTTCCATCCTTGGTCGAGTAACTAGGTCCCACAGGCCACAACTAAGAGTTTGCATGTCATAACTAAAGACCTTGCATACCACAACTAAAAAAAAAGAACCCACATGCTGCAATGAAGATCAAAGATCCAATGAGCCACAACCACAACTACTAAGACTCAATACAGCCACAGAAATAAAATTTTTTTTTAAAAGATACTTTAAAAAAATCACATGAAGAACATGAGCTTTGGAGTCAGACTCTGGATTCCAACTCTGCCATGGACCAGCTGTGTGACTTAAGCGAGTTACCAAACTTCTCTGTGCTTTCAATGCACAATGGAGATAATAACAGGGCTCACATTACAGGGGTTTCATGGGCTTCCCAGGTGGCACAATGGTAAAGAACCTGCCTGCTAATGCAGAAAATGCAAGAGATACAGGTTGTACCACTGGTTTGGGACGATCCTCTGGAGTAGGAAATGGCAACCCGCTCCAGTATTTTTCCCTGGATAATTCCATGAACAGAGAAGCCTGGTGGGCTATAGTCCATGGGGTCCCAAAGAGTTGGACACGACTAAGCATGCATTCACAGGCTTAAATTATTTAATGCATATTCTTAGAACAGTGCTTAACACATAACTTAACACAGTGCTTAACACAGTCCTCTTACCTCAAGGCAACATAATTAGAACTTCAGAATACTAGCAGTTTTTCAAAAGCTTCCCCCATCTCCATGTTTTTAATATGCATCCAGGGTTGAGAACCATTGTTCTGAAATTTATCCAACTGCTTTTCCAACGTTAATGTACAAAGGAAACTGAGGATTCTAGTCAAAATGCAGATTGTGATTCCATAGCTTGGGGTGAAATCCCAGATTCTGCATTTCTAACAAGTTCCCTGGTAATGCTGATGCTTCTGGTCAGCGGACTATGGATGCTAGGGCCTGTCAGCACACACAGTATTTGGAGAGAAGCCCCAAGTGGGTGCTCAGAGGTTGCAACTTGGCTGATAGGTCCTTGGGTTGGGAAGTGTGCCTCTATCTGTGCCTACTGGGCAGGGAGATAAGGCACTGAAATCCATTACGTTCTTCACCAGATGGTCAGGACTCTCGGGGCAGGTGTGAGGCTGCACACACAGGTTGTCAGTGAATTCGGCTGAGGGGACAAAGACAAGGGCTAACACAGGCAGCATTTGTAGCCAGAAGGACGGGATCAAGACTTGAAAGTAAAAAGAGGTAGATGAATGAAATTGCAGCAGACTTTTTTCCTCTCCTCATTCTTTCTCCTGCAGTCTCTAAGAGCCATCATTCTACATTCTTTCTCTGTAAATTTGGGTACTCTCAATACCTCATCGAGGTGGAATCATACACTATCTATTCTCTTGTGTCCAGCTTCTTTCACTTAGCCTTCAAGGTTCATCTAACTATGCTTGTGTCCAAGTTTCCTTCCTTTTTAAGACTGAGTAATATTCTCTTGTATAGACATACCACATTTTGCTTATCCACTCTTCCAACAGATGGCTCAGTGGTAAAGAATCCACCTGCCAATGCAGGAGAAGTTGGTTTGATCCTGGGTCAGGAAGATCCCCTGGAGAAGGAAATGACAGCCCACTCCAGTATTCTTGCCTTGCCTGTGAAAGCCCATGGACAGAGCTTGGTGGGCTAAAGTCCATGGGGTCGCAAAAGTCAGACATAGTGACAACAACAACAGTTCTTCTGCTTATGGTCACTAGAGTTGCTTCCATATTTTTACTGTTATAAATAAGCAGCTGTGAATATAGGTGAACAAATAACTCTTTGGACCTTGCTTTTAATTCTTTAGGGTATATCTAGAAATAGAACTGCTGGTATCAAATGGTAATTCCATTTTCAACTTTTTGTGGAACTTCCAGGCTATTTTCCATAGCAGTTGCACCATTTTGTACTCCCATTAACAGTGCACAAGGGTTCCAATTCCTCCACATTCTCACCAACTCTTATTATTTTCTGGGCTTCTTTCTTTATTTCCTCGGTAGTAGCTATCCTAATGGATATTAGGCAATAATTCATTGTGGTTTTGATTCACATTTCCCTGTTGATCAGTGACGCTGAGAGCAGTAGATTTAATAAAACTGATAATCTCACTCTAAACATTTATAGGCAGCATCTCATAATTCACTACTCAGGAGTGCTAGTTTACAGCTCGATGGGATCCTGTCGAAGCCAGAGTGGCTGCTCTGTGCACTGACACTAGGGCAGGCACTCCCTATGTCCCGCCAGATCCCCTCATCCTCAATCACCGCTTAAAAACTCTGCCTGAGGGCTTTTTTCCTAGTAGGGGGAGAATACTGTTTCATCACAGAGCATGGCGAAGTGCCAAATCAGAACTGATAGAGAATGAGTGGCCCCCGGGCCCCCTGCAGCAAGTGGCAGATGGAAAGCTGGTGGACAACTACCCTAGTTGCCTCTCCCCAGCACTGGGATATCTAAGGTATCTCTACACTTGTCCAAGTTTTTCCTGATTGAGTGGTTCATGCCTGCAGTGGAAATCAGTTGGACAATGCCTCCTTTTTTTGGCTTCCTTTTCTTCTCTGCCTCACTTCCCCACCTCCCTATAAGCATTTCCTCCAACCACAACCTGTGCTCAAATCCTGGCCTCAGGGTCTGTTTCTGAGAGGAACCCAAATCAAAACAGAATGCTACACCTCTTTCTGCTACCTATACTTGCAAACAGCCCGTACTTGTTCATGATTAGTGTAGAAAACAGTTAGGGAAAGATTTTGAGGTCTGAAAATATTCGAGAGAGTCTGTGCCTTGTCCTTAACCTTCTTCCAGGCTCTATTATTCACATTTTCCCCAGATATGCATGTGCCTCAAGGAGATTCATATGTCCCATATGTCCCACCTCTAATTACAAAACACTTCAAAGTAGCACGCTGCACATAGGGAATTGCTGGAAAGAATTTTAATTTCCATGAAAATACTTGAGTTTCCAGCACAATATAACATGTATTAGAAACCACATACATCTCAAGCCAAGGGAACATCTTCATAGATTTTAACGCTAGTAACAAGATAATACAGCTCATAATCACGGCAAACTTGTGTACCAGATGTTTTCTCTACTGGGCTCCCCTTGGTGGTTAGTTGCTCCTTCATAAATATCTGATTCATAACCATTACACTGAGAGTGAAACTACAAAAGGCAATTGTTATATGAGAAACATATGTTTTTCCTGAAGGAATTATGTGCTGTGCTGTGCTGTGCTTAGCTGCTCATTCATGTCCAACTCTTTGCAACCCCACAGACTGTAGCCTGCCAGTCTCCTCTGTCCATGGGGATTCTCCAGCCAAGAATACTGGAGTGGGTTGCCATGCCCTTCTCCAGAGGATCTTCCCAACCCAGGGATCAAACCCAGGTCTCCTGTCTTGCAGGTATATTCTTTACCATCTGAGTCACCAGGGAAGCCCAAAGGAATTATATACATTTTAAATAGGAGAGTGAAAATTAAAATGAGCCAAGTTCAAAATGGAAAAGAGGGGAAGGAGTTGAGAAATATCTTCTCCCAGCACTGAGAGGTTATCAGTGCTATCCTGGTGGGAAAGTAAATGTTTACCCAAGAGAAGCCAGGAGACTCCTCTAAGCTGGAGCCAAAATAGTAACCAGCTAATTCTAGAATGCAGTGAACAGCTGAGCAAACTGAGATGCCATCAGACAGCTCCAATGTTCTATTTCAAGGTTATGGATGTTATAACAGCAGGCAGCGCTAACACTCAAGAAATTCTGAGTATTAGGATGTGAATAGCAAGGGACAGAGGCTCTCTCCACCAGAATCTTCTCATTTTCTCCATGGAAAAAGAATTAAGGATATCTGTTTTGATATTTTGATGTAGGTGCATAATAGGAACCCTATGTCCCACTGAGGGAAATGCACATGTTACAAAAAGAAGAAATGTAGACTAACAATTCAGTTTAAGGTATAGTGATTAAAGTTTTTATTTTAAATTTCTCCAGGTCTTGAAAAAGGTAAAATGACTTGTGTGTGCATGTGTGTGTGTGTGTATTGGTTGCTCAGTCATGTCCAACTCTTTGTGATCCCATGGACTATAGCCCACCAGGCTCCTTTGTCCTTATAATTTTATCTAAAATACTGAACCCAGTATGTCTGTGGGGAGGGGCAGGAGAATCAGGGAGGATATCTGGGAATATTTAGCAAAATCAAGACTCTATTCTTTCTTCCAAAAAGAATCTACTCTTGTGACTAATGTAGGAATATATTCATACTTATCAGCCATTAAAGCTGTTTATCAATTATCTTTATTCTCAGTTTTGAACTTCTGATACTTCCCTTTTGATAACACAGTTGCATCCATTTGTCACTAGAAACAAAATACACATTAATAAAGCTATTACTTTAAAGCCAAGGATGGCATCAGAGATGATTAGAAAGGAAAAACAATACTCAAGGAAGGGCTGGGCTTTGCATGAAGCTATGTTAACCAGTTCTTATGGACCGAATGCTTGTGTTCCCCCCAATTTCACATGCTGAAGCCCTAACGCCCAATGTAACAAACATTTGGAGACAGGGCCTTTATGGTAGCATTCAAGGTGAAATGAGGTCATAACGGTGGGGCCCCAAGCTGGTAAGACTGCTGTACTATAAGAGGAGGAGACATCAAGAACTTTCTTGGTCTCTTTGTCATGTGAGGATCCAGTGGGAAGGCTGCCATTCCAACCATGTGCAAGCCCCTGTGTACCTGTCCTCTGAAGTAAAAGGCTCTTGCTTGAGTCTCCCAGGCCTACTTTAAGTCTCAAAAGGCTGACTCAGGAGTTAATGATTATGTTCATCTGCACCATTTTTCTAGATTCCACATATATATGTTAATATATGATATTTGTTTTTCTCTTTCTGACTTCACTCTGTATGACAGACTCTAGGTCCATCCACATCTCTAAATGGCCCAATTTCATTCCTTTTATGGCTGAATAATATTCCACTGTATATGTACACCACACCTTCTTTATTTATTCATCTGCCTGTGGACACAGGTTGTTTCCATTCCTGGCTATTATAAATAGTGCTGCAGTGAACATTGGGGTACATGTGTCTTATTGAATTAAGGTTTTCTCCTCTGACATGTAGTGGGATTGCTGGGTCACTTTCTGGGTACAGCGGAAACGAATGCAACATTGTAAAAAATTATACTCCAGTTACAAAAAAGAGGGGTTAACGATCAGGAAATGTGAAGAAAGGAAACACAGATTAACTGTTGAGCTGAGAAACTGGTAACAATTTAGAATAAATCTGCCATATAGAAGAATCATTGAAAACCTAGTTCTCTGAAAGATATAGTCTTGACACACATTCCTAAATTGTTTTTACAGGAAGCAGACCCCCTGCAGATGAAAACTTCTGACCACAAGAACAGAGACCCTAGACTACTTGAAACTTCACCTTGATGCCAAACAATCTGGGAATTTTGCATGAGCTGATCAGGTATTCTACAGCCCCCTCCCTCACACTGCCTTTAAAATGCCTTCCCTGAAAGCCTTCAGGGAGTTCCGATCTTTTGAGCATGAGCTACCTGTTCATCCTTCTTGCTTGGTGCCCTGTAATAAATGATGGACTCTCTTCCTCCACAACCCAGTGTCACTAGATTGGCTTGACTGCATGTGGGCAAGCATACCCAAGTTTGGTTTGCTAACACCAATGGCAAGCTCAGAAGAGAGCTCACACCAGAAACCCAACTGGACAGCACCTTGATCCTGGATGCCAGCCTCTGTAACTGTGAGAAATAAATATGTATTGTTTGGGCCACTCAGTCTGTGGGTTTTGTTAAGACAGCTCAATATACTGACTAATACACTAATCAAGGAGAATGTCCCCAGGTGAGAAATCACTCTCCCCAAAAATGAATCATGAAAAGAAAAAGAACATGATCACATGCCACGTTCTACTTGGTCTGACTTGAGGTGGCCAGTAGTGACATTTACACAGTGTTTTTAAAGGATATCTTGAGATGCAAAAGCTAAACCTCTGTTTCTTATTTTAATTTCACACCTTCCATAGCCAGAACTATGAACCTACCCACTGCTCCTCCCATTGGGGGTGAGAAAGCACCTCTCTCACCGGCTGGCTACATTGTTCAGGTAACTGCAGAAGAAAACCCAAAGGGAAGAAACAAAATGTTTCCTGCCCAATGTGACAACTTGTATGACAGGAATCATAGATTCCACTGAAGCTATTTCAGAAAAGATGAGAAAATAGTGGTAAAATTCCACAGATTTTGTTTAACAACATTTATCTGCCTTCCCAGACTCCAGAGAAGATAAGAAATTAGTCTTAACAAAACATTAAGTTTAAACACACTTCCTGGGTAAGAAAGGCATATTTGATCTTATCTTAGAACTGACTCGTCCTGATTCCCAATTTTTTACTTCCTTTCTCCATGAGATTCCTCATAAGACATGTGGAACAGTCAGTGACAAAACCTTTGTGTTGGAAAGTATCTAAGATACACCAGTTTCTCCATACCCAATCGATAGCCTTACACACACACACACACATACAACTGATTTTCAGCACTCTGAAGCTCAGTCTTTCAAACAAAGGAGGGCTTGACTTGCTCAATGAAACTGCATTTTCTAATCATTCAGTCACAGTTAAACGTAGTCATTTCTGAAGAGCATTTCAAAGTCTACTGATGGACAAATGGTACTATTGATTGGACCAACTGTAAACTCAAAGTTTCTCATCCAAATCCTTTTAATTGGCCTTGAGTGACACTCTTTTAAATGACTTTGGGAAGAGAAGAGAAAGAAACGTTCCAAGGATAACTCACACAAAGAAAATTTACATGCAGTCTTTGTTTCCCTTTCTTTGGCGTAGATACTACCAATTTATTATTTTTTTCCTTGAGGAAAGGAGTGAGAGTGTGAACAGCAGTCTGGATTTTTCTTGTTCTGTTACCATAATTAGAAAAGTCAGATAAAATTATGCAGGAGCAGATTGAGAGAAAAATATAGCTTGGCTTTCATATGAAATAGCTACCTCTTATAAATTCAAAGGTTTTTATCTCCCTGCAAATATCTTTCATCTCTGAGTAGTGTACCACTTTTAAGTCTGTTTTCATATTGAAAGACAAGCATATTCTTTGAAAATATTCAAACATTAATGGGACGCCTGTTCACCACCACTGCCGCCATTGTTAGGAATGGTACCTGATGGACTGGTGTCTTCCCAGTGGAGAGAGGCTAAAGATCATCACCCTGTAATTGTACAGTACTGACAAAATCAGGTCAGGATTGAAAACACCAGACAAATCATTTTCACAAAAACTGAAAATGCATCAATTTCCTTCTCCCACCACTGCCTCCAGTCTTTAGTCTTTTGCTGAACATATATTCAGGTCCTGGACAACAGCTGGAAAAATTTAGATAAAGTCACAAAGCTCTAGAACAAAGAAGGATGGTATTTTATATGTGGGATGCTAAGAAGGGTCCACTTCAGATTTAAATGGCTGAGTGTGAGAGACCAGACCACAAGCCACTTTGGTTCTTGGCCCTCATTCTGCACCCACGACACGTCATCTTTCTCTCAAAGCCTCCTTCCAATAGATCACGCTCAATTTCTATTATTTCCTGTATATTTCTACCAACAAGCACGGCCTTTTGTCACATGGTCCCATCTCATCCACCCAAACCCTGATCTCACTCAGTTCCATTGGCTCACAGCAACCCCACCCTCCTCCCTGTTTGTTTGGGGAGTGTTTTTCCATTTCACTTTCCATTCCACAAAACCAAACCAACACCCATCTATTTCATAGAATCCCTGACAGCTCCTCTACAAAGCAACCTCTTCCTTTTTTGCATTGACAAGTATGAATAGCTAAATTATACATATAGCATTTAGATTCTGCTTTGTATTTGGCCTTTAATCATTTACATGTTATGTCAATTTCTCAACCCAGATTGTAAGATAACTGAAGGTAGGGACCTTCTAAGTTTGCTTGGATGGTACTCTGTAGTGTTTAAACAATTGCTGGGACCCCATATATGTTTACTTTAGTATTACAGTGCTAAATATCTGCTTACTAAAGTGAGTAAGAGAGTTTCATTGTGCTTTCCATTAAAATTAATTTGATATGTGAAAAGTGCAATAAACTGTTTTCTCAGTGGAAGTAAAAGAAGAGAGGGGAGGAATCTGAGGAAGAGATGAAATTTGGGTATAATTCTTGGGATATAAAATTAAAAGGCCATCTGCCTTTGAGATGGAACAGATGTATAATTGATATTCAATGCTCATTTGCCACTTGAATTTTGCAGACATTTAATGCAGTAATTGTTTGTATAGTAAGATTCTAAATACCCTTTGGAGAACAGCTCACTTTTCCTATAGTCCCCATATTCAGTATCAGCAGTACCAGCAGATAGGAATGGGTTCTTATATACCTATAGCTTTGAAAATGTTATTTTAAAAGACAAATTTGCATGGTCTTCTAAAGAGAATAATATGAAAATATAAAAAATTTTAATAATATACCTTGATTCAGCATTCTCCATCTAGGATTTGACCTACAGTAAGAAGCCTCTTAATGAAGGTGAAAGGAGAGAGTGAAAAAGCTGGCTTAAAACTCAACATTCAAAAAACTAAGATCACGGCATCCAGTCCCATCACTTCATGGCAAATAGATGAGGAGAAAAATGGAAACAGTGACAGACTTTATTTTCTTGGACTCCAAAATTACTGTAGATGTTGATTGCAGCCATGAAATTAAAAGATACTTGCTCCCTGGAAAAAAAGCTATGACAAACCTAGACAGCATATTAAAAAGCAGGGACATCACTTGGCCAACAAAAGTCCATCTCGTCAAAGCTATGGTTTTTCCAGTAGTTGTGTATAGATGTGAGAGTTAGACCATAAAGAAAGCTGAGCGCCAAAGAACTGATGCTTTCGAACTGTGGTGTTCAAGAAGACTCTTGAGAGTCCCTTGGACAGCAAAGAGATCAAACCTGTCAATACTAAAGGCAATCAACCCTGAACATTCATCTGAAGGATTGATGCTGAAGCTGAAGCTCCAAGAGTTGGGCCACCTGATGCAAAAAGCCAACTCATTGGAAATGACCTTGATGCTGGGAAAGATTAAGGGCAGGAGAAAGGGGAAACAGAGGATTAGATGGCTGGATGGCATCATCGACTCAATGGACATAAGTCTGAGCAAATTCTGGGAGATAGTGAAGGACAGGGAAGCCTGGTGTGCTGCAGTCCATGGGGTTGCAAACAGTCGGACATGAGTGAGTGACTGAACAACAATAATATTCAAGCCATCTGCACAAAGATGTATGCACATGAATCTCCATTGCAGGATAGTTTGTAATTATAGAATAATGAAAATAGCCTAAGAAGGGATTGATTAAATGAATTATAATTCATACAATACTGTATATTCTTTTAAAAGAATGAAGTAATACTATATGGATTGACAAGGAAAGATGTTGCATCTGTATGGACAATTTCTGGAAGGATACACAATAATCCAAAGGATTAAGGAACTAGAGTGGGAGGTTATATATTTTTTCTCAGAGGGTGAAATAAATAAATAAATATATATATATATATATATATATATATATATATATATAAAAGTTACATATATCATGTAAAGTTATTTGTATTTTTTAAAACCAGCCAAATAACCTTAATTTGCAAAAAATGGTTTTAATAGTCAAAAGAATTTGGATCCAAGATTCAAATGGCTAAGCATCTACCGAGATTTTCAAAAAACATATTGCCTGTGTGTCTGTGTACTTAGTCACTCAGTCGTGACCAGCTCTTTGTGACCCCATGGACTGTAGCCCACCAGGCTCCTCTGTCCATGGGGATTCTCCAGGCAAGAATATTGGCATGGGTTGCCATGCCCACCTCACCTGTGTGTCTACATAATCATAATGAAGATTATAATATTTATTTTAAAGGACAATCCTGCATCCTTCCTACCTTTGCTTCTCTGAATTCTGTTTTGGAACTGTCATCCCTCAAATCTAGATGGTAACCTGACTGGTGTCTCAGAGGCTATTATCAGCAGACAACAGAGACGAAATAGGGTTAGTTTTTGTACTATTGGCTATTTCACATAAGCCACTGTCATAAAATGATGGTTATACTTTAAATATTTTGATGGTCCCCCCAAACCTCTTGTACCAAAAAAAAAAAAAACCCTTACCCAGTCTGTTCTATTTAAAAGCTATTTTGGTCCACATTTATCTTTGGCAGATCCTTTTGGTTCCCTACACCACAGCCATTATCCTGAACCTTCAGCTCTCCAGGAAGAATATTTAAAAAAAAGCCAGGGATTCTCTTTCCCAGTCCCTCTTACAGCGGAGGGGGTCTTGTGTGTTCTTCCAGGTTATTTGTTGCAAAGAAAAAAATCCACTCTAATTAGTTTAAGCAGGAAGGAAATTATTACAGAGTATTAGGGAGTTTAGATCCCCTGGAGTAGGAAATTATAACCCACTCCAGTATTCTTGCCAGGAAAATTCCATGGACAAAGGAGCCTGGCAGGCTACAGTCCATGCAGTGGTGAAGAGTCAGACATGACTGAGAACAGGCGTGCATGCACACACACACATGCAAACACCCACACACTAGGTAGTTTAAGAACATATGGGAAAACCAGTTGACCAAGGTCACTCACCACAGAGCCAAACGTAATGCCAAAGCATATTTCCAGACCCCAGAGCGTCACTCAGCCACCACCTCTGACAGCAGAGACTAGACACTGGCACCTCCACATCAGTTGGTCCCAAAGAACCAAACACTCTGCTATCTTGCTTGCAAGAAAATCTACAACAGCCACTTGTACTCATTCACTTCACTTCTCCAAGTCTGGTGCCAGAGAGCTTGCTTCATAGAAGCCAGATCACACGCAGAACCCCGGCTACAAGGGAGGTTGGGAAATGCATGTTTTAGATTCCCAGTCAATAATTTAGGAGGGTTGTGGGGGGGGGAGCGATTTTCCTCCTTGATAGAAATTAAGAGACACAAGGAGTGCTCTCTTTACTGTTCCTCCTCTTTCTGCTTTTGGACACAGAAGTGAGGGATGTGATGGTTGGAGCTGCAGCGTCATGCAACAGCCATGACTGTGAGATCATGTCATTGCCAACATCCCCTCCCCAAACTCTTGCACTTTTAATGTTTCAGTCTCTTTGAGCCTCTCTCCTAGAGTCCATAGCAATGTGTATGATTTCCCCATCTCTGAAATGCTTCCCTTGTTTCCTCCCACTCTTCAGGTTATCATCTCTTCTCCCCTTCTCCTCTATCTTCTCAGTATATATTTACTCACTTTCTATTCCCTCCTCATTCACTTGCAACCTAGCTTCTGATTTTATCACATCTAAGAAGCATCTCACCATAAGGTCACCACTGCCATCCTGATTGGCAAATACAATAAACACACTTCAGTTTTTATTTTCCTTTATCTCTCTGCTGCACTTGATGGCCTCAATCATCAATCCTTGGTCTTTCTTCAAACTCTCCACTCTCTTGTCATCCAAGACAGCATATGCTCTTGGACCTCCTTCCACTTCTTGACTTTCTTTGTCTCTTTCATTGGGCTTTCTTCCCACTCCCTACCCTTTCAATGGCTCATGGCTCCACCTAGTCTACACTCCCCAGGTGGTTTCATTCTCTCACATTCTTCAAACTGGCACGTGAATATTGGCAATTCTGAATATGCATGTCCTAACCAGAACTCCTCCCCAGCTTCACAAGCAAACACCTGATCACAGCTAGACACCTCCCCTATAATGTTTCACTGGCCCCCATGAACCCATCCAAAACAAAGTATCATTAATCCTTTAAAATCTATTCCTCCCTGTGACCTCCCCCTGCCTCCTCACCCAACATAATGACCTAAGGTCATCCTTGACTCCTCTCTCTGCCTACACATCCCATCAAAAACTAATCAACTGCTGATTTCACCTTATCATGTCTCTCTCATGTTCTTCTACACATCTTTGCAGAATGGTCTAGACAAATGCACACAGGATTACTTCATTCTCTTGTCTAAAATTTTTTAGGTATCTTCCATTCTCTGTAAGAGATGACCCAAGCTCCTCGGCAGAATATGGTCATTCCTTAACTCTCTAACATCATCCTCAGCCTCTCCCTGCCTTGGGCTTTTGTGCCTGTGATTCTAAACTTCTTAACTTCACTGAAATGTATGATGCAATTGTATGATTCTTTACTACTGCAAATTCTTTTAATTCTGCTTGAAATTCCTCTACTTCATCTCATGATCTGTACCTTCAAGCTCAGGTACTGTCTCTTTCTAGATGAATTTACTTAGTCAACAAATGTTTACTGAGCACTTACTATGTGCCAGGCACTGAGATAAGAGCTAAATAAACAATGGTGAATGAGACATATGTCCTTCTCTCAAAAAACTTACAACCCACATACTGACCTCTCTCTTCCTCCAGTTCTCCCAAGAAAGGGTGGGAGGGTGGAGTGCCCTTTTCTGTGCTCTAGTCATAGATACTGTTGTCTCTGCAGCAACCACACCCACCATCTTCTTTTCCTTTTCTGTGAAATTGACCCCATTCCCAGATGAAGCATAAATACTGATGTATCCAAGCCAAGCAGGCTCACTCCATGCCTCTTGGCTGGTAATCAGTTCATAATCCCAGGCTTAAGCCAACTGGTGCTTGACTTTCCCCTGGGGAGGGCAGATGAACTGAGTGGGCGCTCTCAAAAAGAAAGGAAGAATTTATTGATCCTATTTTGAGGAAAAACATTTCCTCTCTCCACCTAGGCTTGAACAGGTGTTGCTGGGAGCCACCTCCTTGTGACTGTTGGAGGGAAGTCAGCCTGCAGACAGAGCAGAGAGAGCAGAGGAGGTGGGAGTAGGGGTGGGATCAGAGTCTGATAATGACTTTACCTTTGGGCTTGCTATCTGAACTAAAGAATTTCCCTACTGTAAGCCAGTTGAGGCAAGTATTTATTTTATTAGTGGGGAGTCATGACGAAGCACCAATCTCTGCCTTCCACTTCAGTGGCCCATGAGTCTATCCCTTTCCTCCATCCCCACTGGCCCGGCATTCATCCAACTGGACTGTCAACAGGATGATTTCCACATCTTCTTACCCAGGCTCCCTCTCCTCGGGAACTTCTTCTTTCTATCCATTCTCTGTACTACTTCTTAAGTGATATTCCTGTTTCCCAACGCTGAGCACATCATCCCGTGTTTAAAAGCATTAGTGACTCTTAGTAAGTTTCAAATTCAAACTGCTTACCATTTGTTCAGAAAGTAGCCCGTGTCCATGCCTAGAGAGGATCTTGATCTCATCTCTGCCATCCCCTCTTACTATTCCCATACCCAAATGCCATATAGTTGCTGAAACATACAGCTCTCTCATTTGCATCTGTGTACACTGTTACCTATATCTGGAGCTCCGAACACCACCATCCACTTTCCATCCCTAATCTTTCAAAATTCACCTGAAATATCAGTACCCTTTAGAGGTTCCTACTCTGTGCTCCCGTGTTCTACAACACGTTGATGATTTCTCTGTCATAACATTAACTTGCTGTGTTGAAATTATTTGCTTATTGACATTTCCAGCAAAACTCTAAACTTCTTGAGAGCAGGGACCAGGTGGTATTTACATATCTATTCCTGTATCCTAACACTTTATCTAAGTGCTACCTTTCATAAACATTTTTAAAAGAGAGGAAGAGAAGAAGAGGGAAGGGAAAGGGAGGAAGCAGAAGGGGTGAGGGGGTACGGGAAGCTTCAGACTTTCCTGCCCTTGGTGCTTCATGGTTTTGGAGTGTGTATTACTGCCTGGCTTGGTAATCATGGGGAATGGGGAGGTAGCAAATAGTTGTTGACATAGGTAATGTTCACATTCCCAATTGCAGCAGCATATGGCAGTGACTGTAATGGCCTAACATAAAGCACTCCTGGACAATATTAATAACCAACCAGGTTAATGACCGAAGACTAAGCCTCAGGCCATGAATACTTTCTCCCTGTCATTAATCCCTGGGAAATGACCTCAGCCATGTTCATTATGGCTCAATTATGCTCACACTCTTTAAGAGGGGAAAAATAAAAGGCATTTTAGTCCTAACACCAAGCTACATCCCACCTTTTACCCCAACACATGGCAGTAAAGACACAAAACAAATTAGGAGTCCAAATACCAAGCATGTAAAGGAAGCAACACTATTGCATTATTAGCTCCCAGTCATCAGTGAGAACTAAAACCTGGGTTAGAGGTCATGGATCTTGACATTCTTCATGACTCATACATTGTCTGGACAGTCTTTGAAGGTACAACATAGAAGCATGAAACACTTGTGACACTTCAGATATTTAGAGTTTTGATAAAAACCTGAAAACCCAAAAGCAACTCTTTGCTAATAGGCAATAAATAAATAAATAAATAATTGGCTTATTCAGATATAAATCTACCATTCCATCAATAAATATTTATGGAGCAAAATTCCATAGACAAGTCGTGTGTAATACAACAAGTGAAAGACCTTCAAGGAACATGCAATTAGGTTACAAAGAATGAACACACACTGTGGTGGCTTTTAAACACATCCTAAAATATTTTGACATGTTTGACATGTTTGCTCATCCTCTCCATTTAGGATTAGACTCTCCTCTGAGTCTAGTCTTAGTGACTCTGGCAACAAAGAAAATTCAGCAGAAGTTGATCTGTGTGACCACCGAGGCTGGGTCCCCAAAGGTCACACAGCTCTGCCTTGTTAGCTCAGATACTTGGTTCTGGGTTCTGAGCCATCATGTAAGCAGTGCAACTATTTGGAAGTAGCCATGTTTTGAGGAAGCCCAAGCCATAGGGAGAAGCCCTGGACAATCACTGTGGTCAACACAACCAGCTGTGGTCCAGCAGACAGCAACATCACCACCACCACATATAAGTGGAGACACCTCCAGGAGATGCCAGACTCCACCTGTTCAGTGACCCCAGACTTTGACTCTTCCCAGCCAAGGTTTCAGACACTAGAGCAGAGACAAGCCATTCCCATTATCAACTTTTAGAACTTGTGACCCATAGAATTGGTGAGCACAATAAAATGATTGTATTAAGTCACACAGTGTGAGATAGTTGCATGCAGCAGTATAATTGGAATACACGTGCACACACACACAAACAAATACATCCGCTGCTTTGTGAAATTTAGGAATAGTTTGCTTATGTACATTCCCAGCTCAGTCATACACTACAGAAATCTGATGAAGTGCAGTCATCTAATGGAACTCCATTTAACCAACATCTAGCAAAAAAGCTCTTTAACTGCTCCAATGAGGCCATGTGGTATATTTAACACAAGAAAAAAAAAATTTTTATTAGTTTTGCCATACAATGACATGATATCACCATGGGTTTACATATGCTCCCCCTCCAGAACCCCCCTCCCTCCTTCCTCCCTCCTCCCTCCCCCCGGGGAAATCTCGATGCACCAGTCCCGAGCATCAATCCTGGGCTGGCGATTGATTACACATATGATAATTAACATGTTTCAATGCCATTCTCTCATATCATCCCACCCTTACCCTCATCCACAGAGTCCACAAGTCTATTCTATACATCTGCATTCCTTTTGCTGTCTCGCATGCTGGGTTCTCGTTACTGTCTTTCTAAATTCCATATATATGCATTAAAAATATACTGTATTGTTGTTTTTGCTTCTGGCTTACTTCACTCTGGATAATGGGCTCCAGTTTCGTCCATCTGAGTAGAACTGATTCAAATGAATTTTTTTTTTTAATGCTGAGTAATATTCCATTGTGTATATATGTACCACAGCTTTCTTATCCATTCGTCAGTTGATGGGCATCTAGGTTGCTTCCATGTCCTGGCTATTGTAAACAATGCAGCGATGAACATTGGGGTACACGTGGCTCTTTCAATTCTGGTTTCCTCGGTGTGTATGCCCAGCAGTGGAATTTCTGGGTCATATGGCAGGTCTATTTGCAGTTTTTTAAGGAACCTCCACACTGTTTTCCATAGTGGCTGTACTAGCTTGCATTCCCACCAACAGTGTAAGAGAGTTCCCTTTTCTCCACATCCTCTCCAGCATTTATTGCTTGTAGATTTTTGGATGGCAGCCATTCTGACTGGTGTAAAGTGATACCTCATTGTGGTTTTGATTTGCATGTCTCTGATAATGAGTGATGTTGAGCATCTTTTCATGTGTTTGTCACAAGAAAAATTAATTCCACAGTCAAGGTAACATCAATATGGTCCAAAGGTGGCCTCATATACCAAGGTAATATGAACTCTTTCTAACCACATCTGCTGGAATTCCCCTTTCACAGGCTTGACCTCCTGTTCTTTTCTCCCTACAGTCTTTTTTCAGGATTCTTGAGTTTCTGGGCTCACTCCCAGTTCTGCCCCTTCACATCTAATCATGGACCTAAAGGGACCAGCATCTCCAACTACCCATCATATATCTCGACTGGAAAATCTTATTAGCTCAGCACCTTCCACTCAGACTGCTAAGTTAATTGCAGCCTGTTCTTCGTATTGAATTTCCCACCCTGAAGTTGTTCCTATCTGCCCCCACGCCCTGCAGCTCCAATAGCCAACACTGTCAACTTGGCTACTTCTCCCTGTGTGTGGTCCCCTACTGCCAATCCATCATAAAGTCCTGAGGATGCTGCCTTCTGAACACTTCTTAAATTTGTCCACTTTGCTCTTTTCTCATACTGCCTCTTCATCCCCGATCTGAACTAGTGAAAATGACTCTAACCTGAATTCTTTCTTCCATCTCCCCAGTGCACCCTGCCTGCCACCTCCAGATTAAACTTCTCCACCCCCACAATCATTAAGTCAGTCCCCACCCAAGGCAGGCTCTTAAGTGCCCCTGATTCCACTCTAGGTGCTCATTGAAGCATTTGCAGCATCTTCCCTTATCTGGTCCCAACTCGATTCACCAGCTTTCTTCCTCCTCCAAGTCCTCTCCTTCATTTAGACTGTTGGCTCCCGACAAATCCCTCCTTTACATCCCCACCTCTGCCATCATCCCCTTTCCATGCTTAGCCATTTATAATCATTTCCTTCTGAATTTCCCTCTTCATTTTGTTCCATTTGCTGGAAAGATACCTTCTCTTTTCCTTCTCCCATCAAAAATAAACACACCCCAATTTCACTTCTGGGTATTTATCCAAAGGAAATGAAACAAAGATCTCACAGAGGTATCTGTGAGAACACCCATGTTCACGCAGCACAACGTGCATTAGTCAAGACATGGAAACAGTGCAAGCACCCATCAACACCCATCAATGACTGGATAAAAAAGATATGGAATATATATGCAATGGAATATTGTTTGGTCATATAAAGAACGAAATCCTGCCTTTGCAATAACATGGATGGACCTTGAACGCATTTTGTTAAGTGAGATAAGCCAGAAAGGGCAAGACATTACTGTGTTATCTCACTAATACATGGAATCTAAAAAAGCTGAACTCACAGAAATGGAGAGTAGAATAGAGTTACCAGGAGCTGTGATGAGGGAAAAGGTGAGGTGTTGATCAAAGGGTACAAACTTCCAGTTAGGAGATGAATAAATTCTGGAGATCCAGTGTACAGCTTGGTAGCTACAGTTAGTGAGGTATTACATACTCGAAAGTTGTTAAGAGGGTAGATTTTAGATGTTCTTATCACAAAAATGAGCTGGTAATTATATGGCAAGAAAGAAATGTTAGCTAATGAATTCGTCTATTTGGTGGATGAATTCTTTATGGTGGTAATCACTGTCCAATATATAACTGTATCAAATCAACATATTGCACACTTTAAACTTAATACAATGTTGTATGTCAATTATATTGCAATAAAACTAGAGGCGAAATGCACCCTTTGACATGACTTGATGTCCTTTTCTTCAACAGATTCTGTCTTAGCTAGATCTCTAAGTTTCACTCTTCTGTCCCCCTGACCACAGCAACATGCCTCTGAACGCCTTCCAACATGTTACTGGCACCACATCCATTAATCTGGGGCCATTTCCTTTCAAGCAGTGATACCTCAATGTTTTCTGTAATTCTACTTCTCTAATGATATTTAAGCTCTGGATAAGGACTATGAGCTGTACTTACCTCAGATTCCTCCCAGACCCTGGCCCAGTGCTAATGCTTGGAAGTGCTCGATCCAGACATCAATCTACTCAATTCACAGAGTGCAGTGCCAGGCATTGGGGCTTGATAAACCCTTTCTGGTCCTATAGCCTTTTGATTCCTTGTTACCAATTGCTCTTTAGCTTAAAAGAAGTTTCCTTGGTCACCTACTCTAAAGTTAGAGTAGTGTCTCCTCATGATTGCTTTACATTCCCAGTAGGGCTCTTAAACATTTATATTTCTGTTTATTTTCAATATATTATTTTTTTAATCTCCTCCCAGGGAATGTGATCTCAAGGACAGCAGAAGCCTCATTCAGTTTGTTCTCTGCTGCATCCTTTACATTAAAAGTGTCCAGAAACTAGTAGGTATTCAGTAAATATTTGTTGAATGAATAGATGACAACTATTCTCTATTTTTGATGGGCTCACACTCCATTAAGGAAAATAGACACAAAAGTCAAATATCATACAGCAGTGTTACCAATAAATGAGATGATAGAAAAAAATGTGGTGTATGTGTGTGTGGGTATGAATGAAATATAGGAGAAACTAAAAGAATGAGACTCTAGATAGTGGAAAGAACATTCATACAACTGCTAACATAGGAAGTTTGAAGGTTGGTGGAGGGAACAGTGGGACATAAGGCCAGGCAGGTGAGCTAGAGGCCAGAGCTTGAAGTGACCAACATGGTTACTGAAAAGCTTGAGCTTTATTCTGAGTGTAATTGGATATAATCAGAGGATATTAGGTCTAGAAGGTAGACCTTTCTTTTGTAAATATCACTCTGGAACATGTGCAGAGGGATGAAGAGGCAGCATGAGAAAAGAGCAAAGTGAACAAAATCAAGGGGTGTTCTGTGTCTGACAGAAGCAGGAAGACCAGGTAAGGTGGCTCTGCAGGTAGCCCAGGTACATGAGATTATAGACTTATTAAACAGTGGCAGGAGTTGGGGAGGATGAGGAGGAGGAGCTGCATAGGGGAAAAGAGTAGGAAGCAGAAGTACCAAGACCTGGAGATAACTGGACAAGGTGGATGAGGAAGAAGAAAGAGTTGAAGGTGAATTCTGATTTGACAGAGTAAATGATGCTTTCACCAAGATGCAGGCTATGAGTAGAGCATAAGTCCTCTTTGGGGTGATTTGAGTCTGAGGTACCTGTAGGATATGCAGGAGGATAAATCAATAAGCATTTGGTTTGGTAATCACCAGGAGCTTGGGGGAAAGCCTGAGCCACAGACACTACCAGAGAGTCAAGAATGTAAAATTAAAATTAAAATCATGGTTGTGCTTGATATTTCTTGGGAAAAACATCAAGAAAAGGTAGATAGTGCCTCTACTGCTCAGGGAAATTGCTTCTCCAGGTCTAAACAGCAAGACCAAAACATCAATATTCAGGGTTATAGAGAGCACTCATCACTATGCAACATGAGATGCAGATCAGTGTTACCCTGACATTGGAATTGTGTCCTACTCTGTATGTATCACACGATCTTAGTCAAGCATCTTTCCAGGACCTTTGATTACAACCAGGCTACATACCATATGTTCCATTAGATTTCCTATTTTAGCAGAGAATTCAGTGAGAAACTGCTACCTGCACCAGGACCATATGCTCTCCACACCGCCATTAAACTTTGCAAAGCAGCCACACAATTAATTTTTAGCAGAGATGCACTAATAGCTGCCCAGTCATGTGTACCAGGCCTGGATGGTGGGCATTTTGCATTTGCCAGAGAGAACATATTGCAGTCCATATTTTAATCATCTCCCCTCAGAGGGTAAGAAAAAATTGTTAGTTATTCAAGACAGGAATGCAAATTTAAATTTGACTGGAATGGTTCACCTGACCCTCAGAGCATCAGTGTTTCTAACACCATTGGCTGACTGTCCAAAAGTGGCCACTGACTGTCCAGAGGCTGGATTACAGAAAGAGAGAATTGGGTGGCTTTTTCTTTTAGGTTGATTCTGGCTCCTGCAGGAATCCAATGAGATGAGGTTGAGCGGGTGGTTGTTTAATATTATTTTAAGAAAAAGCAAGCAACTGTTAATATAGTTGGTCCTCTGTATCCATAGGTTATGCACCGCCTCCTACAATTCAAGCAAAAATGGGTTAAAAATATTGGAGAAGAAAATTCCAGAAAGCTTAAAAAAGCAAAAATTAAATTAGCCATATTCTGAGCACTATAGTGAATACACTTGAATAAAGTGATGTGTAGGTAGGTGTTCCCTGCTGGAGCATGTACCTTCTCAGGTCCTCAGTCTTTCCCCAGCACTCCTTGAATGAGCCTTGTTCAACCTCATGTCTTATTTATGCATTTCTATGTTTTGTGAACCCTTTCTTTCTGTGAAAAAAATGACTCCTACGAAGGACATAAGTGGTCAAAGTCACCCCTTGAAGTCTAAGAGAGCATAAAGGGCTATTTCTTGATGAGAAAGTGAAAATCTTTTAGAAAGTGGCGTGCCACTTGCCAAAGTGGGCCGTAGATTCAGTAAGTTTAAATCCAACATTTGAGCAATAAATCAGACAGCAGCTGAAATCCATGGCAGTGTTTGTGCTGCCCCTACCATGGCGAACGAGGTCTCTCTGGTTGGTGACAAAGTGCTTGCAAAGACTGAGAAACTAAGGTGGGTGGCTTAAGGACATGTCAAGCTGATGGCAAAATGATTTGTGAGAAAGCACATAGTCTGTACGAGAACTACTGTGAGGAGGTTGAGAAGACGAAGGACTTTAAAGCTAGTGAGAGAAGGCTGACTAGCTATGCACAGTGCTACAGCCTCAAGAACTTAAAGATCATGGGAGAAGCCACATGGCCTGATGTCGAGGCAGCATCACAGTTCCCAGAAGAGCTCAGGAGACTCACAGAAGAGAAGAGAAAGGCTACTGTTCAGAGCTACCTTCAGCTGTGATGATCCAGGCTTGCTCTGGAGGACAATCCCTAATCACACCTATACCCACGAGTACTAGTGTCAAAAGAGCCCCGAGGCTCAAAGTCTGAAAAGATCACCTCACTTTGGTGCCATGTGTCAACACAGCAGGTCACAAAAGCAAATGAGCAAACAATCCCCAGGCCCTTAAGAACCAAACCAAAAACTACCTGCATTTATTCTGGCACCACAACAAGAAGGTTTGGGTAATGGCCATCTTGCTCTTGGGATGATTCCATCAGTGCTTCATTCCTAAAAGGAAGAAGCACTTTGAAGAGAAGGCACTGCCATTCACAATCTTCCTTGTAACTGACATTACATTGGCTCCCAGCCACCCCAAGCTCTGCTTCTCCTGCTGAGAAAATGGAGGGGATGTTTCTGCCTCCTGCACTGCATCACTACTGCAGCCCCTTGATCAAGGCATCATCAAGTGCATGAAGGTGACACATACCCCCTCACCTTCAGGAGGATTTGTGGTACCCTTGATGTCAACCTGACAGCAGCATCACTGATTTACGGAAGCACTTCACAATTACAGAGGTCTGTCAATGCCCTAAAGCTGGAGCCAGTCAATGTGTGTTGGAAGCTATTATGGAGTGAGTCAGGCAGGGATTTCAGGAGCTTCCCTGCTCTTGATGCAAAAGTCAGGAACACCTTGAACACTGCAAGGGAAATTGGTGGGAAAGAATTCTCTGACATCATCATGGGTGATGTTGAGGAACATGTAGAACATAGAGGAACCCTTACCAATAAGGAACTTGAAGACATGCTGAAATCCTCACAGGTGATGATGGTGGTGGTGGTGAGGCAGAAAATTTAAAGAAGGCAGAGCCTTCAATTTGGACACTTGAAAAATTTGAAGCAGACTTTCAACAAGCACAAGTGTTTTTAAAGAACATGATTCTTGAGCACAATCTTTAGATGGAACAAAGTTTCTGTGTCACCAGAGGAATGACAACACTCTTACAACCACCACTAGATTTGTTTGCTGATGCAAAGGAAATGGAAAAAAAAAACCCCAGCTTCCAATAACAATGCTGCTAACTAAAGCATCTGCAACTGTGAAACCTCAGCCTTTGATGCCTGCAGATCCTGAGCCCTCAAACTCCACATATTCTGCCGCCAATTCCCCTGACCGCCTCCACAGCATCAACATTTATCAGGGGAACCCAGTTCTTCCTGAGCAGATGATCCTTCTGACATCCCATGAGAAAGTTCAAGTTGGCCTGATGTCTCACCCCTTACTTAGAGCCCACACCTTGTCATCTCACCGCATGCACACTGTAGGCATCATATAGCAAACATCACCATCACCATCATCATCACAAGGGTTAGCAACAGAAAAGCACCAGGGACTGCCCTGGTGGTCCGATGGTTAAGAATTTGCAATTCCAATGCAGAGGGCACAGATTTGCTTCCCAGTCAGGGAACTAAGATCCTACATGCTGCACTGTGCAGTCAAAAAAAAAAAAAGAGAGAGAAGAGCCAGGGTTTAGGTTCGTGTGTGTGTGTGTGTGTGTGTGTGTGTGTGTGTGTGTGTGTGTATGAGAGAGAGAGAGAATACACTTATATTTTCTATATTTATAATTATATTTCCTATTTATATTTTAAATAGTTTATTTTATGCTATGTACTTCTCTTTCAGATCATTAAGTGAAAGCAATCCCTAATAATATTATACTGTTGCTGACATGCTGTTATAGTCAGACCTATGATGTTTATGTCTGTGCTGAACATGCACAGATTTCTTTTCTTGTCATTATTCCCTAAACAATACAGCATAACAACTGTTGACATAGCATTTACATTGTATGAGGTCTTATAAGTAACCTAGGGATGATTTAAAGTGATGGGAGAATGTGGGTAGGTTATACTCAAATTCTATACCATTTTATACAGGGAACTTGAGGACCTTGGTTTCCACTGGGGTACTGGAACCAACCTCTGAGGGATGTTTAGGGATAGCTGGACTTGCTGGGCTAATGCAGACTTTGGTGCAGGAACAGTGCTTATTACTCTGCATGCACATCTCATTGAATTATTCCAAATCTTATGTATTAATAATAGCTATTATTATCCCATTTTAGTGATGGTGAGGCTTGTTCAAACCAGCATAAACTATTTAGGCAATTGGGGTTTCCCATTTATCTTTTTGAGTGAAACTGAACCTATGATTTAGAGTTCATCAATGCTTTCCCTCCATGGCTCGTTTTGTAGGCTCTCCATAATGGCAAACTAGGTGCAATGACCATTGTAATGGACTTCTATTGTTTTTGCCTTGCTACATCCCTTCCCCTCTTACAGGGAGTTCTTTTCCTTTTGGAACCTGCCCTTCCCATTTCATGTGATTCAGGTGGATTTTCCAGCCAGCTGACCCACCGCCTTCCTCATCTCAAGTTTAGAGACAGAAACCAACCTGCTTGATCAAAGAACACATTCCTGGACCCAGTGATTGTTCTAGGAAAAGTCTATTATCCAATAGGGCCAAATAGATGGTAACAGATGAGCTTGTGAAAAAAAAAAAAAAAAAGGTCTTCTTCATTTTGCTTGGTTCACTAACTCCTAAGGACAAATAATCCCAGGATTGCTGGAGGAAGAATCTTCCAGAGGCCGAAGTCATTGAGAGCAAAGTAGAATTGAGACACAGGAAGGGGCAAAGAAACAGGGTCCTGAGGCCATCACCCAAAGTCCTTGATCTAGGTTTTCCTGGAGCTGCATCATTTCTTGGTCTTCCCAATTATATTGGTCAATATCTTCCCCTCTTTGTGACACTAGTTTGAGTAGGTCTCTGTCACAACCAGAGAGACAGATTTGATGTAAAAGGAAAAAATATATATTCAACAAGAATGATCTGAGAGAAATGATTTGTCTGTCACTGATTTCAAATTTCATCTTCAGAGAACAGATAAATTTATATATTAAACACTAATGACAAAAATTATTGATATCAAGATTTCAGATTTTCCCATTAGGAAACCATACCTTAGAAACTAGACAATTAAGTGTAAGGATTTTAGCTACTGCCTTAGGTGTAACAATGACATGACATTTCCCAGAAACTTTGCATAATTATTCTACTTTAAACCAGAAAGATAAATGAACCAGTCATACCTGTAGACTACAATATCCAGGGTTCCCATCCCAGGCCCCATGCTTAGATGGTCCCACTTCACATACAATGCTTTAGATGGCTACAGTTTGTATTATTCTTCGAACTTCCATAAAGGTTGTCAGTATCACATTTTCAAACTTATGAGTTAGCCATCATGGAAACCTAGGTAATATTTCAATTTCATGTTCAGCAAGTCATTTAAACTTCTGAGTCTCAGCTTCATCATATAAAAGAAAGAGTGCTTGTCCACTTGAATTGCAGGGGACATCTGATAAGACAACAAATGCAAAAGCACTTTGAAAAACATAAGGATTATTATTGTTAACTCAAGAGCAAGATTCCTCAAGGCAGAGCTCAATTTTATTCTACACCATTTACCAACTGGGATCTGGTAAAAATCTGTGGTCTTATCAGAAATTCTGAATAGATACCTGTCACTGGTCGAATTTAGGCGAAAATTAGGCTTATATAGTCAAAGCTATGGTTTTTTTAGTAGTCATGTACAGATGTGAGAGTTGGACCATAAGGAAGGCTCAGCATCAAAGAACTGATGCTTTCGAATTGTGATGCTAGAGAAGATTCTTGAGAGTTCCTTGGAGTGCAAGGAGATCAAACCAGTCAACGCAAAGGAAATTAACCCTGAATATTCATTGGAAGGACTAATGCTGAAGCTGAAGTGCCAGTGCTTTGGCCACCTGATGTGAAGAGCTGACTCATTGGAAAAGACCCTGATGCTGGAAAAGACAGAAGGCAAAAGGAGAAGAGAGCAGCAGCAGATGAGATGGTTAGATAATATCACCAACTCATTGGACATGGATCTGAGCAAACTCCAGGAGATAGTGATGGACAGGGAAGCCTGGGATGCTGCAGTCCATGGGGTCACAAAGAGTCAGACACAACTGAGCGACTGAACAATAACAAATAGAACTAGAACTTAAGTCACACCCCAATCTACTCTCCTGACCATGTAACCCTTTGTTATCTATAGCCACTCTATGCAAACCAGTTGATTTTTCATTGTCCAAACACAATATAGATTTGAGTGTAATTTCATCACTCTCCTCACCTCAAATCTGCTCTTAACACATCCATTCCTCAACACTATACCTAACTTAATCAGTTTCTCCATTCTGACAATCAGTGTACTCCAGGGCTTTTGACCTCAGCACACCCTAGAGCTCGCTTGGTAAAGGTTATGCACTGTATTATTACAGTTCTTATGTCATTCTCTGAAGTCATCCTGTGAATGCCTAAAACAGTCTCCACATGTCTCTATCTTGTCTCTCCAATTAGACTGTAAGTCCACTAAAGCCAGTAACCAGTTTTTATTCTTTTTGGAAACAGCATATACTCAGCAGATAATTTTTGGTTAATTAAAAAGAAAATGTCCAAATGAAGAAAATGGTTGAAGATAGAAGAGTCTATAATGAAATGAAATGAGAACAATAAAACTACAGGACAGCAGATTATCAACTGGAATCTATTTAAAACAAACCAAGGAGTGACTCTACTAGAGAGAATTTCAGAAATATGAAATCAAATTTTTTATAACGGAAAGAACCTGATGGATAGTCTAATTCACGCTCTTCCTTCATTGAGAATAACCACCTGCTAATTCATCTGACTTATGAATTAGACTCTTTACATATTT
The DNA here is from genome assembly GCA_007570785.1 of Antilocapra americana. Lineage (NCBI taxonomy): Eukaryota > Metazoa > Chordata > Mammalia > Artiodactyla > Antilocapridae > Antilocapra > Antilocapra americana. Next base: position 4,118,336 of record ML660812.1, on the reverse strand, counting down.
AATTTTCCTATTGTAAAATGTGACTCTTACAACAGAAATTTCTTAGAAACGGAGTCCAAGAGAATGGGACCTTGAAAACACAGCAAGTCTTTGATGGATATAAAAATAATTCATTTGGCTACAGTCAAACCAGATGTCTTGAGTCATACTTGTGGTAAACCACTTTTTGATTTTACATGTCTACATGGAAAAGAATAATGATAACTGGGAAGACAGGATTACCCACCAGGAAACATGGAAAATGCAAAAGGGCTCCAAGATGAGGCCCGCCTTGAGGGCTTGATCCAAAGTGTCAGAAGATCCTAGTGGCCAGTTTCTCAAGCTTTGAAATGGTATCAGAGCACTGGCTTAAGAGTCAGAGGACCTCAACTTTGAGACTTTGCACCATCAGTTTCTGATGGGTGACCACTGACAAGTTCCCAAATTCTGATTATCAATTTTTAAAAATAAAACTATTGAAGGGATTATATGAGATAATATATATAAAGACAGTTTGCTTCCAGAAAAGTATGATGTGCATTATTGACAAGCTGACTAATTTACATTAAAAATAATTTTAATCAGTGTCTGAGCTTTCAGAATCTCAAAGCTAAAATGTCTTAATGCCATCTTGGTAGCCCCTTCGTTGTGTATCTCTATTCTGTCACCACAAAATAATCAATGAATCCCCGGCTCCAGTGTGTTCCAAACTCACATGACTTCAGTAAGTGACACACAGCCAAGAGCTTTCTGCTCTACAATTACTCACATCAGGCTGAAAGCTCCTAACAGTGTGACAAACGTATATCTTTTCTTACTTCCCAAGTTTTCTGTAAAGAAGGGCTTTTCCACAGCTTGGGAGACTGAATCCTAATGCTCACCCATTCCAGCGAATAGTATGAAACATACTTGCCCGGGCATAAAAGTCACGTGGGTGGGAACACATTTCCAAAAGCACTATCGTTCACATGCTAAAGGAGCAAATAAGATATGATGCTGAATAAAGCATTAGGAGCCCTCTTCTAAATATTAAATACTATTCCAAGGAGTCTAAAATCATGTCTAACAGACCTGTAAAGAATCCTGGTGATGAGCATGACCCGTTCAGTTTAGACCCCTTCAGATTAAGGCACAGAGAGGGAAGCGACATACCCAGGATCACCCAGTAAATGGCAGAGCTGGGAACAGAACATAGGATTCTCCACCTCTAGACTATGCTGCCATTTCCACTGCCAAATAAACATCTTCTGTCCTGAATCATTTAGAGGCTACACTGAATATAACCTCTGGCTGCCCCCTTATCCAAAAGCAATGGGAGTGGACAAATGTTTCCCCTTCCTCCCCTCCCCCCTGGGAGTTACTGGAAGACACAGAACCAGAATTGCAATCAGACATTCTGACATTGACCTTCCCCCAGATTGGGTGCTTGATGGGGGGCTCCCACTCTTGATCTTACACCATGCTTCTTCTCTCAGTCATTGAGCACTCCATAAATACTGGGAACTGATTGGCTGATTGATTAACTAATAAATAATAATATTTATAGCTTCCTTCCTCAACTCACAGCCAAAACAACTCTGCTAAATGGCCTCTTTTCCTTCTTTCTTTCCTCTGGACTTGCTTATAATTTTTGAGACTCATCATGTAGTTGGGGTCAGCGAAATAATTCCTTTAAGGCTTTACCCTTAAAGATGAAAAAAAGCAGTGAAGTCCATACGGGAAAATTCCCATGAACAACACATGAACCAGAAAACATGCATTAACTCCAATTACACACAATGCTCCAGGGTTTTCTAATCTAATGGTCCATCATGGTGTCAAGAGCTATTTCCCCCTGCTTCCAAGCGAGAAGTGCACATAGTCCTTTAATCTGGGCAGGAGATGAGTGCTGGAGAGAGATCTGAGGGCAGAGGCCGCTGACAAAGAGAGGATAAAGTCTGAGCTGCAGAGACCTCTGGGTTGGTGACTGTAATATCTGGGAGTCCCAGGAACAGGAGAACCTGGGTATGTCTGTATCAGAAGCAGCTAGACCAGGATGTTTAGCTGTTTGGATACCAAAGATGCAGCCTTAAGGAGGAAAACAGACACATATCCCAGTGCTCAGAAGCCCGGAAGAGAATTCAGAATAGAAATCTGGAGGCAAGCAGGCCATTTCTCAAGAACATGTTTCTATTTCGCATCAGCACAACACAGAATTTATTTCTGTACTGTTTAAACAATATCAGGTAATATACATGTGCATACCGGCATGTGAGTGTGCACACCTCTACTTTCCTGGCATATAACCCAGATTCTCAGTTTCCTGGGAGTCCCCTGGTCCTCACAGTTACTGCCACTTCAGTGCCTGTCACGGTCACAAACACTCAAAATCCCTACCATCCACTTCTGTGGCCATGGGTAGATGATGGAGGGTAAAGCATCACCAAACAATACAATTTATGAGGGAAGGAAAATGTATAAAGGGTAATTTCTTCAGAAAACAACTTTCATTCTTTCCCATCCTTCTCCCCCAGTGACATCAGAAGCCAGCAGAGGCTCATGAGATCTCAATTATTTCAAGTACCTCTGTGGCCTAAACCACATTTGGAATAATGCAGAACCATGGGATCTGACTCCTAGCTTGACCTGGCTCACCACCTAGGAGACAGGCTCCCAGCCCGCTCATCTTCCAAGCAGCTTTAATAAACTCCCCAGGTCTCCAAAAGCAGCATCTCCCCGTCTCCATCGGAAAGGAGAGGTCAATGCACATAGCAGAAGTACTTATGCTTTGTGTGCAAAATCTCCCATGTCACTGTGGTACCCATTCACACACCCAGCTTAATGTGGGCTGCTTCTGTCAGCATCCCCAGGGCACGTGGGCTACTTGGTGAGGAGGAGGGTGGAGCCTCAGGACAGTACCTGAACCCTGAACCCAGCATCCAGCAAAAGGTCAATAAAGTAAAACAAGGCAATGCCACTGACCTTGTTTGCTTAAATATGCTAAGAGCAGAGGCCTTCTTAACATAATAGAAATCACAGAGCAGCTGAAAGTAGGTCAGTGATCCATACAGAGCTTGCCACGGTCTCCTCAATTGTAGCTGGGAAATAAGCTTTCTCCAGCTCTGCAGCCCAAGTGCCACAAAAGGCCATAAGCCAACCTCATAGGCTGCTTTATGGGGAAGTCTGAGTAGACACATGGGCACCTGGAATGAAAGGCCTATTCCATCACCATGTGGGCAAAAAACTGCATGGTTGCCAGGAGAAGATGTAAACAAACAAACAAACAAACCTGATTACCTCAGTTTAGATTGAAAAAACAAAAAGACACGTTGGGGGGCAGGGAGAGGATGCTGAGATCCAAGGGGAGGCGTTGGTGGGAATCTATTTCCAGAGGCTCTCAGCACCTGTTTGCAAACTCATCTCTCAAAATAGCATTAAGCAACAAGTTTCTGTAATGGCAAATCTAAGGCTTCTTTTCCCTAGAAGTGCTTTGTCATAGCTGAGACTCTTCACCCAAGAAATCATTTCAGAACAGCGTGTGGGATAAAGCAGAGATTTTGAATATGTCTGCAGCTACTGATGCAGCAGAAGCAGCAGCCCACGGTGTGTGGTGTGTGATGCAGAGAGGCCGGAGCTGGGCGCTGCCTGGGCCCCACCTCCTCCTGAGCACTCACCATCAGCAGGCTGAGCGCAGAGTCTGGCACCAGCTGCACTGCCATGGTCTCCGATTCCCATGCACAAATCTCCTGCACACTCAGTCTGCCTGGGCCCTGGGCAACTGCAGAGCATCCACAGAAACCTACAGCAAAACAGCAAAAAATCCAGACTCAGGTGTAAAAGGGCTCGAGACACTGAGTGGCCACATTTCACATGGGGTGGCAGGAGAGGTCAAGGGGATGTTGACAAGAAGGGGTGGGAATTCTGCCTAAGGAGAAAGAGAAAAAAAAAAAGGAAAAATAGGAAGCTGCAGGATTTTTAAAAGGTGAACCCTGCCTAGCTTCCCTAAGCCATGCAAGCACAGAAGCCACATCAGACGCAAACATAAAAGCTGAGATGTTTCCCTGGCACCTGAGCCTAGGCAGCAGCTCCTCTTTTAACTGACGATTAAAATAAAACATTTCCTATTGCAGATAAATCAGGCAGCCCGAATAACCTCCCCTCCCCGCCTTCTCTGCATCTCTCAGCAATTCTGCTGCATAAACAAGCTGGATGTCAACCTACCGCTTGCAGTCTGGTCAGAGTCTTCTTTCCTGAAGAAAGGTGTGTTCCCTTTTGCAAAATCAAGTCTCTGGGAGCGAGAGAGCAGAGCCTGACCACGAGCATCAGGCAGTCACTGGAGATGAGCAGATGCTCTCACCAGAACCAAGCAGGAAGTCAGTTATGAACTGACCCCTTCCACCATCCCCAAATCTACTTTTCCTCCCCAAGTAGACAGGCAAGCCGAGTTCCCCGTGGGGCTAACATACTTCCGAGGGCCATGTAATTACAGTGCCTGTTCTGTGAGCGTTCTGATCTCCCTGCCTGCACCACATGTACACGGCAGACAGACACCCTCTACCTCTCTCTCCCTCCCTCCCTCCCTGCCTCCCTCCCTCCTTTCCCTCCCATCTCTCCACCAGGCTGCCTGTTAGGAATTTTGAAGGAGACTCTCTATCTTAGGGAGGCTTGGAAGGATAATTTGTAGCCAGGGACAGTGCCTAAGACAAAAAAAGCAAATTACCCTTGAAAATCATATCATGCAGCATTTTCCTGGGAAGACGTCAATGGGAAAAAAAAAAAAAAAAAAAGAAGTTGGCCCAGGCTTATATAAAGGCTTTCCAGAGTCAAAAATTTAAGAAAATTAAAGCATCTTTTTTTTTTTCTTTTTTATGAGCACTGCCAAGCTTCTATCTTCTTCTGGAGTCCACCTTTTCAACTAAAAATAGCAATTACTAATACTTCTGGCAAGTTTCTCATGCCCTTTTCTGATTTCTCCCTTTATTCACCTGCTGTAATGACTGCAAAAATTCTTTGGAATTAACTACACAGTATGAAGTATAGGAACATGGAAATCAATTTTCTAAATAAAAATTGGGGGAAAGAAATCAATAACCTTTAAATGTTCCTATGGACAAGTATAGCTGTTTCCCCTACATAATTTATACTTTCAAAAGCATTTATTTGATCATCGCAGGGCTTGGCACAAAGTAAGTGCTCAGAAATATTAATGGAGTGAATGAAGAGTTTCTTCTCTTATGGTGATCCAGTGGGTCAAAACTCTCTTCCATACTGTTGGATTGGATTCTAATGTCCTTGACCTTGGGAATGCCTGAGAATCAATCCTCACTGTCAGGTGCTTGAAAATTCACAGTATGATCTGAGTGTGGCTTTGCAATGAGCTACAGAACATTTTAGATTTGTTGGTGGGTTTCATAAAGGAATTTTAAATTAACCATAATAATAATAATAATGATTTAAGGAACATATTTACGGGTTCTCTTAACCTTGTGGATGGGTTGCTAAGTGTATTCAACTCATCGTTGCTGAGTACCTACTATGTGCTCTATTCTGTGATGGGCTTTGCAGAAGGTACAAAACTCAATTATAATAATCTCTCCCTTCAAGGGGCTTTTCATCTGGTAGGTGTGATGATATCCAACAATCATTTATGAGACAAGACAATCTGTAATAAATGTTATAAAGTGACCTAAAAACAGTTCAGGCATCACAGAGAAGAGAGAGTTTAATTTTAGCTTCAAAAGAATATCACTGTTTTTGAGTTGGAATTTAAGGGAATACACAGAACTTATTTTTTATGACTTTTGGTTTATGATTCCATGTGGATTACATACTTGAAAATTATAGAAAGCATAAGGGAAAAAGTAACTATTGTCGCTATTGCAGTTGGTGGATAAGGGCAGAGGAATTGTGTATCCCACAGTGGGCCCAGTCTGGAGTTCCTGGTATGGAGAAGCCCAGGACACCTGTGGCTGAGAGAATGCATGTCAGCCACTGATACTGGACCTCAGCACACCTGCCTCCCTCTCTCTTTACTTTGCTTGGAAAGCCTCACCCTGAATCCCTGCCATAGAAAGAATCTAGAAAACAGATTCAGCAACATGCCTCAAGTGTGAGGACATTATTGGGATATGTCATCTCAGGGCAGCAAGAGTGAAGGAGGTGGGAGAGGATGAAAGTGGTACCTTTACAGATGGTCACAGTACAGATGCTCAGTAGTGAGGAATGGAGACTAGACAGGCGTAGGACTTTATTCCCTGGGATAGTCCATCAAAGAGTGGGAGAGGAGGGGGGTTACCAGCCTTTTTCTGGTAACCAGCCTTCTCCTGTCCATCAGATGACTCTTGTTGGCTAAATGGGCTATACAGGTCATGAATTTCCTTATATTTCAGTTTTAGCTGACCTGCAGGTAGCCATCCACATAACATAAATGCATATAACATGTGAGTCCAGAAATGAAAGGACATCCTTCAGCGTTGTGTGTCAGTCAAATGGGACCTGGGCATCGAGGCTGCCAAGGGTCCTTCCTCAGTGTATGTGACAGAAGCTGGCTCAAAGTCTGGCCTATACTCTGGGGGAGGCTGGGATGGCCAGCCATGCTAAGAAGTGAAATGACAGTGACAGCAGCTGGGCTCCCCACCAAGCAAAGAGCTAAATCCCAGAGGCCATGACAGGGGCCAAGCAAGTTCAGGAGCTGCAAAAACTGGGTCTGGTGAAAACATATATGTTTACATAACTTTCAATATCAAGAGTTATAGCCTTCATACAACATTTCCTGGCTTTTCCATTTGAGCATTCAAATGTGCTTTGTTTGTACAAATATTTTTTAAAAAATTTTAATTGGAATAGAGCAATAATAGTAATTTTAATTGCTTTAACATCTTTTTAAATTTTATTTTTTATTGAAGAATAATTGTTTTACAGAATTTTGTTTTCTGTAAAACCTGAACATGAATCAGTCATAGGTATATATATATGCCCTCCCTTTTGAAACTCCCTCCCATCTCCTGCCCCATTCCACCCCTCTAGATTGACACAGAGCCACTGTTTGAGTTTCCTGAGCCATACATCAAATTCCCATTGGCTATCTATTTTACATATGGTAATGTAAGCTTCCATGTTACTCTTTCCATACATCTCACCTTCTCCTCCTCTCTCCCCATGTCCATAAGTCTAATTTCTATGTCTGCTTCTCCCTTGCTACTCTGTAAATAAATTCTTCAGCACCATTTTTCTAGATTCTGTATATATGCATTCAGTACAGTTCAGTTGCTGAGTTGTGTCCAACTCCTTGAGAACCCAAGGACTGCAGCACGCCAGGCCTCCCTGTGCATCACCAACAGCCGGAGTTTACTCAAACTCATGTCCATTGAGTTGGAGATGCCATCCAACCATCTCATCCTTTGTCGTCCCCTTCCCCTCATGCCTTCAAACTTTCCCAGCATCAAGGTTTTCTCAAATGAGTCAGCTCTTCACATTAGGTGGCCAAAGGATTGGAGTTTCAGCTTCAGAATCAGTCCTTCCAATGAACAATCGGGACTGTTCTCTTTTAGGATGGACTGGTTGGATCTCCTTAAAGTCCAAGGGACTTTCAAGAGTCTTCTCCAGCACCACGGTTCAAAAGCATCAATTCTTTGGCACTCATATTTCTTTATAGTCCAACTCTCACATCCATACATGACTACTGAAAAAACCATAGCCTTGACTAGATGGACCTTGTTGGCAAAGTAGTGTCTCTGCTTTTATATATGCTGTCAGGTTGGTCATAGCTTTCCTTCCCAGGAGCAAGCATCTTTTAATTTCAAGGCTGCAATCACCATCTGCAATGGTTTTGGAGCCCCAAAAATAAAGTCAGCCACTGTTTCCACTGTTTACCTATCTGTTTGCCATGAAGTGATGGGACCAGATGTCATGATCTTAGTTTTCTGAATGTTGAGCTTTAGGCCAACTTTTTCACTCTCCTCTTTCACTTTCATCAAGAGGTTCTTTAGTTCTTCTTCACTATCTGCCATAAAGGTGGTGTCATCTGCATGTCTGAGATTATTGCTGTTTCTCCCAGCAAACTTGATTCTAGCTTGTGCTTCCTCCAGCCCAGCATTTCTCATGATGTACTCTGCATATAAATTAAATAAGCAGGGTGACAATATACAGCCTTGATGTACTCCTTTTCCTATTTGGAACCAGTGTGTTGTTCCATGTCCAGTTCTAACTGTTGCTTCCTGACCTGCATATAGATTTCTCAGGAGGCAGGTCAGGTAGTCTCCATCTCTTTGAGAATTTTCCACAGTTTGTTGTGATCCACACAGTCAAAGGCTTTGGCACAGTCAATAAAACAGAAGTAGATGTTTTTCTGGAACTCTCTTGCTTTTTCGATGATCCAGCAGATGTTGGGAATTTTATCTCTGGTTCCTCTGCCTTTTCTAAAAACTGCTTGAACATCTGGAAGTTCACGGTTCATGTACCGCTGAAGCCTGGCTTGGAGAATTTTGAGCATTACTTTATTAGTGTGTGAGATGAGTGAAATTATGTGGTAGTTTGAGCATTCTTTGGCATTGCCTTTCTTTGGGATTGGAATGAAAACTGACCCTTTCCAGTCCTGTGGCCACTGTTGAGTTTTCCAAATCTGCTGACATATTGAGTGCAGCACTGTAATGGCATCATGTTTTAGGATTTCAAATGGAGCAACTGGAATTTCATCACCTCCACTTGCTTTGTTCATAGTGATGCTTCCTAAGGCCCACTTGACTTCACATTCCAGGATGTCTGGCTCTACATGAGTGATCACACCATCGTGTTTTTCTGGGTTGTGAAGATCTTTTTTGTATAGTTCTTCTGTGTATTCTTGCCACCTCTTCTTAATATCTTCTGCTTCTGTTAGGTCAATACAATTTCTGTCCTTTATTGAGCCCATCTTTGCATGAAATGTTCCCTTGGTATCTCTAATTTTCTGGAAGAGATCTCTAGTGTTTCCATTCTGTTGTTTCCCTCTATTTCTCTGCATTGATCACTGAGGAAGGCTTTTCTTACCTCTCCTTGCTGTTCTTTGGAGCTCTGCATTCAAATAGGTATTATCTTTCCTTTTTTCCTTTGCTTTTCATTTCTCTTCTTTTCACAGCTATTTGTCAGGCCTCCTCAGACAGCCATTTTGCTTTTTTACATTTCTTTTTCTTGGGGATGGTCTTGATCCCTGTCTCCTTTACAATGTCATGAACCTCCATCCATAGTTCATCAGGCACTCTGTCTATCAGATCTAGACCCTTAAATCTATTTCTCACTTCCACTGTATAATCATAAGGGATTTACTTTAGGTCATATCTGAATGGTCTAGTGGTTTTCCCTACTTTCTTCAGTTAAGTCTGAATTTGGCAATAAGGAGTTCATGTTCTGAGCCACAGTCAGCTCCAGATCTTGTTTTTGTTGACTGTATGGAGCTTCTCCATCTTTGGCTGCAAAGAATATAATCAGCCTGACTTTGGTGTTGGCCATCTGGTGATGTCTATGTGTAGGGTCTTCTCTTGTGTTGTTGGAAGAGGGTGTTTGCTATGACCAATGTGTTCCTTTGGCAAAACTCGATTAGCCTTTGCCCTGCTTCATTCTGTACTCCAAGGCCAAATTTGCCTGTTACTCCAGGTGTTTCTTGACTGTCTACTTTTGCATTCCAGTCCCCAATAATGAAATGGGCATCTTTTTTGGGTGTTAGTTCTAGAAGGTCTTGTAGGTCTTCATAGAACTCTTCAACTCAGCTTCTTCAGAGTTACTGGTTGCGGCATAGACTTAGATTACTGTGATACTGAATGGTTTGCCTTGGAAATTAACAGAGAGCATCCTGTCATTTTTGAGATTGCATCCAAGTACTGCATTTTGAACTCTTCTGTTGACTATGATGGCTACTCCATATCTTCTAAGGGATTCTTGCCCACAGTAGTAGACATAATGGTCATCTGAGTTAAATTCACCCATTCCAGTCCATTTTAGTTCACTGACTCCTAAAATGTTAACATTCACTCTTGCCATCTCCTGTTTGACCACTTCCAATTTGCCTTGATTCATGGACCTCATATTCCAAGTTCCTGTGCAATATTGCTCTTTACAGCATCAGACTTTGCTTCTACCACCAGTCACATTCACAACTGGGTGTTGTTTTTGCTTTGGCTCCGTCTCTTCATTCTTTCTGGAGTTATTCCTCCACTGATCTCCAGTAGCATATTAGGCACCTACCAACCTGAGGAGTTCATCTTTCAGTGTCCTATCTTTTTGCTTTTTCTTACTGTTCATGGAGTATCAAGAAAGAATACTGAAGTGGTTTGCCATTCCCTTCTCCAGTGGACTACGTTTTTCAGAACTCTCCACAATGGTCCATCCATCTTGGGTGGTCCTACATGGCATGGCTTAGTTTCACTGAGTTAGACAAGGCTGTGGTCTATAACTAGATTTGTTAGTTTTCTGTGATTATGGTTTCAGTTTGTTTGCCCTCTGATGCCCTCTCTCAGTGCCTACTGTCTTACTGGGGTTTCTCTTACCTTGGACATAGGTTTCTCCTCACGGCTGCCACTACTGACCTTGGACATGGGGTATGTCCTCTCAGATGCTTCCTGCTCCAGCACTATATGTGTTTGAACACAATATTTATCTTTCTCTTTCTGACTCACTTCACTCTGTATAACAGGTTCTAGGTTCATCCACCTCATCAGAACTGACTCAAATATGTTCCTTTTTATGGCTGAGTGATATTCCACTGTGTATATGTACCACAACTTCTTTATCCATTCATCTGTCAATGGACATCTAAGTTGCTTCCATGTTCTAGCTATTGTAAATAGTGCTGCAATGAACAATGGGATACATGTGTCTTTTTCAGTTTTGGTTTCCTCAGGGTATATGCCTAGCAGTGGGATTGCTGGGTCTTATGGTGGCTTTATTCCTAGTTTTTCAAGAAATCACCATACTGTCTTCCATAGTGGCTGTATCAATTTACATTCCCACCAACAGTGCAAGAGCATTCCTTTTTCTCCACATCCTCTCTAGCATTTATTCTTTGTAGACTTTTTGATGAGGGCCATTCTGACTGGTGTGAGGTCATATCTCATTGTAGTTTTGATTTGCTTTTCTCTAATAATGAGTGATGTTGAGCATCTTTTCATGTGTTTGTTAGCCATTTGTATGTCTTCTCTGGAGAAATGTATGTTTAAGCCTTTTCCCACTTTTTCATTGGGTAGTTTGATTTTCTGGCATTGAGTTGTATGAGCTGCTTGTATATTTTGGAAATTAATCCTTTGTCAGTTGTTTCATTTGCTATTATTTTCTTCCATTCCAAGGGTTGTCCTTTCACCTTGCTTATAGCTAGGACTTCCAGAACTATGTTGAATAACAGTGGTGAAAGAGGACACTCTTGTCTTGTTCCTGATCTTAGGGGGAATGATTTCAGTTTGTGACCATTGAGAATAATGTTTGCTGTAGGCTTGTCATATATATCCTTTGCTATGTTGAGGTAAGTTCCTTCTAGGCCCATTTTTTAAATCCTAAATGGGGTGCTGGATTTTGTTAAAGGCTTTTTCTGCAGCTATTGAGATTATCATATGGTTTTTAACTTTCAGTTTGTTAATATAGTGTATCACATTGATTGATTTGTGTATATTAAAGAATCCTTGCATTCCTGGAATAAACCCAACTTGATCATAGTGTATGAGCTTTTTTATGTGTTCTTGAATTTTGTTTGCTAAAATTTTGTTGAGGATTTTTGCATCTATATTCATCCGTGATAATAGCCTGTAGTGTTCTCTTTTTGTGTTATCTTTGTCCAGTTTTGGTATCAGGGTGATGGTGGCCTCGTAGAATGAGCTTGGAAGTGTTCCTTCCTCTGCAAGTTTTTGAAACACTTTTTGAAGGATAGGCATTAGCTCTTCTCTAAATGGTTGATTATGGCATCCGGTCCCATCATTTCATGGCAAGTAGATGGGGAAACAGTGGCTGACTTTATTTTAGGGGGGCTCCAAAATCACTGCAGATGGTGACTGCAGCCATGAAATTAAAAGATGCTTACTCTTTGGAAGGAAACTTATGACCAACCTAGACAGCATATTAAAAAGCAGAGACTACTTTGCCAACACAGATCCATCTAATCAAGGCTATGGTTTTTCCAGTAGTCATGTATGAATATGAGAGTTGGACTATAAAGAAATATGAGTGCTGAAGAATTGATGCTTTTGAACTGTGGTGTTGGAGAAGACTCTTGAGAGTCCCTTGGACTGCAAGGAGATCCAACCAGTCCATTCGAAAGGAGATCAGACTTGAGTGTTCATTGGAAGAACTAATTTGAAGCTGAAACTCCAATATTTTGGCCACCTTATGCGAAGAGCTGACTCATTTGAAAAGACCCTGATGCTGAGAAAGATTAGGAGCAGGAGAAAGGGGAAACAGAGGATGAGGATGGTTGGATAGCATCACCAACTCAATGAAGATGAGTTTAAGTAGACCCTGGGAGTTGGTGATGGACAGGGAGGCCTGGCATGCTCCTGTCCATGGGGTCACAAAGAGTCAGAAACAACTGAGCGACTGAATTGAACTGAACTGAAATGGTTGATAGAATTCTCCTGTGAAGCCATCTGGTACTGGGCTTTTGTTTTTTGGGAGATTTTTGATCACAGCTTCAATTTCAGTGCTTGTAATTGAGTTGTTCATAATTTCTATTTCTTCCTGGTTCTGTCTTGTAAAATTGAACTTTTCTAAAAATCTGTCTATTTCTTCCAGGCTATCCATTTTATTACCATATAGTTGTTCATAATACTCTCTTATAATCCTTTGTATTTCTGCATTATCCGTTGTAATCTCTCCTTTTCCACTTCTAATTTTGTTGATTGGATTCTTCTCTCTTCTTTTCTTGATGAGTCTGGCTAAATGTTTGTCAATTTTGTCTATCTTCTCAAAGAAGCAGCTTTTAGTTTTATTAATCTTTACTATTGTTTCTTTCATTTCTTTTGCATTTATTTCTGCTCAGAGCTTTATTATTTCTTTCCTTCTACTTACTAATTTTGAGGGGTTTTTTTCTTTTTTTTCCAGTTGTTTTAGTAGTAAAGTTAGGTTGTCTATTTTATGTTTTTCAAGTTTCTTCCCTCTTAGAAGTGCTTTAGTTGCATTCCGTAGGTTTTGAGTTGTTCTGTTTTCACCGGCATTTGTTTCTAGAAATTTTTTGATTTCCCTTTTGATTTCTTCAGTAACCTATTGGTTATTTAGAAATGTGTTGTTTAATCTCCATATGTTTGTGTTTCTTAACAGTTTTTTTTCTTGTAACTGATATCTAGCCTCATAAGTGTTGTGGTCAGAGAAGATGCTTGATATGATTTCAATTTTCTTAAATTTACTGAGGTTTGATTTGTGCCCCAAGATGTGGTCTATCCTGGAGAATGTTCCATGTGCACTTGAGAAGAAGGTGTATTCTTCTGCATTTGGATGGGATGAAATGGCCTGAAGATGTCAATGAGATCCATTTCATCTAATGTATTATTTAAGACTTTGTGTTTCCATTTTAATTTTCTGCATTGATGATCTGTCCATTGGTGTGAGTGGGGTGTTAAAGTCTCCTCCTATTATTGTGTTATGATATCGCCATGGGTTTACATATGCTCCCCCTCCAGAACCCCCCTCCCTCCTCCCTCCCCCCGGGGAAATCTCCATGCACCAGCCCCGAGCATCAATCCTGGGCTGGCGATTGATTACACATATGATAATTAACATGTTTCAATGCCATTCTCCCATATCATCCCACCCTTGCCCTCATCCACAGAGCCCACGAGTCTGTTCTATACATCTGCATTCCTTTTGCTGTCTCGCATGCTGGGTTCTCGTTACAGTCTTTCTAAATTCCATATATATGCGTTAGTATATTGTATTGTTGTTTTTCCTTCTGGCTTACTTCACTCTGGATAATGGGCTCCAGTTTTTTAAGGAATCTCCACACTGTTTTCCATAGTGGCTGTACTAGTTTGCATTCCCACCAACATTGGAGGGTTCCCTTTTCTACACATCCTCTCCAGCATTTATTGCTTGTAGACTTTTGGATGGCAGCCATTCTGACTGGTGTAAAGTGGTACCTCACTGTGGTTTCGATTTGCATTTCTCTGATAAAGAGTGATGTTGAGCATCTTTTCATGTGTTTGTTAGCCATTTTTATGTCTTCTTTGGAGAAATGTCTGTTTAGTTCTTTGGCCCACTTTTTGATTGGGTCGTTTATTTTTCTGGAATGGAGCTGCAGGAGTTGCTTGTATATTTTTGAGATTAATTGTTTGTCCGTTGCTTCGTTTGCTATTATTTTCTCCCATTCTGAAGGCTGCCTTTTCACCTTGCTTTTAGTTTCCTTTGTTGTGCAGAAGCTTTTAATTTTACTCAGCCATTAAAAAGAATTCATTTGAATCAGTTCTACTCAGGTGGACGGAATTGGAGCATATTATCCAGAGTGAAGTAAGCCAGAAGGAAAAACAAAAATACAGTATACTAACGCATATATGTGGAATTTAGAAAGATGGTAATGAGAACCCTGTATGTGAGACAGCAAAAGAAACGCAGATGTATAGAACAGTCTTGTGGACTCTATGGAAGAGGGCAAGGGTGGGATGATATGGGAGAATGGCATTGAAACATGTTAATTATCATATGTGAAATCAATCGCCAGCCCAGATTTGATGCTCAGGGCTGGTGCACCGGGATGACCCAGAGAGAGGGAATTGGGAGGGAGGAGGGAGGGGGGGTTCTGGAAGGGGAACATATGCATACCCATGGCAGATTCATGTCAATGTATGGCAAAAACAACACAATAAAGTAAAGAAAATTTAAAAAAATAAAAATAAATAAAAGCACCTCAATTAAAGCACAGTTTAATGTCACACCCAACAAAACCTATTGCAAAAAAAACAACAAAACAGAATAGCCAATAAACACCTCTTCTGAACTTAGTGTGAAGCTATTGGGTAGACTCTGATGTTTGGGTCACTCACTGCTGCCTGTGTAAATTGCCCCATGCAACAAATTTCTCTTGGAATTTAGTACAAGGAAAATGTCTATTCCTCCTGAGGTGGTCTGAATGACCGATAGCTTTAGCCCCAGAATCCTTGCTAAGACATTTTATTCTTGGAAATCAGAAAGCTACTCTGTCATTTGCTTTGTGACACAGGGTAGGTACCAAGAGGATGAGGTGAAAATCAAGTCAAATGTTATTATACCTTTGGTGAAGCAGCACCCAGTGGGCCTTAAATAACTGTTAGTTCCCTTACATCTCCTTTACATCTGTAAAATGAAAATAATAGTACTCACCACAGTTGGTACCTTTGGCTGCCAGAATACTTGAAGCCTAATTTTACTTTCAATTAGAGCAGATATTATCATAGTTGGCATTCTTACTTTCTTGGTTTTCCTCAACCTTGTTTTTCTTTTTAATTCATAATGTATTACCCTTATTTAGTAGGCCTTTTTGTCAGTAAGCCATCTGAAATTCTTTTTTGGAATCAATCATTCTTTAATGTTAAGTTGCTCTCAAATAAATTTGGCACAATGTGGAATATTTTGCATCTACTAAAAGGGCAATTATGAAAGCTATTTAGAAATATAGAAACTGTGTGTCTGAGACATAATGTGGACTTGACCATAAAATGATACATATACTCTAATTGCAGCCATGTAAATATTTGTATTTTAAGAGGATTCTGCTTCTAGCCAAGATGTAGTAACAGGGACAAAGTTTACTCTCTCACCCAAAATAAACAAACCAAAAAACCAGACAAAATATATGAACCAATATTTTTTAAGATACTGAAAGCAGGGCAACAAAGGACAATGATCCACAATTTGCCTTATAACTGTCTCAGATTATTGATTAAAGTTGTTTTAGGCCACAGAACAGAGAGGGAATCCTAATGGAATCAAGCAGATTCCCCAATTAGGAGACAAAGTTGAGAGTCAGGGGGGACCAAGATGGACAGAGTTCTCACACAGGCCCAGGAATTGTACCTGTTCATACATCCAGTCAGGAAAGCCTAATTCATGGTGCATTAGGTAGGATGCTCAAAAAGTTCTTGCCTCAGTAGCAAGGAATGCTCATGCTCACTCACTTAGTTGTATCCAACTCTTTGCGACCCCATGGACTGTAGTCTGCCAGGTCCTTCTGTCCATGGGATTGTCCAGGCAAGAATACAGCAGTGGGTTGCCATTTCCTTCTTCAGGGGATCTTCCCGACCCAGGGAAACAAAGCTTTGTCTCCTGCATTGGCAGGTGAATTCTTTACCACTGTACCACCTGGGAAGAAAGGAACAATTAGTCATAGATTGATCAGTCCCCTGGAGTCTGCCTAGCAGATCAGAACAGCAAGACATGGAAGCATCAAACTACTTCCACGTAAGTTAACTGCATTCCAAAACAAAGCTAAAGAACATTTATATAAGTTCAAAAATATCCAGCATCCAAGAAGGTAAAATTTATAATGCCTGTCACCTAATAAAAATTGCCAGGTATGGAAAGCAGTAGGGAACTATGACCATTAAATAACAGACAAATCAATAAAAATCATCCAGAACTAACACAGTTGTTAAAGTTATCAGAGAAGTACATGAAAAGAGCTATTATAATTTTATTGAATATGTTAAAAAAATTAAGTAGTGATATGGAAGATATAAAATAAAATCAACTTGAACTTTCAGAGATTAAAAACTACAATGTCAAAAATAAAAAAAACATATTGGTTTGGATTCATGGAGATTACATATTAAAGAAAGAGAAATTAGTGAACTTGAAAACATAGATACTATTAAAATTGAAAGATAGACACAAAATTCTTCTTCCAAATAAAACAAAATGAGCATCTGTGAACTGTAGGGTCGCTTCTATCAGCCAAGTGTACATGTAATTTATATCCCTGAAGAAAGGCAAATACAGAAAATATATTTGAAGAGATAATGGCTAAAACTTCCCTAAATTATACATTACAGATGAACAAACTCTAAGCATAAGAAACATGAAGAAAACTACACTAAGTCACATTGTAATCAAATTGCACAGTATCAGTTATAAGGAAATTATTTTGAAAGCGACCAGAGTGAAACAAACCTATGTCATACACAGAGGAACAAAAGTAAAGGTAACATTAGATTTCTTATCAGAAATCAGCAGAGCAACATCCTTTAATAAATTTAAAGGAAAACTGTTAGGATTCTTTAATCCAACAAAAGTGACTTTCAAAAGCAAAAGCTATACTTTTTCAAAAATACAAAATTAATAAAAGGAAAAGAGATTTGAAAGAAGTAAAACTTCCCACCCTTTATCTCCCCAAAAATCAGGCCCTAATGGCTTCACTGATTATAGCAAATATTTAAAGAAGAAATAACAATTCTTTACAAGTTATTTGAGAACATGGAAGATGAAGAAATATTTCTAAACTCATTTTATAAGGTTATCATTACCTTGGTATCAAAATCAGACAAAGACAATATAATAAAAGAAAATTATATATTAATTAACCCTCATGAACAAGGGTGCAAACATTCTAAACTAAATTATAGAAAATAGAACTTAAATTTTAATATATTAAAAAGATAACATATCATGACCAGACAAAGCTTATTCAAAGAATACAAAGTTGATTTAACATTCTGAAGGTGACCTATGTAATTTATCATAATAACAAACTAAAAAAGAAAAAAAACAAAAAATTACCTCAATTGATGTATTTAAAAAGCAAATGACAAATTTAAGCATCTATTCCTGATTTTTTTTAAAAAAATTCAGCAAACTAGAAATAGAAAAGAACTTTCTCAACCTGAGAAAGACAAGGAATGAACTATCAATACAGGCAACAACATGGATCAATCTCAAAATAATTACAGTGCATGAAAGAAGCTAGACCAAAAAATACATATTATGTGATTCCATTCATATAAAATTCTGGATTATTTAAACTAATGCATAGTGATAGCAGGTCAATTGTTTCCTGGGGAATAGGACTGGGGTAGGAAGGAAAGAACATACAGCAAAAGGTCCACAGAAGGGAGGGATAAAAACAAGGCATGAGGAAAATGTGGGTGGTGATGACTATGTCATTATCTTTATTATGGTGGTGATTTTATGGATCTGTAAATGTGTCAGAACTTTCCAACTGTCTTCTTCAAATGTGTGCAGGTTGGGACTTCCCTGGTGGTCTAGGGGTTAAGAATCCACCTTCCAATGCAGAGGACATAGGTTTGATCCTTGTTCAAGGAACTAAGATCCCACATGCCATGGGGCAACTAAGCCCATGCACTGCAACTAAAGAGCCTGCTTGCCACAACCAGAGAAAACCTGTGAGCTGCAATGAAGACCCAGTGCAACCAAAAAAAAAAAAAAAAAAAAGTGCAGGTTACTGCATGCCAAAGGGTTCCACAGAAGGCCAATACCTTCGAAAGTATGTGACCCAATTTGAGAAAGATAGAACTTTTATCATGATTGTTCAAAGAGGGCATGATCAGCTCATGGACAAGAAGAAAGGTATAGATTGAGGAGCTCATAGGGTCAAGAGTAGACATTGTTCTTTGTTGCTGTTGAAAGCTGAAGAGTTGCAGGTTTGTTTTAAAGAAGCCAGCAAGATGAAAAGACAAAGGACATACAAATCCCAAAAGAATCAAAGGAGAATAGTTTCAACAGAGGGGCTGTGATTGGGCAGAGGGTTGTATCTTCCCATGAAATAAAAAGAAAGGTGAAAATGCATTGCAATGTTGAGAAAACATGAAGGAGGCATAGAAACAGTGATATGTTAATCTGCTAAGGAAGGTTTGAAGCACCTTCATTCAATGGTCTTGATCTCAGTAGAGAGTTTCCATGTTTTTCCTTTCTTCTTCTGCTTCAACCAGGACAATGTGCTCTGGGAAATGCTGGTCCCAGAGGGATGGTTCACGCCTCCACCCTCCTCCCTTATGCCAGGCCTCTCAGTCAGAGCTGTTGTCGAACATGAACGCACAAGGTTCCAGAGTGGATGACCACCCCATACAAGGCCTGCATAAGGGCAAGCTTACCTGGGCACTCTCCCTAATGTCTTTCAGTGACCTGAGCCCAGAACCCATCCCGTCCTGCTGTCTCTCAGACCCAGACTCAAAATTCTCTGCCTACTCCTCTGAAGTACAACTGTGGATGGTAGCCCCACTCCTGGCCTCCCTGGGCCACCCAGGGGAATTACAGATGCCACTCACCAGCAAATGCAGTCCTTCTTAGCTCTAAACCAGAGTAAGGAATCCATGATATCCTGTATTGTGCCAAGGGGTACCCACAGCCTTCATATGCCACTTCCTTGCTGGGCTGGCTGGATCCACACAGCTGGTTTTGCCTTTGTCCTCTTCCCAGCATTCTAGTTCCACAAGATTCCAACCCTGTCCCCAAACCCTAGGACATATGTTGTCCATGCAGCATCGTGGTCAACTTCACCAGCCCACCTACTCTACCAGTCCACCTACAGCCAGGATTCCCCTCCCAAAGGGCTAACAGAATGCATGTGCCAACAGCCTTGACATTTTGGCCACCCCAGTTCTAAAAGGAAATGAGCAATACTACATAAAGAAGACAAAGCATAGGAAACAGGCAAATCAGTACATTTCTTGTAACACCCAAATACCTCTAATTCATCTGTTACTATATACAGATGTTCACGTTAATTCTTTAATGTTGATTTTTAAAAATTTTACACAAATTACATCACAAAGTCCTTTACCAAGACTCAACTATCTTTCGTAACATCTCTCATCTTTAAGCACAGGTAAACCTTCTGTGATATTTGAATCACAGTCAAATTTTGTGTTTTGCTATTTGCTCCTATAAGCCTTATCTGATAACTACTTTCCTAATTCCTCACCTTAGGCTCATAATAGACAGCTCACATCAGATTGTTAAACTATAGGCTACTTCATTATAATCAAATGCTGAACATTTTTTTTTTTTGCTTTCTAGTTATTGTTGTAATTCAGCTTTGTGCAGATAACATTTGTTTTCCTTCTAAATTATTTTCATATACACATTTCTCCACACTAAGATTACCAGAATAAAGCTAAAATTAGTTTCATGTTGCCTAAAATATTACCCTGTTGAAGTGAATCAATTTCCAGTGTCATCTCTAGTGCAAGAGGCAGCTTCAAGATTCATCAGCACTTCCTCTGATGCTGACTTGTTTAATAGGTATGTAATTTACTCTGAAATGAGTTTAATTTCTATTTATTTTCTGATAAATGAGGTTAAACAATTATTCTCTCATGTGACTTCTTTATTCCCCATTTATATATATATATATATATACATATATATATATATATATGTACACATGTATTTGTCTATTGGAGATTTGGTGCTGGTTTGGGGGATTTTATGAGCTGTTTACATATTTCATCTATTAAGTTTATATCTGTTGTAAAGGTATATTTGTAAAACATCAGAAATCTTAAAAAACATTTAATAACACTGTACATGTGACACTTGGAGTTCCTGCAAGAACTTAAATTTTTTTCTTTATTTTGCTGCTATTTTATCTTTGTTTCATTTTAATTGTACAGAAGTTTGAATTTTATTTAAAAGCCTTTGCCCATTTTTTTCTTTATAACTTCTCTAATAATCTAAAATGATTTCTATATTTGGTTAAATAAACTCTCTTTGCACATGATTTAGTTTTCTATTTTAATTCTTTGAGGTAAATTTGTCTTTTGCCACACTGAAATAAAATTACTCTAGAAGCATGTATAGAATAAGTTTGTTCTATATAATTCTATTACACATATTTGCCATATATTATCTTTTCATATGTACTAAAAATTATTTATGCATGCCCTATTTTATTGCAATGGTCTATATTTTTCCTCCTACTACCAGCTCAATTATTATTATTTTTCAATCTATTTTATAATTATTAGTTCCTCATTAACACTTTCATATTTTTGTCTATCTTTCCAAGAATACTATAAAACCAGTTATTTTGAATTCTTTAAAACACCAGTGATATCATTGGTATTTCAACTGAAGAAGTGAAGGGAAATGAAATCACTCAGTCGTGTCTGACTCTTTGCAACTCCATGGACTGTAGCCTGCCAGGCTCCTCCATCCATGGGATTTTCCAGGCAAGAATACTGGAGTGGGTAGCCATTTCCTTCCCAGGGAATTTTCCTGACCTAGGGGTCAAACCCTGGTCTCCCTCATTTCAGGTAGACTCTTTACCATCTGAGCCAAAAGGTGTCTTAAAACTATAAACAGAAAAAATTGCCACCTCCATTCAAACTTCCTCTCCAAAAAGGATGTATTTTTCTATATATTCAGGCCTTTTTGTCCACCATGAAAATTTTGTAGTTTTTTTAATATGTTTTATATACTCTCACACAAGTTTAATTAACATATAATTCAATTTTGTGGCTATCATAAATTGGAAGTCTTTTATTATTATATTTTAAGCTGAATAATAAAGGCATTTGAGTATAGGACTTATCTGTGTGATTCTGTCTTTTGACCAGCAGTTTTTCTCACTGTTCTATTATCTCTAATAGCTTTGGTTGATTATTTTAGCTCTTCTAGGTATATAATCATAGTTTTCTAATGGAGTTCCTTTTAAAGCTCATTTCTTTTTTATATGTTATTATGTGGACAAGAAAATAGAAATTTCTGCAAAATAGCCATCGTGAAAGCCACTCCATCCTGCTACTCATGCTGAAAAGAAACTCACATCCACATTTATGTGTCAGTAAAACTTGCTGACTGTACTTTCAAAACATTTCCAGAATCCCAGTCCTTCCTAGCATCTCCACTCTATCTCAGCCACAAGGCCCTCTCACAGGGATTATTCCAACAGCCTCCTTAACACAGCCTGAAAAACTAACTAGAGTGATTTTCAAGATGTTAGGTCAGATTTTGTCACACTTCTGCTCAAAATCTTCCAAAATCCTGATGAAAAGTGAAAATGTTAGTCGCTCAGCTGTGTCCAACTCTTTGTGACCTCATGGACTGTAGCCCACCAGGCTCCTCTGTCCATGGAATT
This sequence comes from Antilocapra americana, assembly GCA_007570785.1. NCBI lineage: Eukaryota > Metazoa > Chordata > Mammalia > Artiodactyla > Antilocapridae > Antilocapra > Antilocapra americana. The sequence continues at coordinate 4,096,369 of ML660812.1, read as the reverse complement.
CTCCAGGCAAGAATACTGGGGTGGGTTGCCATTTCCTTTTCCAGGGGATCTTCCCAACCCCAGGGATTGAACCCATGTTTCCTATATTGCAGACAGATCCTTGATAGTTCCTTGCAAAGCCCTAGATGGTCTGCCCCTTCCATCTGTACAACCTAAGACTTCATTACTCATTAAATTCTTTCCAGTTACAGGAGACGTTATTATTACTTGAATATATCAGATATATTTCTGCCTCAGGGCCCTTGCACTTGCTACTACGGATACCTGGAAAGCTCTTCCCTGGTGTTTGGATGGCTCACCCCTTTGCCACCTCCAAGTGTGTGCTCAAATATTAGATTCTAAGTGATGCTTTCCCCCTGACTCCCCTATTTAAAATTACTTCCTCTCCTTGTGCTTCCTAAGCCTTTCCTGCTTTATTTTTCTCCATTGCACTTTTCACCATGTGACGCTGCATCTATGCATGTGTTTCTCATCTTCCTACCTATCTTCTTCCCATACAACCTGAGACTAAAATAGAAGCTAGGCTCTGAGAGAGCAAAGCTCTGTCTATTTTGCTTTTTACTGTGTCCTCAGCATTAGGAAATAGTTGCTCAATACATAATTTTATTGAATAAAAGAACTGAATTGTACTGAATTATTTTTCTATCAGGTGGAGGGTGAATAATTCTGAATATATGCAAGCTCAGTATGATTTTTACCTATGATATTAAATGGACCTTTTTATCATGTAAAGAATGTTTAAAAATTTATTTGATTGAAATATAGTTGATTTGCAATGTTGTGTTAATTCCAGCTGTACAGCAAAGTGATTCAGTTGTACACATATATACTTTTTAATATTCTTCTCCATTATGGTTTAGGCTTCCCTTGTGGCTCAGCTGGCAAAGAATCTGCCTTCAATGTGGGAGACCTGGGTTCGATCTCTGGGTTGGGAAGATCCCCTGGAGAAGAGAAAGGCTATGCACTCCAGTATTCTGGCCTGGAGAATTCCATGGACTGCACAGTCCAAGCGGTCACAAAGAGTTGGACACAAATGAGCGACTTTCACTTCCATTGTGGTTTATCATAGAATATTGAATATTAGTTCCTTGTGCTATACAGTAGGACCTTGTTGTTTATCCACCCTATATATACCAATTTGCATCTGCTAATCCCCAACTCCCAACACATCCTTCCCCCAATTCTCTCCCCCAACCCCCTCCCCCTTGGCAAACACAAGTCTGTTCTCTATATCTGGGAGTCTGTTTTTGTTTTGTAGATAAATTTGTTTGTGCCATACTTTAGATTCCACATACAAGTGATATCATATGGTATTTGTCTTCCTATTTCTGACTTGCTTCATTTAGTATGATAATCTCTAAGTCCATCCACATTGCCACAAATATTATTTCATTTGAAGAACAATATTTTTATTCCCTCTTTTCATAAGTCTGATTGGGAACTGGTGCTCAATTTTATTAAACATCTCATCAGGCAAGTGTAATTTTATATATTATGTCATCCTACAGAGTGTTAATATATTTCACTAAACATTTCTCCTGTAAATGATCAAATGAAATTAATCTCCAGGGATATTCTTAAAAGTATTGGATATACTGTTCAACTGGGCATATTGCCTTCTCATGGATATAGGCCAATGGCTGATCCACTAGAGAGCAAGGAAGAGGAAATTCTAAATATTTGGCCAGCATGAAATGAAGTAAGATGGGGAGAAAATGCTTCGCTGACATATTTCAAATTTCCCCTGTGAATATGTCTTCTTTGTTTGTGTATGTAACATTGATTAATGACTGCATCTGGGTTGGTTGATGGAAGTTCCAGTTATCAACAACTACTTTTACGCAGACAATGTTTCATAGTCATATTACACAACTCATGAGTTATCATTTCTTTTAACATTCTTAATGACGTGACTCTTCTCCCAATGTCTGGTAGTTTCCCTAATCCCTACTTTTCCTACAAATAATAGGCCCACAGTAAAGAAGAAGTTAACCCTGGTTTGTAATTCTAACATATATCTCTGTGATACCAGCAAAGAAACATGTTCAAATATTTTAATGAATAAATTACAGTAGCATTTGTCTTTTAGTAGTAAAAAGTCTAGTGTTTACTACAATATAGGATTTGGAACAATTAGATGCAATTTTTGTGTTTTTTTCATACTTGCAAATATTTAAAAATCAAATGAAACTTTATCAGAAATTCAATTGTTTTGTCAATTATAGGTAGTTTTCTTTCATTCCATATTCATGCAATCTCTCACTGCCCAAAATTAACATTATAGGTGTAATTTCTTTCAAGAAAAGCTGTGTCCTGACAGGTGACACATAAAGAAATTTCTTTATTGTATTTTTAATATGCAGTGGGGATTTGCCTATTGAAAGAGTCTTTGCATGACATACACTACATCTTGGCCAGGTGATCAAGGTCAACATCAACAGTGATGAGTTATACTGACAGTATATACCCTTGATGGAACATGATGAAAAGTGAAAGTGAAAGTCGCTCAGTCGTGTCAGCTCTTTGTGACCAGATGGACTATACAGTCCACAGGATTCTCCAGGCCAGAATATTGGAGCGGGTAGCCTTTTACTTCTCCAGGGAATCTTCCCACCCCACGGATTGAACCCAAGTCTCCTGCATTGCAGGCTGATTCTTTACCTTCTGAGCCACCTGAAAGTGGCAGATTATTTCCACTAATTTCTCTCTTCTCAGAATCCTTAACTCCAGTCTCTCCATGAGAAGAGCACCAAACCAACCCCAGTTGAGGAACATTCTATAAGATACCTGACCAGTGCACCTTAAAAGTGTTAAAGTCGTCAAAAACAAGGAAAGTCCATATAAACTGTCACAGCCAAGAAGACCCTATAGAGACATAACAAGTAAGAAAAATAGGGTATCCCTAAAGCAGAAAAGGGACATATTGTAACAACAAAGAAAGTCTAAATGAGGTGTGGATTTTATCTTATTATTGATGTGATAATTATATATTAATATTGATCATTAATTTTGGCAAATATACCATACATATACACTATGTTATAATAAAGACATTAATAATAGAGGAAACTGTGTGTAGACTATAAAGAGAACTCTCTGTTCAATTTTTCTACAAATCTAACTCTGTTCTAAAAATTTTTCAAGTTTATTTAAAAAATAGAATTGTGAACAGGGCTGAAATTTGGCCAAAATATTTATTATTATTGTGACTTATTTTTATAATTGATGATTAAAAAACTCCCAAAACTATATGTGAAAACTCAAGGTAAGTGGTAATATGGATTCAGATATACTTTTCCTACAATTTTGGGGCAATATCAAAGTAATTTGGGGCTTGAATTATCTAGACTATTGTCTTAATATTCCCTGTTGCTTATACTTGTGAAAGTAGCTTTATTTTAAAAAAAAAATCCAAGCAAATAAGATAGAGACTCTGCTTCTAATTGATAAAGTAGATAAAGAACAGAGATGGATGGATCCCACTTTTTAAAAATTGAGCACAATGGGGACTTCCCTGGTGGTCCAGTGGTTAAGAATTCGTCTTCTAGTACAGGTGACGTAGCTTTGATCCTGGGTAGAGGAATTAAGATCCCACATGCTGCAGGGCAGCAGAGCCCTCGCACCACAACAAAGAGCCATTTAAAAATTGAGTATTATAATGAATACTTTTTCAAAACTACTGATCTGTTAGTAAATTATGCTATCAGTGGATTCTTCTCTTTCTAAATCTTGATTTTTGCGCCCAAATTTACTTAAAGCAATGCATACATTTACAAACAGCAAACCATGCTATCCAGTAGTGTCAAACTAAAGATCGCCCTAAAACACAGGTGTCAGACAGCCAAGCAACAACCACAAAGATGAGAGAGTTTCAGCCTTAATTGTACACTGGAAATCAGAGTATGAGACAGAAGGGGAAATTTCTGCAAGCAGACAGCAAATGACAAATTCATCACTATCACCACAGGAACTAACAGGATTGGGCCCTATCAGATCAACAGGTTGAAGACATAGAACCCACAACTTGAAGTTTTCATCCTTTATTCCTCACTTTGAGCTAATGTCAAGATGGAAAAGTCAAGCAAAGAGCTGGGAGCAAAGAAACTGAGGTTTATAAACTCAGCATTGCTGTGAAATTGAGTAGACAAATTCCAGCATGGCGATCCTCTGTAAATGTACCTTTCAGGGTTGACTTCCAACTTTTCCCTCACAGAAGGGAAAACTCCCTTGTGGTGTGTTTTAATATAAGAGAGAACACAAAGGAGTTGTTTGTTTTTTTTTTTTTACAAAGGAGTTTTAAAATGAATCTCAGTAATCATTCTCAGAAGTCTAGCTTCTATGACCATGACCAAATCCACCACTAACACATTATTTTTTTAAGAAAGAGTTTTATATTATAAATATTTACTAATTTTAAAAAAAGAAAACAATATTGGTATTTCATAGGAATATACTAAATATTTCTAATCACATTCTCAGGAAGAAGTCTGCTTAAGAATACTAAAGATGGGACTTATCGGGCAGTTCAGTGGTTAAAACTTTGCCTTCCAATAGAGGGGGTACAAATTCGATTCCTGATGGGGGAGCTAAGATATCAGATGCCTTGTGGTCAAAAAACCAAAACATAAAGCAGAAGCAATATTGTAACAAATTTAATAAAGATTTTTAAAATGGTCCACACAAGAAATATAAAAGAATAAATAAAGATATTAAAGGGGAAACTAAATTTCACCATATGCAATATAGGAAAGTTTTCCATTCCAAAGTATTTCTAAACATAAAATTATTCAGGTCATGCAATATACAAACCAGAGGGAAATTAACCTAAAAATATTAATAATCCAAGAGAGAAAATGGAATGTCTCTCCTAAATACTATTGCGTTGTTTAACAAAATAGTTGCTATTAAGTGCTTTATTTCCATGTTTTTCCCCTGTTCTTTCATCACATTAACTCTTGTCTTAGTAATGATTTCTCCCAGGCTGTGTATGGGCAGGACCAGTATTAAATGGAATTTTTTTTTTTTTATTGTTTTTGCCATACATTGTCATGATATCACCATGGGTTTACATATGCTTCCCCTCCGGAACCCCCCCTCCCTCCTCCCTCCCCCCCTTAAATGGAATTTAAATATTGTTTCTATTTGAGAATCAAACCAGATGCTGGCAGCCAACACCTTATTCTTTCTTTTGGTTGCTGTCAGGAAGGACTAAGGAGCCCCTGAGCTGGGCCTAACATAAGAACAAAGGACAGTTGGGGAGAGAATGAGAAAGCAATGGGAATATCTTCACTCCCTATTTTTGCTAGAATAAGAACTAAAAAAGAATTAACTTCACAATGTCTAGAGGTAAGAACCCTCCCCTTGTGAGGTTTCCCAAATGGAAACAGAAATACAACCTAATTAGTTACTGAAAAAAAAAAAATACGAGACTGCTCAACATAAAATAATTAGTACCAAATGCCCAAAAGGTCAATAAGTAGATGGTAAATTTCAGACTCCTCCAGTCATTTATTGTGAAATGGTCTTAACTATGTAGTTATATTAAATATTAATGCTGCTATACACATGTTCACATAGAAGGAGAAAATCGAGCGCTAAACAACAGAGAAGGACCCCAGGGAAGCGAGCCCTCTAAGTGCCTGAAGGGGTGGCACTACAGAGAAAGACTGGCCAAAGAGGCCTTCTGATTGCCAGCTACAAGAGGCTCAAAAAAAGACTCTGATAGGGCCATAACTCCTGCTGTGGAGGCAGTCTGTGTCCCTGCACACTTGGCACTGCCAGGGTCCCCGCAAGCCAAGCAGTTGCACCACCTTCACGATCAACTCTCTGTGGGGCAGAGTTGCCACAGCAAAAAAAAAAAGTCTTGTGTTTATGCACACAGGATCGCTTCGGTCCTGTCCGACTCTTTGCAACTCTGTAGACCGTGGCCTGCCAGGCTTCTGTCAGAGATGAGGTTCTCCAGACAAGAATACTGGAGTGTACTGGCCAGTACTGGTTGCCATACCCTTCTAGAGCACTATATTTCCTACTACCCTACCTGCCAACCCCCTGGGTAACTGATGCTGCCAGAACCCCTATGACCCAAGCAGCTGCACCACTTCCACACCTGGCCCTCACAGGAGCAAACCCAAGCCCTCCAGGGCAGCCCCAGGAGCTAACCCCAGTGGACGATCCATAAGTAGACGTGGAAATAAAACCATAATTGAAACCCAGGGGCAGTGCAGCTAAGGAAGAAGATGACTCAATACCTTCCCACCAGCTATATAAACTGTAGATTAAATCCACATGATCAACTAAGCAGACTCTGTGTCTATGGAATATATAAAAGCCCATTGAGAGCTCCCACAAAAGAAAACACACTCGCTCTGATACCTATGGACACTGGAGGCAAGAATACACAGGAGTAGGACCAGATTAAAATCTGAGCAGCCCCCACAGCAGGTACAGAGGTCAGTACGGTGTTGGACAGCATCCTAGGAAGGTAAGTTGGACTGTGATTCCCAGCACGGGGAAGGACTCCGACAGCAGTGACTCAAGAAAAACATTTTTTTTTTTTACTTGTTCTATAGATTCTTTTGGATTTTTTCCCTCCACTCCCCATCCCCACCGTTGTCGATTTTATTGGCACTAAGAAATCCAATTAAGCTTTTGAGCTTTTTTTTTTCCTTTTTCCTCAGTCAGATTTTTTATTGTTGTCATAAACCTCTGCCTCTACATTGGGCTTTTGTAGTTCTGAGTTTTCCTCTTTTTTTTCTTTTCTTTTTATTTTGATTTTTAAACCTATTATTTTTTCTACATTTATTCCTTTGTTTGCTTTTCCTACTGTTCTTTTCCCTTTGCAGTTAATCTTTAATGTATATAAATCTTCTTCATCTACCTCTATTTAATTTTGCATATCTATTCTTTCTTTCCTTTCTCTCCTTTCCTCTCAACATATTTGTTAGTTTTATTTTCATGGCTTTATTTCCCACTTGGCACCTTGCTTTAGTTTCGCTTTCCAGTTTGCGCTTTAATTAGTTTTGTTATGGTAGATATAATTTTTGGTTTCCTTTGTTCACCAGGCCAATCTATTGCACTTAATTTTTATTGGACTGTTTTGATTTTGATTATAGGTGTATATGTATATGTGTATATTCAGTCACACTTTCTATTGTTATAAACCTCTGCCTTTCCCTTGGGCTTTTACCGTTCTGTGGAGCTTCCCCCCCCCTTTTTTTTCTTTCTTCTTCCATTTTTTTTCTCTTTTCTCTTTTTTATAATTTGAATTTTTAATTTTTAAACCTATTTTTTTCTACATTTATTCCTTTATTTGTCTTTCTATTTTTCTTTTCCCCTTGCAGTTAATCGTTAATGTATACAAATCTTCTTCATCTACCTTTATTTAACTTTGCATATCTATTCTTTCTTTCTTTTCTTTCTTTCCTTTCCTCTCAACATATTTGTTAGCTTTGTTTTCATTGCTTTATTTCCCACTTGGCACCTTGCTTTAGTTTTGTTTTCCAGTTTGTGCTTAAGTTAGTTTGGTTCTTAACTGATAGATGAAATTTTTGATTTCCTTTGTTTGCTAAATCAACCTATTGTATTTTATTTTTGTTGGGCTGTTTTCACTTTGCTCATGAGTGTATATGTATATGTGTATATTCCATTGTTTTAATTATTATTTGCCTGATTTTTGTAACTGCCATTTGTCTTGGGTTCAGCTTTGGTATCTTGTTTTTGGATATTTCTTTTACTCTCCCTTAATGCCATAACAAACTACTTGCGGAATCTTTGTTACTGAGTAGAGATTAAACCCTGAGCCTTTGGAGTAGGAGCACTGACTCTAAGACCCTAGACTACCAGAGAACTAACCCTAGGGAATATCAAATAGTGAGAACTCACACAAAGAAAACTACTTGAATATAAGACCCGGCATCACCCAACCACCAGCAGCACCCTGTGCAGGACGCCCTATGGCAGATTCATGTCAATGTATGGCAAAACCAACACAATAATGTAAAGAAAACTTAAAAATAAATAAATAAATAAAATTTTTAAAATAAATAAATAATAAACAAAACAAAAATACAAACCCAATCATCAACAGACAGGAGTACCACCTCACTCACCCTTGTCTATTGGGGGAAAAATAAACAAAAACTCAGCATAAATCTCACCCTATGTGACACTCACACAAACCACTTGACCAACCTTAGGAGGGCAGAAATCAAAAGGAAGAAAGAATTCAACCTTCTTCAAGGAAAGAATTCAACTTTCCTTGAAGCCTGGGAAAAGGAGACCTCAAACATCATAATGAAAAAAAAAAAAAAAAAGAAAAGGCAGAGAAATACTGCACAAACGAAGGAACAACTAGAACACTGAAGTCCAAATAAATGAAGAGGAAATAGGAAAATTACCTGAAAAAGAATTCAGAATAATGATAGTAAAGAAGGTCAAAAACCTTGAAAACAAAATGAAGAATATGGAAGAATCAATTAACAAATACCTAGAAGAATTAAAGAATAAGCATACAGAGGCAAACACAATTACTGAAATTAAAAATACTCTAGAAAGAATCAGTAGCAGAATATCTGAAGCCAAAGAATGAATCAGTGAGCTGGAAGATAAAATGATTGAAATGACCTCTAAAGAGCAGAATAAAGTAAAAAGAATGAAAAGAACTGAGGATAGTCTCAGAGACCTCTGGGACCATATCAAATGCACCAACATAAAAATTATAGGGGTCCCAGAAGAAGAAGAGAAAAAGAAAGGGTATGAGAAAATTTTTGAAGAGAAAATTTCCCCAACATAGAAAAGGAAATAGCCAATCAAGTCCAAGAGGCACAAAGAGTCCTATATAGGATAAACCCAAGGAGAAATATGCCAAGACATATACTAATCAAATTAACAAAGACTAAACACAAAGAAAGAATATTAAAAGCAGCAAGAGAGAAGCAACAAGTAACATACAAGAGAAACCCCATACATTTAACAGCTGATCTTTCAGCAGAAACTCTGCAGGCCAGAAGGGAACGGCAGGATATATTTAAAATACTGAAAGGGGAAAATCTACAGCCAAGACTACTGTACCCAACAAGGATCTCATTCAAAATTGATGGAGAAATAAAAAGCTTTTCAGATAAGCTGAAGTTAAGAGAATTCAGTACCACCAAACCAGCTTTACAACAAATGTTAAATGGACTTACATAGTCAAGAAATACAAAAGAAGAAAATAGATCTACAAATAATTAGAAAGTGGCAACAGGAACACATATATCAATAATTACTTTAAATGTAAATGGATTAAATGCTCCAACCAAAAGACACAGAGTGGCTGAATGGATACAAGAACAAGACCTGTATATATGCTGTCTACAAGAAACCCACTTCAGACCTCAAGACACATATAGACTGAAAGTGAGAGGATGGAAAAATATATTCCATGTAAATGGGAAGTAAAAGAAAGCTGGAGTAGCAATCCTCATATCAGACAAAATAGACCTTAAAATAAAGGTTACAAGAGATAAGGAAGGACACTACATAATGATCAAGGGATAAATCCAAGAGGAAGACATAACAATTATAAATATCTATGCACCCAATATAGGAGCACCTCAATACATAAGACAAACACTAATATACATAAAAGGAGAAACTGACAGTAACACAATAATAGGAGGAGACTTTAACACCCCACTCCCACCAATGGACAGATCATCAATGCAGATAATTAACATGGAAACACAAGTCTTAAATGATACATTAGATGAGATGGATCCCATTGATATCTTCAGGCTATTCCATCCAAATACAGAAGAATACACCTTCTCAAGTGCACATGGAACATTCTCCAGGATAGACCACATCTTGGGGCACAAATCAAACCTCAGTAAATTTAAGAAAATTGAAATTGTATCAAGCATCTTCTCTGACTACAAAGCTATGAGACTAGATAACAATTACAAGAAAAAAACTGTAAGAAGCACAAACACATGGAGATTTAACAACACATTTTTAAATAACCAATAGGTTACTGAAGAAATCAAAAGGGAAATAAAAAGTTTCTAGAAAGAAAAGACAATGAAAACACAACTCAAAACCCACGGGATGTAGCAAAAGCAGTTCTGAGAGGGAAGTTTATAGCAATACAATCCTACCTCAAGAAACATGAAAAACATCGAATAGACAACCTTACTTTACATCTAAAGCAACTGGAAAAAAAGAAAAAAAATAGTAGAAGGAAAGAAATCATAAAGATCTAAGCAGAAATAAATGAAAGAAACAATAATAAAGATTAATAAAACTAAAAGCAGTTTATTGAGAGGATAGGCAAAATTGACAAACCCTTAGCCAGATTCATCAAGTAAAAAAAAAGAGAAGAATCAAATTAGAAATGAAAAAAGAATAAGAAACGATATATAAATGTTGGAAATTCTACCTAATTACTAGAGTTTTGTCCATTTCATATGTAGCTGCTGTTGTTATTAGGTTTGAGGATGCAGCTGGAATGTGATTAAGACTGATTTGTATATAATACCTCTCTACCTCTCTCATTTTCCATCAAAGTGATCAGACGGGGCTCCTTATGTCCTCATTATCTGCTCATTAGCACCCTATAAGGCCATTCCCAGGCTGGCATACTTTCTAAAAGAGTTGTCTATGGAAGATTGGCCCTTCTCTAGAACCTTCAAAGAAACAGCACTGCCAAGTTCCCAAAATCCCTTCCAAGGAGTTCATTTACATACTGGGTCATAGGGCTGCTTCTTCCCAGGACCACTAGGGCCCTTCTATGTAGGGAGAGAACGAAAGAGCTCTGGGCAAAGGTGTCTGCCAGTCAGGCGGTATACTGGCTCCCTGCCCAGGACAAATCCGTCATTACTACGACCTTGAATGGAAGGCAGCCATCAGTACTGCTGAGTCGTCAATACTGGCTGGTAGTGTGGAAACTCAGGCAGCATACTTTTTGTTGCTGCAGTGACCAATGCTGTGCTTAAGATCCCTTCCTAATCTGATTTCAGGTACAACTCCTTTACACAAATATAAAACACTAACCTGAAAGATTTAAAGCCTGAAGGACCAGCAGCACTGATAACCTGGTAGACTAAGGGCAACGAGCTTATTAGAAATGTAATATAATTGATTTTTTTCCTTTCTGATTCACCCTTTTTTGTTGTCATGAATTCATGTAGGGAAAATTCTAGGGCCATATACAGTGGGCAAAAAGTGAAAAATCACTGAAATATCTGTAATGCAGTTGGGACTAGTGAGAAGAGATGAAAGTGATCTGGGTCATTGCTCAACTTTACCAGGTCCTTAGGTAGTCAGTGCACTGACATCTTAGAACGGGGACAAGTCTAAGAGGTAGAGGAGGGTGGCAAGAAGTATTCTCAGACTGAATTCTAAAGGTTCTAAAAGGAAGGAGCAGGGACATGGAGCAAGAGAGGGGCATTAGAGCAAATCCAACTCAACAGCTTCCCTCGTACCTCAGTGAGTAAAGAATCTGCCTGCAATGCAGGAGACCTGGATTCAATCCACAGGTCAGGAAGATCCCCTGGAGAAGGAAATCGCAACCCACTCCAGTATTCTTGCCTGAAGAATCCCATGGACAGAGAAGCCTGGCAGGCTACAGTCCATGGGGGTCACAAGAGTTGGACATAACTTAGTAACTAAACCACTACCAACTCAACAAGTCAGACTGCCTGCTCACACCCTTATTTCTGGACTCAGAGGCTCAAAGTATACAGTGAGTCCACACATTCCACCTCAAAGGCCAGGTTTCGAACGTTCCTAACAAGTTTGAATTCCATTAGTGATTTTAGATCTATCATTCTCCAAGTCTCCATGCAGGCTCATGGACCATCAGCTTCAGGATTCCTGTAGGCCTCTTTTCATGGTAACCCCTCAGTCCTTTCCCAAGCTCTCTCCTTCATTACTGTGTTTATATGCTTTTGCAGCATACTTTCTGTTTTGCTACATATGGTTGCTTATGAACATGCCTAGGGAGCCCTATAAGCTATAAAGCCTTAGGCAGAGCCAAGACCTCTGCATCTTTATGTTCTGCAGTTTCCTGAAGATGGTGGGGCTCAATAAATGTTTGCAAAATAAATGTTATGAAAATATGGATAAAACATATCTAATAGAATTCCAATCTGTGAGACACCTGAGTAAAGAAAAAAAATTTTGTACCTAGAAGTCTTTTCTGTAGGTCCCATCAACTTCTGCAGACATGCATGAATTTATAAGCATTCTTTGAAAGGTATTTGAGGGACATAAATCACCAAGAAACTTAAACCACTCTGCTTTCTGGGACATAAAATGTATATGCAATGAATATGCTCTTTTGCACTGAAATTGAACATTTTATGATTCATAATCATAAATCACAATACAATATTCTTTCTCTTCTTCCAATATTAACTTGAATTTTCAGTAATTCAAGAAATTTTTCAGTCTTCCAGGCTATCAAAATTTTTACTAATTATTTATTCTTAGACAGTTAACATTTTTTAAGACAATATGCCCTTCCTAGATCAACTTTTCTTGCCTGTAGCATGGTGCCCTTTTGTATCATTTTTATGATTCCCATGTCAGTATAGGGTTCTAATCTATTACCATTAAATTATTATAGATGGTTTTAATTCCTTCTCTTCAAAAAGAAAACAAGAGAAAATTATTTCTAGTTGTCTAAAGTTCAATAAACTGGCATGTTCAAGGCAAAGAAAAGTTTTTCTCCCACCTGTTTCTTCTGCTTATAAATAAGTTCTTATTTGTAATTAAGTTTTAGCACATGAGCAAATTCTCTGCTTATATAAGCACAGGGATGATGGATAGACAGAGAAATAGATTAGAGATAAACAGACATAAATGCATACAAGTGGAAGAAAGTGAACATGTATTTGGATTTATATTAAACATTCATATTATATAAAGGTAAATAACCAATCAATTTTGGAAAGTTTGTTACAGGTGGTGAGATATGGTTTAGACATGGAAAAGAATGGAAGGACAAAAGGTTTAGCAGAGGGAGATTACTCACCAAAGATGGAGGCTTACCAGAAAGATTGGGGAGGAATAGTGTTGAGATCTGTAGCCATGACGCATGAGTGAGTGATGAAAAACGGGCACAGTGAGGGAACTCTTAATTACGACAAAACTGTGAGTTTTGTCTTAGTTATGTTGACTAAGGGCATTAATGATCAGTGCCAGTGAATTAGTAGAGATTCACTTGTTGTAGGTATTATTTCATTCATTTTTCCAACAGTTTCAAAAGAGATACTGATTATATATAATGACATATACTCAACTATGGATAAATATAATTTATTTGCATACACAGAAATCTCTTCTAGTTTAGTAGTAAATTATATTCATGGCAATTGTATTTGAGGTAAGAGAACATGAGAAGATTCTCCAGATATACAGAGTGTAGATTTAGATTCATTCTGTCAAAAATATAGAAAGTAATGTTACAGGATTAATCATTTGAGAAATGAACTTTTTGTGTATTGTTTTGTTTTGGTCTTGTACTAAAGTTTTCTCACAACAGTATAATGGATTTTCCCAGCACTTGACCATTTAAGAAGACAGTCCAAGGCTTTGAACACTAGAAATCAAGAGTTATCTTGTTTGCAAGGAGTTAAGTTTTATTTTTAAAAATGTGGGCTACCAAGGTAAGAGAGATCTCATCAAAAGATGAGAGCCCTGAAGATTTGGATCCCAGAGAACTGGCCCAACCCAGTCTTGACTCATTGAACTGAAGGATGGGAACATGGGGTACAAGGGATGGCTTTTTCACAAGTGGTGGGGACATTCCCTCTTCCCCAGGATGCTCCCTGGAGACCGAATGACAGGCTGGACACCAAGCCTGCAGTTTTACAAGCTGCTACAAAGGTCCCTTCTGGCCAAGCCTGTGGTTGGAGGAAGACCTTGGCAGAGAGCTCCCTGCAGCTCTCCCAGTGCCGCTGGGAGATCAGAAACAGGGGAAACAAAGTTACCATGTAGCAGACGTTGCCATGGCAACAGTAGTGTAGCTATAAGGATGCTTGGGTTGTAAGCAATAAGAACAATGCTAGTAATTAAAAAGGTCAACATAGAGAATCAGAGATAAAACTGAAAACCCAGGTCTCCAAAAGGACAGAAACCAGCAAAGTTCAGGGTATTGAGGTAACGAGATGACCATCTCCTTAGGGCTCCACGTTGGGATGCTTCAGTTTCCACTATTTTCTGTGCAGGTATCAAATGCATGTGTGCACTATGTTGCTTCAGTTGTGTTCAACTCTTAGCAACCCAATGGACTATAGCCTGCTAGGCTCCTCTGTCCATGGGATTCCTCAGGAAAGACTACTGGAGTGGGTGGCCATGCCCTCCTCCCAGTGATCTTCCTGACCCAGGGACGGAATCTGTATCTCTTATGTCTACTGCATTGGCAGGCAAGTTCTTTACCACTAGCACCACCTGGTCTAGGTATCAAGTACTCAGCTCCAATCCAAACTTTCAGAAAATCGAGTGTGATTGGCTTGGTAGGTGGGTTGCCCACCCCTTGGCCAAAGAAGGGCAGGGCATTTGATTAGCAATCCACCACACGCAGGATACATACAACTAAGAGGAAGTCATTTCCCGTATGAACATGAGAGGCTATGTACTAAAATAAAGGAACAAATTGGCAAAAACACAGGTGTCTACTACAGAAAGGGCCCCTACAGCTTTTCCCACAGTCACGTAAGAGCCAGGACAATTTAAAACCCAGTGTTATACAGGGGTGCTTCTCAGTAACTGATACTCATTTGTGATTTATGATAATAATGGTATCTTGAGCCAGTTTTACCTCAATTTAGAAAAATAAAGCAATGAGACATTTCTTGTGCCCAAGCACAGTGGGGGAAATTCATTCTAGTATGTTCCAGTGGAGTTGTTGGTGATTTTCTACTTATTTCTTCACTTTCACTTTGTACTCGTCATTGAACCCCAGGAGGCTGATCTCTGTAGGCTGCAGGTGAGCTCCTTGCCCTCTGGCTTCTGGCTGGTTAGCTCAATAAAGGGTAAGAGACTGGAGAGCAGGAAGAATCTGAGGTTGTGTTCCACCAGCCCCTCCCTGCTGGATGCCATGGAGTAGCTCTTTCTCTGAACCTAAAAGCATAGGCAGGCAGCCCTCTCCTGACAACCCCTCTCTCCAGAGTTCTCAGAATTGCTCCCCACTCTTGCCCTTTCAACCCACCAAAGGATGCTGCACAGTCTCTTGCTGGTACCCCTAAACTACTCCTTCCACTTTATAAAAATTGCCTTAATTAACTCGCTGCAATTATTTCATTGGAGGAGTCCATCTGTTTCCTGCCTGAACCCTGACTGAAATACACAGTAAAAAAACTAATTCAAGTTGAGGCATCAAGGACACGATAGCCAGCTTGACTCAACCAATCACATCCTGTTGTCAAGAACAAGTGCCAGCCTCTCCTTCACCCAAGAATAAATATGATCTGAGCAGCTGTAGCAGCAAATTTATGTCTGTCAAAGAGCTTAGGAAAGATCAGAGAGCAGCTTTCAGTACAGCTCTCTCTTCAGGAGCCCATGAAACCCCACCCCTTTTTTACCTCCCACCAAAGCAATACACATGCAATCAGCTCAACTGCGATTCTCACACTTGAAGAGAAGGGGCAAGATGACACCCAGGTTTGGGCACCATGACAATGTCACTCTTCCTCACTGGATCATGTGGGTGCCATTTCCAGAGCCCATGCACACATCACCGGATGCTATGGACTGTGCCAGGGCAATCTCGCAAGGCTTGTGCCCCGGTTGCCATAGTGGAAGAGAGTGGCTAGACCACACACATTACATATGTGTGAGTGTGTGCTGATGCCAAGTAGCAGCATGTGTTGTTGATCCTATTTCAAAAGCACGCGGCAGTCAGCTGCACCAGGGGGAAGAAAAATGTATTGCTGATCAGAGGTAGAGTGAGAGGCAGGATGCCATGTGATGCTATTGTTAGACAGAGCTGCAGCCAGTCCCAGGAAAAGAACTCTGAGGACAAAAGCGGTAGCAAAGAGACAAGGCTCTTAGAGGTTTCAAGAATTGGCTTCTGCCTTGAACATGCTGGGAAGGCAGACTGACCAACAGTTTCTGTGGACTGGGGAATAGATGCTATGAATTGTCAGAGTTTTTGAAACCAGGTACTAATGTCACCTTCACAAAGGAAAGGGCAGAAATAGTTAAATCTCAAAACCCAAGACTACCAGGGAGTGAGAGGTAGATAGAACTAAATAGTACGCAAACAGGAGGCACTATGGAGAAGTTCTGAGATGAGGAGGACCCTCTGAACTGATCTGGAGCTGATTTTCTCTTCCTGACACAAACCAAGGTAGTAAACATCCTAACCTCTTATTCAGTGCTACAAGCTGATTCACTCAACACCCTTCCACTGCTTGTGTGCCTTCTTGCATCACAGAGACTCAAGTATCAAGCAAAGGGGGTGTGAGCTTCAAGATATCTTTTTGGGGGAAAACACAATTCAACCTACAATAGTCCACTTTTTCGTTTGGAAAGGAGGATTGAAGTTCACTCCATATTCTTGCTGTGGTAATGGCTGTGTAGTTTGGTGGTTGTTGAGCTAACTGAAAAACATTTCAACTTTCATTCAAAAGAATGTCTAGTTTCTCAATTTATCTTTTCATTGCCTTTGAAACAACTCAGACCTGCAATAGCCACTATGGCATGCAAAAACTCTACAGTGCAAACTATAAAAATACACTACTGAGAGAAAATAAAGAGAAAGTAAATGAATCAAGGTATATGGCATGTACATGGACTGTAGGACATGGTGTTATAAACATCAAATATTCTCCTAATTTATCTATAAGTTTAATGCAACCCCAATCAAAATCCCAGAATTTTACTTATTTTCTTTTTTTTAGAAATTGGCAAGCTGATCCTAAAATTCATTAAGAAAATACAAAAGGCCAAAAAAGAGCAAAGGCAGATAGCTGTCAAAATATTATTTCTGGGTCATTATGCCTGTGAGGGTGTTTTCAGAAGAAGCATTTGAGTAAGTGGACTGAGGCAAGAAGAGATAGGCATTTGAATTAGTGGACTGAGCAAGACCACCCTCCTCAGCCTGGCTAGGTGGGCATCACCCAATTTCTTGAGGGTCTAAATAGAACAAAAAAAGTGAAGGATGGGCAAATTCATTCATTCATCCTCTCTCTTCTTGAACTGGACGATGCAAACATGGGCAGCTATGACAAAGGAGATGACCAGTCTGGTGGCAATGTTGACATCCTGGTAAGCAAATGCCTCTTTGCCTTCTGGGAGGAGCTCCGATGGCCACTAGGTAAGTAGCCACACACTGGCATCCAGAGACCCCCTCAGGATAGCCTTCTCCTGTCCAATGTGGTAACTGGAGCTTCCTCAAGTTTCCTTACAGGTTGATACCCATTTGGACCAGCATAACCCCATCCATAGCTGCCCATGCTTGCGCCATCCAATCACTTAGCTTGTCACACTGAGGTTGCCTGGTTGCTCTCCTCCTGCAACCATACTGTAGGTGGCGCCGGAAGAAGCAGACATTATTTCACCTGCATACCCTCGCACCATGCCCAGGTAGGTACATACATCATCAGTGATGGTCGAAATGCAGTTTTCTGCAGATCAGCCAAGCCTTTGTCCTCAATGCAGGTAACTGAGCATTTGCTGTGTAGAGTCCACAGGCAGATGGGGGACTCGTCTGTAAGCTTCTCTAACATCCCCTTCTGAAGCCAGCGGACCCATCCAGCAGGCTGACAGCTGTCTCCAGTTCACTGAGCCTTTAGGAGGTGCCATGCACACAGTCAGGCCACTACCCGAACAGGCCCAACACATCATGAATCCTAAACAGCCATAAAAGCCATCGTCTGGGATTGAATGGCCTCTATCCCATCCAATTTAAATAACACTGTCTCCAGGCTCTTTGGCACTCCATTTTAATAACTCAGCCTACCGTTTTAGGTAGAGACAGAGTTATCTGCTATTTCCAAATTAGCCTCCAGTGCTCACCATGAAGTAATCAAATCTTTCCCTGCCAAAACTCATATACTTTAATGCTGAAATATTCCTTGTTTGATTTATCTTTAGTAAACAGCAGATTTTCCCCAAAGTTGGTAGTCAATGATCTACCCTCCAGCCTAGGCAATCAGCTGCACTATTTCCTCATTCATGACGCTATTCAGAGTGCCTTGTCACCTGCTGAGGCCTTTAATCTGGGCCAGGTTTGCTGTCGACAACTGCAGTTCCCTGTGCGTAACAGATGACTGTCAGTGGAACACTGGGGGAGAGTGTTATGGACAGATGTTTGCTACTTACCCAGGTTATGCTATAGCTCAACAGAGGGAAAGGGCTTTGGTGCCAGGCAGACCAGAGTTCAAATCCCAGCCCTGTTGTATATCATCTGGGTGACCTCAGGCAAGTTACTTATCCTTTCTGAATTCCAGTTTCTTCTTCTACAGAAATTGGGCTAACGGTTATCAGCTTTGGTGTGAGGATTACATGAGATGACACACATTTAAAGTGCCTGGTACTTAAGAGGCCTTAGGTAAATGCTAGTTACTCTTTCCATTTGACATTAATTTGTATCATTAACGCTGTATTTTGTGAACTGCTAAGAAATAGATAGGCTTCCCAGGTGGCGCTAGTGGTAAAGAACCTTCCTGCCAAGGCAGGAGACATAAGAGATGCGGTCAAGGGATCCCCTGGAGGTGGACACAGCAACCCATTCCAGTATTCTTGCCTGGAGAATCCCATGAACAGAGGAGCCTGGTGAGCTACAATCCATAGGGTCGCAAAGAGTCGGACACGCCTAAAGTAACTTAGCACGCACGTATACAAAAAACAGCTAGGAGGAAGTTTACTTGAGAGACTCTGGCACAAGTTGCTTTGTTCACAGATTCACAGACAATGAAGATAAGTCAGAGATGACTCCCCTCCAGAAACATGAGAGAATTTGTGGCCATGCAAACTCTCCCCCTCCCTCTTGACTGTATATTGCCCTAGCTGCCCTGTAGAGTTGGAAACCCTTCACATTGGCCAGAGAGAGATTCTGCTTGGGGGCCTCAGCACTGGCACCTATGTTTGCACAGGCACAATTAAGGGAGTGCATTCATACCAAAAAACGAAGTGGTGCCTCCGGGATTTGGGGACTTGGGTACCTGGACTTCTCCATGAGGAGACAGACATACTTTCTCTTTTTAGGTGGAGTCTACAAAGCTGGTGGAGCCTGGCTGCTAGTGTAGAGTCCAGGATGCTACAGAGAGCTGGCTGGGAATGCCAGTCTCAGAAAATGAAGCAGAAATTCAGATGTTTCTAAGAGCTATCCTGCTTGGAAAAGGGGCCTTTTATGACATTTGGAGGGGAGTTTTGGGTATATTGATGAGACTATTTGAAATGTACCTAAAGATTCTCAAGGATGGGAGACCCTAAGTAGTATTAGAAGTTAGTATGTATCAGGCAGTTACAGGTATCAGGCACTGTGCTAATTGCTCTTCCTAAATTTTATCATTTGATTGTCTCAACAAGGCTATGAAGGAAGGACTATCTGGTTCCTCATTTTAAAGAGGGAGAAACTAGGATTTATTGAGAACAAAAAATTTATCTGAAGTCACACAGCTGGTAAGTGACAGAGGCAGGATTCAAATGCTAGGAGTTAGGTGTCACAGTCCACCCTGTTAGCCATTCTGCAATACTTGATTAAAATACATGATATCAAGCTTGAAGGAGATGGGTTTTCAATGATCCAAAAGTCACATACTTAACAGACAGAAAGATTACAGAGATGTTCACTTAAAGACATTGTGCAGACCAAAAATATTTGCAGGCTAAACTTAGGGTTCCTAACTTGAGATAAAGCTATTAAAGTGAAGTTGGATATATTGGAAACATAATCCTAAACTACTGAGGAACAACTGCTAATTAACCCAGGTTAATTAGTATTAGATTTAACTGCTAGGGACAGATTCCTTCTCTCTTACATAAATATAGGCCCTTAAGTCTCAGTGCTCTACTCATCTCTTTAAGTGTCTTCCACTAGGTCCAAAATGACCCTCTAACTCTAGCCATCGCATCTGCATTCCAGCCAGAAGAAAGGGGAAAAGGGGAAAAAAGGCACAGTCTATCCTTTGAAAGATATTTTCTAGTTGCACATATCACTTCCATTTATATCCCGTTGGCCATATACATTTGTAAAGGAGGCTGGGTAATGTTGTCTTGAGTCCAAGAACTCATATGCTAACCACAAAAAGAAGATTGGATAAAGGGAGAAAGGGTATTGGTAGCACAAGCACCATCTGTCATAGGATGACAAACAAGGACCTTTATGGCTGGGTCACTTCTCTCCTGTCTTTGACGTCCCATCAATCCACTGTCAATACCCACCCACTCCATGTTAGCCATGTTGAACTGCCTGCATTTCCCTAAGCACACCAGACTCCACACTATGTCCTCTTCTCCTTGCCCAGTTGAGCCTCTCCATTCTTTATCTTTCCAGCTCCTTCCTTCCCACCTCCGTCTCCAGCCAAATCCCCTATGGGTGTTTCATGTTCCTTTCCAGCCCCTCCTCCAAGCACCAGAGCATCCTGTACTTTCCTTTCATGTGATTCCCAGTGCAATGTGTTATCACCAGCAGTTTACTTACCTGTTCCCTCTGCTACGCTGCAAATGCCTTCAGGTAGGTCCTGAGTCTTATTCCCTCCCCCAGAGCCTGCTCTCAACCCCTGCCTTCCACTGGCTGGTGTTCAAAAATTACATAATTATCAATGCTATTTGCACTTCCCTGCACCACTGTCAGAAGCCAAGTGACAAGCCACTGGAGCCTGGACATGGTTGGGTGTGTCTGTCTTTTTAAAAAATTGTGGGGATAAAACATTTGAATGAATGTAGCATCAAAACTTTAATAAATAAATACACTGCATCACATCTTCATCCACTCCATTTC
Source organism: Antilocapra americana (assembly GCA_007570785.1). Lineage (NCBI taxonomy): Eukaryota > Metazoa > Chordata > Mammalia > Artiodactyla > Antilocapridae > Antilocapra > Antilocapra americana. The sequence continues at coordinate 4,075,437 of ML660812.1, read as the reverse complement.
TCTTGCCCTCAAAGGAATAATTTTTATCAATTTCTTTTCCCTTCTAGTGTTTCTTTATGATGCGCAAACAAATACAAATATATGCTTATTTTCCTTCATTTTATGCAAAAATTAGCAGCTTGTCTTCTTTCACGCTTCCACTGTAACACATATCCTAGAAATCATATCATGTTGGTAAAAAGAGCACACCCTGATCCTTCTTTACATGGCACAGGGTCCTGCTATGAAGGTGTGGCATTGCATTTTGTTTTTTAACAAGTTCTCTCTTTGTCACTACAAACAATGCTGAAGATGTTATTTAATATACAGGGACATGAACTTATAAAATAAATCCCAAAAGTGGAAATTCTGCATGAAAAGGCAAATGCATTTGTCACCTTGTAGATATTAAGGCATATCATTCCTAAACTTAAAACAACCCCCCCCAAAAAACCCAAATCTGAAGAAGGGTATCTCCTTCTGATATTTTGAAATCATCTTTTCAAAATAATTCATAATAAAAATTTTAAAAGAGCAATAAAGAATAATCTTTTCTAAGGAAAAACACCATGAAGATAGTCAGGGCAAATGATCTCGCTGTCACCAGAATATTTTGTCACGTTCACAGTGAACAGGGGAAGCACCAGGTGTGAAAAATCACTCCGCCTGAGTTCTTTTTATAAACACAGTACATTTGAACTCAGTGATTTTCTTGGCATTTAGAGAAAGGTCATTTCTGCCTGGGGTTTGTACTACTACAAAGCTTTAATGGAGCTGGAGACAAATGACAAATTCCCCACACTGGAGGCAGTTTCTTGGAAGCAAGCAGTATGGCTGCACACATCACACAGGGAGCTTTGCAAACATCACAGCACATGAAATTGCCCAGCCATCTGTGGTTTCCTGTCCAAAGGTGGGGAGGGGCAGGAGTTGCCTCTCTGGACCTCAGCAAATGTGCTGGGGTCAGGCCACGGCCACGTCCATCTGCATCCATCCAACAGATACCCTTCCATGAGCTCAGGGTTCCTGCCTCTGGTCTGAATAAACACAGAAATCACAGCTCAAACATCCTCCCCATAAAAGCTGGTCTTCGGGGAATTTATGTATTTAGCAGCATGTACAAGGTCACAGGGCTGAGCAGGTGTTGAGGATGAGGAACAGGTAAGGAGAGTTAGTACCTCCAGCCCTTCCATCAATGAGCCTTCAACCAGTTCAGCTTGTGCAGGAGGTGATGAGGTGCCACTTGGCCAGGACATGTGTGGTGGCGGGGGGTCGGGGGTTAGTGGGTAGAGGGAGGGACACATGGTCTAAGCTCCAGAACCTGAGACAACAGAATGAGTGGATGCCCTCTCCAGTGGCCTTATCAGTGATTCTGGAAGCAAAAGTGTATGCCAGGGAGATTTAGAGCAAAATCTACAATAGACCAAGTTATGGAGAAAATAGCTCCTGTCTTCAGGGTCCCTGAATCATCCCTTGCACAGGCCTACCAACTTTGCAGGGTCCCTTCTGTCGTATCTCACCTGGGTTACAGCCAGAGCCTCCCAGCTGATCTACAGTTTACACTTCTGTCTATCCTAAACACAGTGCCCAGCACGATACTTTCCAGTGTGTGACCATGTAGCTTCCCAGCTCAAAAGCTTGCAATGGTGTCTGCACCAATGGTGTCCATATCTGGTGCTTTCAGAGCACGGGGCTGTACCTGAGCTGATACCCTCCAGCCTCTAACCCCATCCCCTCCTCTCTCTCCACCTCCTCCACTCCAGCCACACCGCCTCCTCGCTGGTCTCGTCACCATCAGAATCCCATCTTTCAGCCTTTGCCCTTGCTGGTCCTTCTACCAGGAACACCTCCCACTCTACCCCCTAGAGCTGCATAACCTCTTTCCTTTCCTGTGGGCTTTCCTGACCATTCTACTTAAAGGGGTATCATGAATCCCCCTCCCACTGGAATTCCTTACCTCCCTCTGCATATCTCCCTCCAAAGTGCCTAGCATCATCTATTACACTATTCATTTTACTTATTTATTTCTTCATTTTTCATTTCTTCAAATCATTCTTTATTTCTTAATCAACATTTCTTCATGTTTCTTTTATCCCTGCTAGAATATAAGCTCTGTGAGATTGAGGACTTCTGTTTACCATTCTATCCCCACATCTAAATAGTGCCTCATACACAGTACTCCTGCTAATATTTGTCAAATGAATAAATACAGGAAAGAGGAGATGGGCTCCCCATAAGTAAACTCATCCCCCTGGGCACAGAAGATTATCTAGAAACTTCCCCCTCCCTGTCCAGCACCTTTAGAAATGACCACAAGGAGATTATCACCTCCCACCTCTCAGAATGATTATCATCAAAAAGACCACAAATGACAAGTGTTGACAAGGGTGTGAAGAAAAAATAACATGTATGAACTGTTGGTGGGAATGTAAATTGATGCAGTCACTATAAAAAACAAAAACCTAAAAATAGAACTATCATATGATCCAGCAATTCCTCTCCTGGGTACATATCCAAAATAAACAATAATGATATTTTTAAAAGATACATGTACCCCAATGTTCATAGCCAAGAAATGCAAGCAACCAAAGTCTCCATCAACAGAAGAATAAAGAAGATAATACACACATATGGAATACTACTAAGCCATAAGTAAGGATAAAATTTTGCCATTTGCAACAACATAGATGAACCTGAAGGGTATTAGGCTTAGTGAAACAAGTCAGATAGAGAAAGACAAATATTATGTTATCACATATACAAAATTTAAAAATTAATGAATATAACAAAACAGAAACTAACTCACAGATATAGAGAACAAATCAGCAGTTACCAGTGGGGAGAGGGAAGGGAGGAGGGGCAAGATAGGGTTGCAGGATTAAGAGATACAAACTACTAACAAATAAGATATAAGGATATTGTATATCAAGAATTATAGTCAATATTTTATAATAGCTTTAAATGGAGTATAATCTACAAAACATTGAATCGTTCTGCTGTACATGTGAAACTAATATAATATTGCAAGTCAACTATACTTCAGTGTAAATACTTTAACTAATTGACTTGCTAGTCTTGAATACAAAGAGTATATCATGCCACAGTGAGGGGGATGATTTTGGGCACAGAGCTTCTTCTCCCAATGTCTAGGGCCTGCCTATGCCATCTGCTCCCAGCCAGCCTCAGGGAGCAACAGCATGAAAGAGCTCACAGAGGTCCTGCAGGGTCAGCACAGTCAGCATGGGGCTCCATGAGCTGTAGCAGCTCTGGAACGGCACCACTCGCCAGAGATGGACTCTGATTCCACGGACCTTGACAGCTAGAGGAAGGTCGGCCGAGGGTGACCCAAGCACCTGGCCACCCCAGCTCCAGTGCTTTGACCTTCATGAGCGAAGAGCAGGGACACTGTTCCTCTTCCACCAAAACCATCCTGTCCTAGTTAGTCTGTACTGGACTTCAAAGTCAAAGGACAATCACATTCATGTTTCATTTCTATAGGGACATTAAGTTGATACTTTACCACAAGATAAAAAATAGATGTAAGATAGGGAATAAAATATATTTTCAAATTTTATATATAAAACATATTTAAATATATATTTATAGGGCTTCCCAGGAGGTGCTAGTGGTAATATACACACATGAACATGTATGTGTGTGTATATACACATATATGGTCCATGCACACACACATATGGATAACTTTTATTCTGCATGATTGGTGTTAATCCCTGCATGGTCTTTCTAGAAAGTGGTAGGCTATAACGTAATAAATTCTCTCTCTAGCCTTAGGTACAGCTTCTCTTCATGACATATGATGTCGTGAAGAAAGGGTAAGGGAGAAGATGATAAGAGTCAATAACATGACTGGGAGGTCCATAAGATGATGTGAGAAAAGGCAGTAAAGAAAAACAGTCCAGGGCCCATGGCTGGAGCAGGAAGCACCCAGCACTGGGGGTCCAAAACCTCCACTCCAACCCTTCTTCCTCCCATGGTAGCCCTGAGACCCAGGGAAGTTGCACCTTCCATGTTCTCATCTCCTAAGCGGATAACAAAAGTGTTACACCAGATGCAGTCTGGTGTCTTCTCAAAACATCCATGTCTCATCAAGGTCGAAACAGCCTGTACGTCTAGGCAATTAAGAATGTGGAGAGAGGCCACTGCAAGAAGGTGGTCACATGAGTTCTGATGATATTCCTAATCAAAGTTGCCTGAAGCCTAGATCACTGGTGCTTTCAACTTGCCCTCAGTGGAGACTTCCATGGTTTGAGCCAGATGAATGAGCCTCACTGTCACCTTATCAGAAAGGCCTGCCCTGATCATCCTAACTTACATACTCCATCATGTTGCCCTGTTAATGTAACAGACCAGCATCCTATGGGGCCTTTCCAGGGCAGATTCCCCACCCTGGCCTCAACCACCATGTTTTCCACCTGCCTGCTGTAGGAAAACTTTGGTCAAAGAACAAATTTAATCAGAGAAATGAGAAAATGCAGAAACAAAGGAAGACAGTCAAATAAGACAACACAGATGTATAGAACAGACTCGTGGACTCTGTGGATGAGGGCAAGGGTGGGATGATATGGGAGAATGGCATTGAAACATGTTAATTATCATATGTGTAATCAATCGCTAGCCCAGGATTGATGCTCGGGGCTGGTGCACCGAGATTTCCCGGGGGGAGGGAGGGGGGAGGGAGGGGGGCTCTGGAGGGGGAGCACATGTAAACCCATGGCGATATCATGTCATTGTATGGCAAAACTAATAAAAAATAAATTTTTTAAAAAAAGACAAAACAATAATAGCCATTAAACACAGTCAAGAAACCTTCAGTTTCTCCTCAAGGCTACAGACAAACTCTGAGCCATGTCCTTTGAGCTGTTTTGCAGATACTGAAACCCTCACCAGGTGGGAGAAGTTAACAGCGTGAAGAGCAGACTGTAGATGGGACATAAACTGCTCCGTCTTACACAATTCCAAGAGCTGGCCTCAAGGAAATGGGAACAAAATGATCTTGGAACTGAAGATTAACTGTACTTAAAACAATCAAGATGGTGCTAGTCATACTGCAGGACAATCAATTTCAAGATGACTGTCAGAGCTCACTGTGCTGCTGGGCAAACAACTCCCTCCCCTATACATGCACCCCCGAAACTCTCCTTTAAAAACTCATCAGAAAATACCCTAATGCTGGAAAAGATTGAGGGCAAGAAGAGAAGGGGGCAACAGAGGACAAGATGGTTGGATGGCATCATCAACTCAATGGACATGAGTTTAAGCAAACTCTGGGAGATAGTGAAGGACAGGGAAGCCTGGTGTGCTGCAGTCCACAGGGTTACAAAGAGTCGGTTGGACATGGGTGAGCAACTGAACAATAACAAAACTCTGGCTCCCTGATGGACAAGGGGGAGTTAGCTCTTTGGGACATGAGTCCACCTTCTCTCCTGGGTTGCGAGCCTCCTCAATAAAGCCGTCTTTCCTTTTACCCAACACTTGTCTCTCAGTATTGGATTCCTGGATGACAAGTAGCCAAATCTGAGTTCAATAACATGAATCCTCTCTCTTCATTGCACTAACCACAATCTGATTGTCTCGCTTATTTGTTATTTGGCTGTCTCCCTCACCAAATATCAGCTCCATAAGAAGGGGTCTTGCTTTCTTCATTCACTGCTCTATGTAGTGCCTCGAATAGTTCCTGGCACATAGTAAGTCCTCAGTTAGTATCTGTTGAGTGAATCAGTGATGTCACCTTTAAAAAAACCCAGAGCTTCTTTTGTTCTTCATCCTCACACTATATATATTGTGGGCATTTCTTCCAGCAAATTCTTCTAGTATCTCATCAAATGATATTTTTTCCTCATGTGGTGAAGATTAATGGGATGGTTTACTCTTGAGTGTACATTATAATAGAGCTGTTAGCAGTTATTAATTACACACACTGAACACCCCTCATGGCCCAAGGCAGCCTAATGGAGAGCATCAGTTCCACCCTGACAGGCATGTCCACTTTGCAGATGAAGTGAAAATGTGAAATGAAGGTAAAATAACCCATCCGGTCCACCTACCAAGTCAGATGCACAAGCCCCCCCAAAAACAGAAAACAACCCTAAAATGGTCTCTCTTGTCTGCCTGGACCAGCCATGACCTGGGTACTAGAGAGTATCTCCTAGTAGCCCCCTAGGGTCATGGCATTTGCTTCCATCTTTACAGACTTTGGGTCTCTCCCTCCCCCCAGCTCCTGTCCTCAGGGAGGCCCTGGCCACTTCACCTGAGGTTTCCTTGCAGTCACTCTCAGCCATCCTCCAGCCTTTCTGGGGATGTGATTTTCTGCTTCCCTTCAATCCGCCTCAGTTCAGGCTCTCCCAGGGGATGCACTGCCCACATTGCTTCCTCACTGGCTTCCCTGCCTCTGGTACTTCCTCTACATGCATCCAGATGTCCTTCCTAAAGGGCAAATGGGACCCCTTCATTCACTTCTGTTTACATTCACTCTTGGTGAGGTCCTGTGCATATGAAAAGGGGGATCAGAGACATCCCTTCTTCAAAGAGGGCAGCTTGGGGGTGTTAATGACTCCCCCATAATTTCCAGAATGGTGGAGGCCCCAAAACAGGAGAAAAGAGAAAACCTTGGAGACTCAGAAAACCAAGGAGGGAAGAGAAGTCTCAGAAAAGGGCAGTGAGCAGGACTTGACAGTGGACGGTTTCCTTGAGGTAGGACATGACTGTCGAGACTGTCATCTTGGCAGTGAAGCATCACAGCACCACCTTCATGGTACTGCAATCCCACACCATGACCCCAAAAGCACGGACAAGTACCAGCAGCTGATGTGAGTGGAACTTATGGGTTGGAGAGACATAGGACCATGGCAGAGCGAGCCTGGGTTGCCAGAAAAGCAGTAGCCCCAGGAATAAGGGCACAGAGCAGAGAAGCCAGCTTCCTTCTGAGCACGTTTGTTAATAAGCAAAAAGACATAGCCCTGAACGAATCTGAGTCAGTGTTACTGAGGTAGATGAACCTAGAGCCTGTTATACAGGTGAAATAAGTCAGAAAGAGGAAAACAAATATCATATATTAACATATATATATATATATATATACATATATATATATATATGGAATCTAGAAAAATGGTACAGATGAACCTATTTGCAGGGCAGGAATAGAGAGAGATACAGCAGGGAAAGGAGAGGGTGGGGTGAACTGAGAGTAGCATTGACATATATATACTACCATGTGTAAAATAGATGGTTTGTGAGAACCTGCATATAGCACAGGGAGCTCAGCTCAGTGATGACCTAGAGAGGTGGGACAGGGCAGTAGGAGGGAGGTACAAGGAGGGGATATATATATATGGCTGATTCACTTTGTTGTACTCCAGAAACTAATACAACCTTGTAAAGCAATTATCCTCCAATTAAAAATTTTTTAAAAAATCAATATTTGTTCATTAATTGTAACAAATGTACCATAATAAAGCTAAATGGTAATAACAGGGGCAAATAAGTCAGCAGATTATGGCAAATCTCTTTTATAATCTTTCTGTAAATGTAAAATATTTGTAAATTAAAGACTTTATTTCTAAAAAATAAAAAAAGACATAGACCTGAGAAACTGTGTTCTCTAAAATTATAAATTTCCAGAAACTTTCCTGTCCAAAGTCATTTTCATAAGAATGGAACAAACATCCCACTCCTAGCTGAGAGAGCCCAGTCATCTTGGACACAAGCGAAGTAGCCTGAATTTCCAACCCAGGTGCAGAGCCTCAGATAAGGGGTTTTGGGTACAACCGCCCATGTTTCTCTTAACCTTGTCATTTCCAAAAAAAATCTGAGTCTGCTCCCTTAGCCCAGGAGGATGCTAATTCCTTTACACACAGCCCTGCTTTGCTTTGAAACCAGCATATTGATTTAGTTGAATTTAAGGTTAAATCCCACCACCTCCCCTAGTCCTGACAATCTCATCATCTCTTCTGTGTGATGAGACACTCTGGTTTCCCTGAAGCGCTCTCCCCAACTGTTACAAGTCAATAAACCTCATGGCAGATTACACATTTAGCCCTAGAGATCTAAACTTTATTTCAGACATTCCAGGGAAAGTGATCCCTGAAAAGGACACAGGAATCTTGTGGAAGGGGAGAAATTCCATCAGTACCAGAGAAAGGAGACAATGACTCCAAAAGCTGTAACACCTGGGGTTCTCTGGGTTTTATATACATACATAATAAAGAAATGTAGTGCAGTAGGGAATAACTTGAATTTTAGAAGTCAGACAGTCCTGGGTAAAATTCTAGTTCTGGGTGAAATTGAATTCTGTTTACTAGCTAGGTGTTACTCAACCTGTCTAAGCTTTTGTGGTCTTTATTCTGGGCAGTTTGCGAGGATTCAGTGCGATAATACATGAGAAATGCTTATTACAATTAACTGTCATATTTTAACTACTCAATAATGTTACCTACACCTCTGTGTAAACTACAAATGAATAGGAATACGAAATGGAAAGAATTACAAAAAATAAAAGTGTCAGCTCTGCTGAGGTTGCAGGATCTGGGTGATTTCTGTTTACATCTTATATTGCTTTCCTCACTCCTGGGTGCTCAGCTAGACCACGGGCCTGCTTCTTGTGCACATTTCCTGGGCTCAGTTAATTACTGGCAATTCTGTTATTCTAGTTGCTGGACTCAAAGCACTTGGAGCCATCCTGGATCCCCTCTCTCTCCTCCTCCCCTCAATCTAAATGAGGAAATCCTGTTGGCTCTTCCTTCAAGATCCCACCACTCATCACCCCTTTTGCATCCTGATCCCCTCAACCATTATGACTCATCTCGGTTATTGAATCTGCACCCTAACAGGTCTTCCTGCCTGCCTGCCCCCCATAACTCCCTTACAGTGCCACTGGCAGCTAAGAAAAACCTTTTAATATGTAAATTCCACTGTACCCCTTCTCTGCCCCAAACCCTCCAGTGATGCCCGCTTCATCTCTTTAGAATAGTTTACAAGGTCCTATGCAAGCTGGTCCTGGTTATTTCTCTGACTTTCTCTCTCACCCTCTCCTCTTTAACGTGGTTCCTCACCAGCCACACTAGCTTCTTGGCTCTTCCCTGAAATGCCAAGTGTGCTGTCATCCCAGGACCTTTGCACATGCTGTTCCCTCTGCCTAGCACACTGTTCCTCCAGATTTTCACGTGGCTCACTCCCTCACTTCCTCAAAGTCTATGCCCAAGTGCCATCTTCTCAGAGACACTTGCCTGACCACTATGTGCATACACATGCACGCGCGCGCGCACACACACACACACACACACACACACACACAAACACATGAAGGGCAAATCTTTCCATTCTCACCACATCCTATCTCCCATACTCTACCCTGTTTCCCCCACAGCATCTATTTCCATCCAACATACCACATATTTACTTTTCCATTTGTTTATTTGGTATCTCTGTCACTAGGAAAAAAAAGTTTTAACTTGATCAGGGACTGATTCGTATTCACTGCTGTATCTCCAGTAGGTAGAACAAAGGTTTCATAAGTTGGATGTTTGATTAATATATTTTTAATGAGCTGTCTGAATGAGATCAAAGATTTTCATGGGTGTTAATTAATGCCTGTGTACTGCTGAGCAATAGAGACAATAGCATTATTCCTTTTCATCACGTGAAACAAACAGGAGTAGGTAACTTTCTCCCAGCCATATCAGGGCCTGGGGCTTTCTACTTACAATGTCTGCACATAAAAGCAATGGACTTTGAAGAATCCCTAGGGGTCATGGTCTGGCATATCTGTGTTCACCACCCCTACCTCCCCCCCACATGCACACCTTGCATACTGCAGCACAGAAGAAAACCTTCCCAGAGGATGTAGCTGCCTATCACCAGGCCATGATGAACAGTAGCTGAATCACTGCTATTTGAAGAAGTCTAAATCAGCTTGCCCTCTACTCCACAGAGCTAGGCTTAGTGTCCTCAGGTGAGGGTTCAACAGGGAGGCCCAGACCAGCAGCAGCAGCAACCCCTGGGAATTTTGGGAATGTACATTATTGCCCACCCCAGCCCTACTGAGTCAGAAGTTTGGAGAGACTGGGCCCAGCACCTATGTGTTTGAACAGGCCCTTAGTGGTAAAGCATCTACCTGCAATGCAGGAGACACAGGTTCAATACAGGGTCAGGAAGATCCCCTGGAAGAGGAAATGGCAACCCACTCCACTGTTCTTGCCTGGGAAATCCCATGGACAGAGGAACCTGGCAGGCTATAGTCCAAGGGGTCGCAAGAGTCGGACATAACTTAGTGACTGAATCACTACCAGACAATTTTGACACACTCAAGTTTGAGAACCACTGCATTAGTGGGTAAACAAGAACATATGACACTCTCAAGGTCCATCCACATCTCTACAAATAAAATAGATAATTAATGAGATAACTACCATATAGCCCAGGGCATGCATGCGTGCTCAGTTGCTCCTGTCCTACTCTGATAAACTGATAAAATTGTCAAGTGCTCTGTTAAGTCTAATATTGAATTCTGACTTGAATATAATGGGATGCATAAAACCAAATGAGAGGAACTAGCTCTCAGGACTGCAGAAACCCTATTGCTTCCCCGTCACTGATCTCTTACTCAGGCTCTGCTGTTCCTATTGGGCCGATATGAAATGAATTGATAATATCACCAGTTTTTCAAAGAACAGGTTTCTTTGCTATAATCACAACAACCAAGATCAGTGCCTCAACTAATTGAGTTCTCTCATCAGGCCCTTCAAGAATCACAGGCCGGGGTGGAGGCAAGGGGCGGGGGGATAAACCAGGACTGAGGGATTAACACATACACACTACTATATATAAAACAGATAAACAACGAGGACCTACTGTGTAGCACAGGAGCTATATTCAATACCTTGCAATAGGACTTACCTGGTCCAGCGGTTAAAAATGAACCAGCCTGCCAATGCAGGGGACATGGATTTGATTCCTGCTATAGGAAGATCCCACATGCTGAAGAGCAACTAAGCCCATGTGCCACAACTACAGAGCCCATGAGCTGCAGCCACTGAGGATCCCTGTGCTCCAGCACAAGAGAAGTCACTGAAATGAGAAGCCTGAGCCCTGCACCTAGACAGTAGCCCCAACTCACCACAACCAAAGAAAGCCTGCATGCAGCAACGAAGAACCCAACGCAGCCAAAAATAAATAAATTTAAATATCTTGCAGTAATCTGTAATGGAAAATAATCTGGAAAAGTACATCTGAAACATTTAAAATCAACTATAAGTCAATTTTTAAACATTCACAGAACTAAATGGGCCCTGGAGAGTGAATCATTTTCACAGACTCAGAGCTTTGCCCCACCCCCACCCCATCTCAGCCTCAGTATATGAAAATATGGGACACTATGGGAACAACATAGAAATATAGGACGTTGCTGAAGTTTGTGGGAGGAAAAACAGAACCTAAGCCTTCTGCCCTAATTACATGACATTTTTAGCTCATAGTGAACAGAGACTTGTGGTTAGTGATGTCATCCATTTCCACCCACATTGCTTCTGGACCCAGCAGCCTGTGTTGCTGGAGAACTTCACACAATCCTTTGAGAGAGGCATAGCCTCTCCCTAAAACATCACTTCCTTGCTTGAGTGCCTTTCCATTGCACTGAGAATAAAATCCTAACCCCCTCAACAACAATTAATTAAAAACTAAACAACCCAATTTTTAAAAGGCCTAAAATTTGAATACACATTTCTCCAAATAAGACTGACAAAAATGTCCGATAAGCACATGAAAAGAGGCTCAACATCACTAAACATTAGAAAGATGCAAATTAAAACCACAGTGAGATACCATTACTATGGGTACCACTCATATCCATTACTATGGTTATTATTTTTTAAAGAAAAACAAAATTATAAGTGTTGGGGAGAATGTAGAGGAAATGGATCCTTCATACCTTGTTGGTGGGAATGCAAAATGGTGCAGCCATGGAGGAAAAATTATGGTGGTTCTTCAAAAAATTAAATGTAGAATTATGATATGATCTAGCAATTCATCTTGGTATATAGCCCAAAAAATTGAAAGCAGAGATGCAGACAGATATGTGTACACTGGTGTTCAAAGCAGCATTATTTACAACAGCTGAAAGATGGAACAACCCAAAGGCCCACTGATGGAAGATGAATGGATAAACAGGATGTGGGGGAAGAACTAAAATGGCGGAGGAATAGGACGGGGAGTCCACACTCTCCCCAACAAAATACACCAAAAGAACATTTAAAAACCGACCAAACTCCATAAAACAACATCTGAATGCTGGCAGAGGACATCAGGCATCTGGAAAGGCAGCCCATTGCTGACCAAAGAAGGTAGGACCAAAAAAAAAAAAAAAAAGTAAAAAGAGAGGCAAAGAGTTAGGGACAGAGATCCATCTCAGAAGGGGCGTCTCGAAAGAGAGAAAGGTTTCCGAACACCAGGAAACATTCTCCCTGGCAGATCTTAGGCGAATCTCAGAGGGCAAAATAGCCGGGAGTAGAAGCAGATAAATAATTAAGCCCCCCAGAGTACGTCTCTAACTGCAACTCCCAGCGGAGGAGCGGCCTGGGCGCCCCATTCCCCACGAGCCAGCACACTTAGGGAGACAACTGGAGCAGAACGCCTGGGGCAGACTGAGGGTCCTAACCGAGGGTGCTAACTGGAGATAGACCGCTGGGTAGCCTTCCCGAGGAAGACCCCCCCCCCGCCCCCGCCAGGCTCGCGCACGGAACAAAGGGCAGCAAGGACTCTGGGCGAGACAGCCGGGCAGAGTTGGGTGGCTGCGGGCTGTGGCCTGGCCCAGCCCCCGCCAGAGAGCGGCCCCGGCAAGGCTTCTGCTCCCAAACTGCGGGCAGAATTGGGTGCTAGCCAAGACTTCTGGGGATTCTGGACAGTCGCCGCCAGAGATCAGCGCTACACACACCTGAGAAGACGCGCCCAGCTGCACGCCGAGAAAATTGAGCGGCTGGGCCAGGGGAGGGGAGAAGCCGCAGCCCCAACCGGGCTGCCAGAGATCAGAACTCCACACACCTGAGAAGGCGCACCCAGCTGCACTCCGAGAAAACCGAGCGGCTAGGCTGGGGGAGGGGAGAAGACGCAGGCCCCAAGCGCACCGGGCCAGCGACCGAGAGCCTGAGCAGAGGGGGCGGGGAAAACGCATTTGCCAGGAGTGGGGCAAACCCCAGAGCACTGAATACACACTGAAGAGACCAGCAAACAGAAGACGCTAAAACAAGCAGAGGGAACCGCTTTGGAGCCCAACCAGGAAACTTTGACAAACCACACATCCAACCCCACCCATAGTGAGTAACCCCCACAATAAAAGGACAACACAGCAAGATAAACAAAATGAAAAGGCAGATAAATACCCAGCAGGTAAAGGAACAGGATAAATGTCCTCCAGACCAAACAAAAGATGAAGAGATAGGATGTCTACCTGATAAAGAATTCCGAATAATGATAATGAAAATGATCCAAAACCTGGAAAATAAATTGGAGTTGCAGTTCAATAACCTGCAGGCAAGGATTGAGAAGATGCAGGTAAGCTTTAACAAGGACTTAGAAGAAATGAAAAAGAGTCAAAATACAATGAATAATGCAATAAATGAGATCAAAAACACCCTGGAGGGAACTAATAGTAGAATAACAGAGATAGAAGACAGGATAAGTGAGGTAGAAGACAGAATGGCAGAAATAAATGAATCAGAAAGGAAAAATGAAAAAAGAATTAAAAGAAATGAGGACAGTCTCAGAGACCTCTGGGACACTGTTAAATGCACCAATATTCGAATCATAGGAGTCCCAGAAGAAGAAGACAAAAAAAAGACCATCAGAACATTCTTGAAGAGATAATTGTTGAAAACTTCCCTAAATTGGGAAAGCAAATAACCACTCAGGTCCAAGAAACCCAGAGAGTCCCAAATAGGATGAACCCCAAGCGGAACACCCCAAGACACATATTAATCAAATTAACGAATATCAAATTCAAAGAGCAAATATTAAAAGCAGCAAGGGAAAAACAAAAATAACTCACAAGAGGAATCCCATAAGGATAACAGCTGATCTCTCAATAGGAACGCTTCAGGCCAGAAGGGAATGGCAGAACAAACTTAAAGTCATGAAAGAAAATAATCTACAACCCCGAATACTGTACCCAGCAAGGATCTCATTCAAATTTGAAGGAGAAATCAAAAGCTTTTCAGACAAGCAGAAGCTGAGAGAATTCAGCAACACCAAACCAGCGCTCCTATGAATGCTAAAAATCTTTCCTAGATAGAAAACACGGATGGGGTACATAATCTCGAACCCAAAACTATAAAGTAAATGGCAACGGGATCATACTTATCAATAATTACCTTAAATATAAATGCGTTGAATGCCCCAACCAAAAGACAAAGATTGGCCGACTGGATACAGAAACAAGACCCCTATATATGTTGTCTACAAGAGACCCACCTCAAACCTAGGGACACATATAGACTGAAAGTTAAAGGCTGGAAAAAGATATTCCATGCAAATAAAGACCAAAACAAAACAGGAGTGGCAATACTCATATCAGATAAAGTAGACTTTAAAATAAAGGCAGTGAAAAGAAATAAAGATGGACATTACATAATGATAAAGGATCAATCCAAGAAGAAGAAATAACAATTATAAATATTTATGCACCCAACATAGGAGCACCACAATATGTAAGGCAAATGCTAACAAGTATGAAAGGGGAAATTAACAACAACACAATAATAGTGGGAGACATTAAAACACCACTCACACCAATGGATAGATCAACTAAACAGAAAATTAACAAGGAAACTCAAACTTTAAATGATACAATAGACCAACTAGACCTAATTGATATCTATAGGTGATTCCACCCCAAAACAAGGAATTTCACCTTTTTCTCAAGAGCACACAGGACCTTCTCCAGGATAGATCACATCCTGGGCCATAAATCTAGCCTTAGTAAATTCAAAAATATTGAAATCATTCCAAGCATCTTTTCTGACCACAATGCAGTGAGATTAGATATCAATTATAAGAGAAAACCATTCAAAATTTCCAACATATGGAGGCTCAACAACACACTGCTGAATAACCAACAAATCACAGAAGAAATCAAAAAAGAAATTGAGTTATGCATAGAAATGAATGAAAATGAAAACACAACAACCCAAAACCTATGGGACACTGTAAAAGCAGTGCTAAGCGGAAAGTTCATAGCAATACAAGCTCACCTCAGGAAACAAGAAAAAAGTCAAATAAATAACCTAACTTTACACCTAAAGCAACTAGAAAAGGTAGAGATGCAGAAGCCCAGGTCTAGCAGAAGGAAAGAAATCTTAAAGATCAGGGCAGAAATAAATGCAAAGGAAAGAAAAGAGACCATAGCAAAAATTAACAAAGCCAAAAGCTGGTTCTTTGAGAAGATAAATAAAATTGACAAACCATTAGCCAGACTCATCAAGAAACAAAGGGAGAAGAACCAAATCAACAGAATTAGAAATGAAAACGGAGAGATCACAACAGAAAACATAGAAATACAAAGGATCATAAGAGACTATTATCAGCAACTATATGCAAATAAACTGGACAACCTGGATGAAATGGAAAAATTCCTAGAAAAGTACAAATTTCCAAGACTAAACCAGGAAGAGATAGATAATATTAATAGACCCATCATAAGCATGGAAATTGAAACCATAATCAGAAATCTTCCAAAAAACAAAAGCCCAGGACCAGATGGCTTCACAACTGAATTTGACCAAAAATTTAGAGAAGAGCTAACACCTATTCTACTCAAACTCTTCCAGAAATTTGCAGAGGAAGATAAACTCCCAAACTCATTCTACGAGGCCAGCATCACCCTAATTCCAAAACCTGACAAAGATGCCACAAAAAAAGAAAACTACAGGCCAATATCACTGATGAACATAGATGCAAAAATCCTTAACAAAATTCTAGCAAATAGAATCCAACAACACATTAAAAAGATCATACATCATGATCAAGTAGGCTTTATCCCAGGGATGCAAGTATTCTTCAATATTCGCAAATCAATCAATGTAATACACCACATTAACAAACTGAAAAATAAAAATCACATGATTACCTCAATAGATGCAGAGAAAGCCTTTGACAAAATTCAACATCCATTTATGATAAAAACCCTCCAAAAAGCAGGAATAGAAGGAACATACCTCAACATAATAAAAGCTATATATGACAAACCCACAGCAAACATTATCCTCAATGGTGAAAAACTGAAAGCATTTCCCCTGAAGTCAGGAACAAGACAAGGGTGCCCACTCTCACCACTACTACTCAACATAGTTTTGGAAGTCTTGGCCACAGCAATCAGAGCAGATAAAGAAATTAAAGGAATCCAGATTGGAAAAGAAGAAGTAAAACTCTCCCTGTTTGCAGATGACATGATCCTCTATATTGAAAACCCTAAAGACTCTACCAGAAAATTACTAGAGCTAATCAGTGAATATAGTAAAGTTTCAGGATACAAAATCAACACACAGAAATCCCTGGCATTCTTATACACTAACAATGAGAAAACAGAAAGAGAAATTAAGGAAACAATTCCATTCACCATTGAAACAAAAAGAATAAAATACTTAGGAGAATTTCTACCTAAAGAAACAAAAGACTTATATATAGAAAACTATAAAACACTGATGAAAGAAATCAAAGAGGACACTAATACATGGAGAAATGTGCCGTGTTTGTGGATTGGAAGAATCAATATAGTGAAAATGAGTATACTACCCAAAGCAATCTATAGATTCAATGCAATTCCTATTAAGCTACCAGAGGTCTTTTTCAGAGAATTAGAACAAATAATTTCACAATTTGTATGGAAATATAAAAAACCTCGTAAGCCAAAGCAATCTTGAGAAAGAAGAATGGAACTGGAGGAATCAACCTACCCAACTTTAGGCTATACTACAAATCCACAGTCATTAAGACAGTATGGTACTGGCACAAATTGAGAAATACAGATCAGTGGAACAAAATAGAAAGCCCAGAGATAAATTCATGTATCTATGGACACCTTATCTTTGACAAAGGAGGCAAGAATATACAATGGAGAAAAGACAACCTCTTTAACAAGTGGTGCTGGGAAAACTGGACAGCCACTTGTAAAAGAATGAAACTAGAACAGTTTCTAACACCATACACAAAGATAAACTCAAAATGGATCAAAGATCTAAGCATAAGACCAGAAACTATAAAACTCCTAGAGGATAACATAGGCAAAACACTCTCTGATATAAACCAAAGCGGGATCCTCCATGACCCACATCCCAGAATATTGGAAGTAAAAGCAAAAATAAACAAATGGGACCTAATTAAAATTAAAAACTTCTGCACAACAAAGGAAAGTATAAGCAAGGTGAAAAGACAGCCTTCAGAATGGGAGAAATAATAGCCAATGAAGCAACGGACAAACAATTAATCTCAAAAATATACAAGCAACTCCTGCAGCTCCATTCTAGAAAAATAAACGACCCAGTCAAAAAGTGGGCCAAAGAACTTAACAGACATTTCTCCAAAGAATTCATAAAAATGGCTAACAAACACACGAAAAGATGCTCAACATCACTCATTATCAGAGAAATGCAAATCAAAACCACAATGAGGTATCACTTTACACCAGTCAGAATGGCTGCAATCCAAAAATCTACAAGCAATAAATGCTGGAGAGGATGTGGAGAAAAGGGAACTCTCTTACACTGTTGGTGGGAATGCAAACTAGTACAGCCACTATGGAAAACAGTGTGGAGGTTCCTTAAAAAACTGCAAATAGACCTGCCATGTGACCCAGCAATCCCACTGCTGGGCATATACACCAAGGAAACCAGAATTGAAAGAGCCACGTGTACCCCAATGTTCATCGCTGCATTGTTTACAATAGCCAGGACATGGAAGCAACCTAGATGCCTGTCAACTTATGAATGGATAAGAAAGCTGTGGTACATATACACAATGGAATATTACTCAGCATTAAAACAAATTCATTTGAATCAGTTCTACTCAGGTGGACGGAACTGGAGCCCATTATCCAGAGTGAAGTAAGCCAGAAGGAAAAACAACAATACAGTATACTAACGCATATATATGGAATTTAGAAAGACGGTAACAAGAACCCAGCATGCGAGACAGCAAAAGGAACGCAGATGTATAGAACAAACTCGTGGACTCTGTGGATGAGGGCAAGGGTGGGATGATATGGGAGAATGGCATTGAAACATGTTAATTATCATATGTGTAATCAATCGCCAGCCCAGGATTGATGCTGGGGGCTGGTGCATCGAGATTTCCCCGGGGGTAGGGAGGAGGGAGGGAGGAGGGAGGGGGGTTCTGGAGGGGGAGCATATGTAAACCCATGGCGATATCATGTCATTGTATGGCAAAACTAATAAAATAAATAAATAAATAAATATAAAATTAAATGAGAAAAAAAACAGGATGTGTTATATGTGTGCAGTGGAATATCATTCAGTCTTTTAAAAAAGAATAAAAGTCTGATATGTGCTACAACATGGATGAACCTTGAAGGTATTATGCTAAGAGCAGTAAATCAGACACAAAAGGACAAATACTATATGATGCTCTTATAAGAAGTTCCTAAAACCATGTCAAATTCACAGAAGACAGAAAGTAAACTAGTGGTTCCCAAAGGCTAGAGGGAGGGGGAATTGCCTACAGAATTTCAGTTTCAGATGACAAAAAGTTCTTGAAATGGAGGGTGGTTATGGTTGCACAACAATGTGAATGTACTAAATGCATGAAAGATATACTTACAAACAGTTAAATTGAAGTTTGATGTTATGTTTATTTTATGACAACAAAAAATTAACAACCCCAAACTATTCTCCAACTAGGACCCCCACCCATTTCTTCACCACTCTCTCAGTTGCTCCATTCCTGCTCACCATGCTTCAATCACCCTATTCTTTTTTATTTTTTGATCATAATGTTTATTTTATTATTTCTCTTTTAGATATACATAAAAACGGGCCAGTCTATTACTAAAAGGGAAACTGACCTAAGAGTCTAAAGAGTTTAGAAAACATTACTATGCTTCCCCAGTAAGTATTTCAGCCACCCTATTCTTGTTTCAGCTCCTCAAACATGTCAAGCTCTTTCTTGCCTCAGAGCCTTGCATATATCTTTTCCTCTGCCAAGAACATTCTTCTCTGTATTCTTTTTTTTTAATTTTCTTTACTTTATTGTGTTGGTTTTGCTATACATTTTTTTTCTTTCTTTTTTTTTTTAATTAGTTATGCCATACAATGACATGATATCGCCATGGGTTTACATATGCTCCCCCTCCAGAACCCCCCTCCCTCCTCCCTCCCTCCTCCCTACCCCCGGGGAAATCTCGATGCACCAGCCCCCAGCATCAATCCTGGGCTGGCGATTGATTACACATATGATAATTAACATGTTTCAATGCCATTCTCCCATATCATCCCACCCTTGCCCTCATCCACAGAGTCCACGAGTTTGTTCTATACATCTGCGTTCCTTTTGCTGTCTCGCATGCTGGGTTCTTGTTACCGTCTTTCTAAATTCCATATATATGCGTTAGTATACTGTATTGTTGTTTTTCCTTCTGGCTTACTTCACTCTGGATAATGGGCTCCAGTTCCGTCCACCTGAGTAGAACTGATTCAAATGAATTTGTTTTAATGCTGAGTAATATTCCATTGTGTATATGTACCACAGCTTTCTTATCCATTCATAAGTTGACAGGCATCTAGGTTGCTTCCATGTCCTGGCTATTGTAAACAATGCAGCGATGAACATTGGGGTACACGTGGCTCTTTCAATTCTGGTTTCCTTGGTGTATATGCCCAGCAGTGGGATTGCTGGGTCACATGGCAGGTCTATTTGCAGTTTTTTAAGGAACCTCCACACTGTTTTCCATAGTGGCTGTACTAGTTTGCATTCCCACCAACAGTGTAAGAGAGTTCCCTTTTCTCCACATCCTCTCCAGCATTTATTGCTTGTAGATTTTTGGATTGCAGCCATTCTGACTGGTGTAAAGTGATACCTCATTGTGGTTTTGATTTGCATTTCTCTGATAATGAGTGATGTTGAGCATCTTTTCGTGTGTTTGTTAGCCATTTTTATGTCTTCTTTGGAGAAATGTCTGTTAAGTTCTTTGGCCCACTTTTTGACTGGGTCGTTTATTTTTCTAGAATGGAGCTGCAGGAGTTGCTTGTATATTTTTGAGATTAATTGTTTGTCCGTTGCTTCATCGGCTATTTTGCTATACATTGACATGAATCCGCCATGGGTATACACATACTCCCCCTCCAAAACCCCCCTCCCTCCTCCCTCCCGACTCCCTCCTCCTGGGTCATCCTGGTGCACCAGCCCTGAGCATCAAACCTGGGCTGGCGATTGATTTCACATATGATAATTAACATGTTTCAGTGACATTCTCCCATATCATCCCACCCTTGCCCTCTCCACAGAGTCCACGAGACTGTTCTATATATCTGCGTTTCTTTTGCTGTCTTGCATGCAGGGTTCTCGTCACCATCTTTCTAAATTCCATATATATGCATTAGTATGCTGTATTGTTGTTTTTCCTTCTGGCTTACTTCACTCTGGATAATAGGCTCCAGTTCTGTCCACCTGAGTAGAACTGCTTCAAATGAATTTTAATATTCCATTGTGTATATGTACCACTGCTTTCTTATCCATTTGTCAGTTGATGGGCATCTAGGTTGCTTCCATATCCTGGCTATTGTAAACAATGCGGCGATGAACACTGGGGTACACGTGTCTCTTTCAATTCTGGTTTCCTCGGTGTTTATCCCCAGCAGTGGGATTGCTGGGTCATACGTCAGTTCTATTTTCAGTTTTTAAAGGAATCTCCGCACTGTTCTCCATGTCTCTCTATTCTTTGCAGAGATAAATTCTTTAGATCCTTTGAAACTATGGTGAAAACTAGCTAGATGGTCACCAATCTGAATCCATTTCCCTTTTCTCCTGAGCACACAGCTATGTCTTATTTCCTTGCAGTAAACATGTCAAGTGATGATGTACAGACATAACATGCATCACTCACAGGCCAGCTACCCCAAGCTGAAAAACACATGATACAGAAGAGCGTGGCAACCATGAAAGTTACGTGTTGAAAACTGAGGAGCCACACAGAAGGGAGCAGTGTTCCTGAATCACTGCCTGGAAAAGAGCCATCTGCTGATCAGGAATATTCGCTTTGGATTTTATGTGAGTGAGAAAAAACTCGTCTTTGACTCATTATATTGATATATATTTTGGATGTCCCAATTATGCTTATAAAACACTAGTCTCACTCTAACACAGATGTCAGAGACAGGTATTCTCCCTTCCAGCAATGTCAATAAGCTTTCCCTCATTCACTGTATCACCATATTGTTTCTTGTTCTGCTTTCATAGTTTGTAACTTATTTATTTATCTTAATATATTTATTTTGGTATGTCTCTTCCACTAGATAGTAACCTCCTCTGATATGCAAACTGTGTATCTTGTTTGTCACTGTATTTCCCAGTGCCTAATACAAACTCAATAAACATATCCTGCCTGAATGAGTAAATGTCCAAATTTCAGTCTAGGTGTCAGTGGTATCTGTCTATTCTGTTAGACTGACCTCCACACTCAAAATGTTTTGCAGACCATGTTTTCATCCACCCTGTCCTTAAGTCTCAAAGCTTTTTGAAACTTACACACACTCAAAGCCCTTTAACAGAGGGTTCTGTAATGCTGCAATTGATGCAGTAACAGCCTCCTGTCCCCTACAGACAGAATCTCCTCAGAGTGTGTTTGCACTCCTAAAATTGAGTACATAGGAGGCAGATAAATGAATTGAGTGAGCAAGTGAATCTGTCAAGAGAAAGATATGACTCTGATCCTATCTCAAGTCAGAGGCAGAGCACAGAATGCACCATTTGCATATTTTGGCTTATTCGTGTCTAGACAAGTGTCATAAAGTCACCACAACCCAGGACTGGAGTATGGTCTGCAAAGAGCCATGACCTGGGAGGCAGGAGACATGGGCTCAGCTCACTAAGCACCCTGGGCAGCTCACTTTACCTCTAGTGGACTCAAATCTCCTATCTATAAAGCAGGGATTTGGGCTAGACAATATTGAAAGACCTTAATTTTTAAATGCCACTGCAGTCACCCCTTGGCATCTGTATGGGATTGGTTCCAGGATCCCCATGGATACCTAACTTCAGGGATGCTCAAGTCTCATAAAACTGTGTACAGGCTGCCCTCTGTATCCAGGGGTTTCACATCTGCAGATATGATCTTCAGTTGATTGAATCTGCTGATTCAAAACCCTGGGATACCAAGAGCCAATTGTATTTAAACCCAGGCAGTCAAAGAGGAAATGAAAAACAATGATTTAGAAACCACTAACCACACATGGTGATAAAGTGCTTGAAATGTCCAGATTTAAATAGGCTATAAATATGAAATGCACATGGGGTTTCAAAGGCTCAGTATGAAACAATGTTGCTGTTGTTGTTCTTGTTGTTTAGTAGCAAAGTTGTGTCCTGACTCTTTTGTGGCTCCATAGACCATAACCCACCCGACTTCTCTGTCCATGGGATTCCACAGGCAAGAATACTGGAGTGGGTTGCCATTTCCTTCTCCAGGGGATCTTCCTAACTCAGGGACCAAAGCTGTGCCTCCTGCATTGGAAGGTGGATTCTTCACTGCTGAGCCACTAGAAAAGCCCACAATTTCTATATTGATTATGTGTAGAAATGATAATATTTTAGATAAGAAATGAAATATACTATTAAAATTAACTTAACCCATTTCTTTTTACTTTTTAAAATGTTACTAGAAATGCAAACATTAGCACATTGCCTTGATGTGTGACATCATCAGAACTGTAATCCTGCTACACCATCCAAATTACAATGCATAAATCACTGATTCCATATCCTCTTCTGAGATCTCCAAACTCATTGGCAAATAAATCCAAAAATGGTTCAGTAAACTGGAAAGAAAATTCATTATAAGCATGTTCCCATGTAGATGTACAATTTCATTTCATAACCAGTTTGTTTTAGATTGAAACTATTTGTAAGAAAGAAAGCAGGTGCAGTGATGAAAAACTACAAGGCAGAAACAATCTTAATGGAGACAATGAAAGACACACAAAAAAAGGATCTGTTTTCTGGATATGGGGTAGCCCTGTGTGCTCCCCTAAGCCTTAGATGTGTTACTGGAAAGGCAAAGAGAATACCTTTTTGTTTGTTTGTTTCACTCATTTCAAAAATGACCAAAGTATGAGCTGAGCTGGTGGTAAGGCTGTTAGAATTACAGAAAAGAGAAACAGTGATGAGAAGTGTGGGTAAAAACCAATGTCCATATGAGAAATGAGGAATCTGAGGGAAGAGGAGCAGGACCAGGGAGAAAAACCAGGAGAGCAATTATGGAGTTGGCTTGCAGGATCAGCAACAGCAGCATCACCTGGGAATGTGACAGAAATGCAGACTCTTGGGCTCATTCCAAGTAGTTGATATGGGGACCCTCATAGCCTATCTATGACTTTTCATGGAGTCTTGGGAAAACATTCATCTAGGACTGGGGTTTCCAAGGAACAGGTCTCAAATATTTTTGTGATAGATCTCCAAGCCAGCCATTGTCATAGTTTCTGTTTTACACAAACCCCCAGCCCATAGGGCAGCTGGGATTACCAAAATGAACGGCGGAGAGGGTTACCTCTTCAGGCTGCTTGGTGTCTTAACTGTCAGTTAAGTCTTCCTTTTAGCTTTCTACCTATTCTATTCCCTCCCCAGGGACTTCATCACATCACAGGTAAGACTAATGCCTAAAGTTATAAATCTAACACTTTCCAAATGAGTTGCTCACACTCTGTAAACATGATGTTACAAAATGATTTATTCCTGGATGTCTTGTATTTTCCTGGTCTCAGTAATCAAGCACCAGAGGTAACAAGGATGGACAGAATTGCCCAAGCAAATTCATTTTTAATAGAACAAGAGTTGTTTTAATTCTCAATCACATCCTTAACAGAAGTGAAATCTAAACATAGTGCAAATAGTGGGGGAAAATGCAAATAGCGAAGCCATGACTTCAGAAAGAAAGTCACCTCCTCTGGGAAGCCCTCAGCCCAGTCAGGTCCCCAGTATCGATTACTTCCCTTTCACTCTTCACAACACTTTGCACAATAGAAAATTATGAGTGTATGTATAGCTTCTTGTTCTATGTAGGTCTCTTTCACTCAGCCATCAGGTCCTTGGGAACAAAAACCCTGTGTGCATTTTCAGTTCTGTATTTTGTTCATATGGGACACTCAATGAATATCTGCTAAAGGTACAAACATCCAAGAAGTGCTTCATGATTACGAAATAACTACAAGATAGTGCTCCAATTTTTTCTGGGTCTGCAGGATTGTGGCCAAGGACAGCAGAGAGGTGAGAGGAAGGATCAGGGCATTGAGAGCTTTTGTTTACAACATTTTGTCCACAACAGACATGGGTCAAAAACCTGAGTGGGAATTGGGGCCAAAACCCCACCTGTCATCAAAGGGGAAGGAAGCGATTCTGGGAAAGGAAGCCTTGGTATGTACTTGACTCATAACCAGGAAGGAGATAAGAGGAAAACTCCAGAGATTGAATTAGGAAAAAAAAAATTATGGGAAGTTTCCCAAAGGCAAATTAAGGATCAAATTCCTTCCTAAAGTAGGTACAAGTTGGGTCAAGTCCAAGTTGACTCTCTAAATATTTATTTTATCTTATTTTCCACAGCCGAGGGAACAGTACTTGCCCATCACAGTTATGATCTGAAAGCCACCCACTTCAGTTTCCAGTGGCCTCTGTTGACACCCCCACTGTTACTCTGTAGGACTCCCCATGCTGAGAATGGACCAGTCACGGATGCTGACTTCTACTACTAATCAACCATGAATCAAATCTTCTAATCTGAATCACCAGAACCTTTTAATCTGAAGATACCAGAGGAAGGGGACCTAAGAAGACACACATCAGGAACCCCCCAGCAAACAGTTATCTATTTTCTCCTCGGATCTACCATCCCAACTGTTCAGCTGGGGACATTACTAGGCCACTTCTCTTGTCCTAAATAAATAAATAAGCTCTGCAGAAATGAACAGATGGAGGAAAATTTCAAAGCAGCAGGTGGGTGTTTCAGGCTCAAATTCCATCAACAGATAACAGGATTTATAACAGCCACTCCCACACAGAGCTTTGGAAATTTTAAACTTGTGTGTCATAAGATAGGGCTTCCCCTCCCCTGAACTATCTGCATTGAGTTCAGAGACATGAGGTCCTTCCGTTTGGGTCAAAACCTCTTTCTCCAAGCTAAACAGTCCACACTGCCACCCAGGAAGTGTGGTAGGGGCTAAACAGTCCACAATGCCACTCAAGAAGCGTGTTAGGGGCTGCAGGAGTGGAAAGGAAACCAAAAGTGGGCACCACTGGGTGTGATCATTTATATTGCTTCTTGGTTCTCTCTTTTTCTCCCAGGCATGTGTGCCTGCATGCTAAGATGCTTCATCTGTGTCCGACTCTATGTGACCCCACAGACTGTAGCCAGTTAGGCCTGTCCGTCTGTGGGATCCTCCAGGCAAGAATACTGGAGAGGGTTACCAAGCCCTCCTCCATGGGATCTTCCCCACCCAGGGATGGAACCCATGTTGCTTACATCTCCTGCATTGGCAGGTGGATTCTTTACCATTAGCACCATCTGAGAAGCCCTTTCTACCAGCGGCATTGTACAATTTCTGGAGAAGCAGTGGGTTGATTGTGGTAAATTGGAACCCTCACCTTGACTCAAGGGAAAGAAGACTACAAGCATGGATGCTGTTGTAACCCAGAGCACACGGCCACATTGTTTCCACAAAACAAGGGAACCTAGACTCAGGTTAATGTCAAAATATTCAGGGGCACCACCTGGCACTTTAGTGAAAGTATCAGCACAGTGGAGAAACCATGTAGTGAGCAAAACAGGAGGATCATTCTGGGACATTCAGGAAAGGATTCTCAGAGTCACTCCAAAGTAGTAACAGATGGAGAAGACCCTGAGAATCTTTGGCTGGGCTGGGAAGGGTGTAGGGCTGTGTTCACAGAGGTAGCCCTTAACTAGAAGTCATTATTAGTGAGACCCACATTATATGACTTTCCCCTTGGAACTGATAATAGTAGAAACCTAAATCACCCTAATCATTAGTACTAGGGTAGAAAGAAAGGCTCTTAACTTCTTCATTGACTATCCAGAAACTTGGGATACTCAAGGAATTAAAATCCATAGTGAACATGATTCATCGTTGAAGGAAATCTTTAGGGTTCCCTCTAGCCCCTGGTCTGGGCACAGCCTCATAGTTTCATGCATGGCCCATTGAATCACTGCCCCCAGAAATGCAGAGACAAGTGAAACAGCTTTATGGCCAACTCAGGTGGCCAAAGAGCACAGTGACTGGGACTCAAGCACATCCTAAAACCCAGTAAAAATAGCATCCCTGACACACAGTCATATGTAAATGCTTCCATCTTATTTCAACTTCACCTTCCTCAAAGAAATCTTCTTTGACTTCCCCAACTTTGAGGTCTGCCTGTTAAATGTTCCCATCAGTTTAGTTCAGTCACTCAGTCATGTCCGACTCTTTGTGACCCCGTGAACCACAGCACGCCAGGCCTCCCTGTCCATCACCAACTCCCAGAGTCTACTCAAACCCATGTCCATTGAGTTGGTGATGCCATTCAGCCACCTCATCCTTTGTTGTCCCCTTCTTCTCCTGCCCTTAATCTTTCCCAGCATTAGAGTCTTTTCCAATGACTCAACTCTTTGTATGAGATGGCTAAAGTACTGGAGCTTCAGCTTCAACATCAGTCCTTCCAATGAATACCCAGGACTGATCTCCTTTAGGATGGACTGATTGGATCTCCTTGCAGTCCAAGGGACTCTCAAGAGTCTTCTCCAACACCACAGTTCAAAAGCATCAATTCTTCGGCACTCAGCTTTCTTCACCATCCAACTCTTACATCCATACATGACTACTGGAAAAACCATAGCCTTGACTAGACGGACCTTTGTTGGCAAAGTAACGTCTCTGCTTTTAAATATGTTATCTAGGTTGGTCATAACTTTCCTCCCAAGGAGTAAGCATCTTTTAATTTCATGGCTGCAATCACCATCTGCAGTGATTTTGGAGCCCCCAAAAATAAAGTCTGACACTGTTTCTACTATCTATTTCCCATGAAGTGATGGGACCAGATGCCATGATCTTACTTTTTTGAATGTTGAGCTTTAAGCCAACTTTTTCACTCTCCTCTTTCACTTTCATCAAGAGGCTCTTTAGTTCTTCTTCACTTTCTGCCATAAGGGTGGTGTCATCTGCATATCTGAGGTTATTGATATTTCTCCCAGCAATCTTGATTCCAGCTTGTGCTTTCTCCAGCCCAGCGTTTCTCATGATGTACTCTGCATATAAGTTAAATAATCAGGGTAACAGTATACAGCCTTGACGTACTCCTTTTCCTGTTCCCATAGCACCCAGAATTCCTTTACAGCATTTCTCATGCCTGTAATCATGCATTTAATAGTCATAATTATATGCTTAATGTCTGTTTTTCTTGCTAGATTGAGCTCTGTGATAGTTGAAAGCATGTCTATTTTCCTATTTTATCCCTAGAATGTAAAAAGTGCATGTTGACTAATTCTGGACTAATAGTCAAGAATAGTGCATGCATTATTTATTAAATAAAGGACCTAATGAATAACCGATAGGATCAATTAATTAACAGCATTTTGTGACAGAGGAGAGATTATGAGATTCTTTCAAATAGGACAGCACTTAGCATAAAGCAATATGATACACACCCTCAGTCACATACCATGAGATCCAAAACATGTAACAGAACTTGGTTGGACTGGATGGAGACAGTGACCTTGAAAAACTCCCATTAGAAGCCTCAGTCGAAGCGCATGTGTGTGCTGTGCTAAGTCACTTCAATCATATTCAACTCTTTGCGACCGTATGGACTATAGCCCACCAGGTTCCTCTGTCCATCCTGGAGCAGTTTGACACGCCCTCCTCCAGGGGATCTTCCCAAACCAGGGATCAAACCTGTGTCTGTTTCATTTTCTGCTTAGGCAGGTTCTTTACCACTAGCACTACCTGGGAAGCCCTCAGTTGAAGATAATGAGCCAAAAACTCAACTTCATTGGTTGTCAAATGCACATTTCTCCAGTTTATATACCTTCAGCAGCTCACAATAAGCAAAACATGTCTTGATAGAATTGGTTTGCAGAACTGGATATCTCAGGAGAATTAAGGTATCAACTTTAGCAAACTTCACCTGTTGGTTTAAGAAGCCTAATGGGTATTATTCAAGAATTCAGAATGTGTAAGTGACATAGAATTCTAAGGACACAGGAATCCTGACAGAAATCTTCACTCCACCCCTAAGCATATGTCAAGCTATTCTGATACTAAAAATCTAGAACATTATTGTCCTAAGCATGTTAGGTGATTGTAGTGATGGCCCTATATCCATTACATAACCTTGACTTTCTATTTGAATTTAGGTAAAATCAATCAGAGTCCTCACTGGACACAGATGAACAATGGAACCATCCACACATATTAGTCTTATTGAGTTACGTGATGTTCTTGTGTTTAATTTAAGAGGGAGTATTAGAATTTTCTCAATCTCCCACATTTCCTCAGTGACAGTCTTAGGACCAGGTATCAGTGTCTTGGGTTCTGAGGGCTGAAAGCATCCTGGAAGCATAGGATTCTCATGCAGGTTTAGGACAAGGCTTGACAGATCCCATTTTAGCCCTTATAAACTCTCCAGGGTTCTCCTATTATCCTATTTCTTGGAGGAGAGACCCCCAAGAAAGACTAGAGCTCTTTCCTATCTTGGAGAGGCGGGTGAGCTGTGAAATTATGAAAATTTGTGGTTTTGAACATAAACAAAACCTTATTTTACTGTATAGCTAACTCTCAAGGAGGACATTCTGGATTATGAAATATTTTTCTGAAAAGAGAAATTTAACCTGGTTTATATTACTATGGCCAGTAAAATCATACAGAGGAGTTTAGTTATTAGGGAGTAAACTCAGTTTCCTATAACAGGGTTTATAAGTTTAAGGGAAGAAACATAGTTTTTTTTTTTTTTTAATAACTACTTTTAAAGAAACACTGAGGTTAACACAGGCTAATGATTACAGGTTCCAATCTTGAGTGATAATTATCCAAAAATAAATAACCTCTAAATGAGAGGCCAGATCAATCCCCTATGATGGAAAGGACATTGTTTTTTGGTGTTAGTTCCTAGGTGTTTTAGGTCTTCATAAAACTGGTCAACTTCAGCTTCTTTGGCATCAGTGATTGGGGCATAGACTGGGATTACTGTGATATTGAATGGTTTGCCTTGGAAACAAACCAAGATCATTCTATTGTTTTTGAGGCAGCACCCAAGTACTGCATTTCAGACTCTTGTGTTGACTATGAGGGCTACTCCATTTCTTCTAAGGGATTCTTGCCCATAGTAGTAAATATAATGGTCATCTAAATTAAATTCAGCCATTCCTGTACATTTTAGTTCAATGATAGGATCCTAAGATGTCAATGTTCAAATAGGTTCATCAGCACCATTTTTCTAGATTTCACGATATTTGTTTTATTTTATTTTTAAATTTTTTTTCCTGAGCTGCATGTAATGCAGGATCTAAGTTCCCTGACCAGAGATCAAACTCATACCCCTTGTAGTAGAAGCGTGGATCTTAACCACTGGACTGCCAGGAAGTCCCTCTGCCTTTTTTTCATTGTATTTTATGAATCACTAAATATGAGCCTGCTTAACTTAATCTTTCTTATCTCTCTGAGATATGGAATTAATTACCTGCACTCTGAATTCTTGAGTCAGTTTTATCAACAAAGTTTATTCTATTTCATGGTTTGACCCCATCAAAACCATCAAAATCTTATTTCTTTCCATTTTAACCAAGATTGTAATAATGTAATTTTAGGTTTGCCATTTTTAATTTTCACAGGCTAGTTTTAATTTAGGGAATAAAGAAGACCTGATAATATTTACAACCCACTGGCTATAGAACAGTCCATACCTGTTATTTTAAATATAAGTGTAACATTATATTTTCCACTTATCAGCCCTTGTACAATAACTTCACAGGAAAGCCCTTGTTCTACTTCCAAAATGACATCTGGAGAGCCAAGGAAAGAGACTAATGTACCAGTGATGATCTAGGAGTGCTGTGTTGGGTGGCAGTAGGAGAGGGAAAATATATTTTAAAGTATCAGGCTATGTTTTACATCCAGAAAAATTATTATAAGACAAAGGCCCTGGACCCTAGTTAACACTCTGCTGTATTTTAAGCTATAGGCTGGATCACCTTCTCTCTCTCCAGGAGAGCATAATTCTAGTCATACCTTGTTTCTCACTGTTGCTCTCATCCAAGGTGTCCTGATATCCCATCACTCTGTTCTTCATGGTGCCAAGCATAGGAAAATATATGAAGGTAGCCTCACTCTGTCTGTCATCTCTGACCCATGACCCTCTCCTGATTCCTCACCCCACTGAGACATCCAGTGCGCTCTTTTTCCCTCCTGCACCCTTCCAACAAAACCTGATCTCAGCAAATGATCCAACAGATGCATGTATGTTCAAGTAGATATGTCTGAAAACAGATGAATTGGCTAGCCCTCCCCAGGAGCACTTGCTCTTCAATAAAAGGAAGGACAGGCTGAAGTCAAAAGAATGATTCTCAGCTAGTCTCAAATTTCAGAACTCATTGACCTGGTGGCTATGAATGGTTATCCTGGTGACCTTGATATCACACTTCAGGACACATTATACCCCTCCCACCTTCTTGTAAACTTGTCCAGTGTCCCTATCCCCCAGCAATCCAACTCAAGAGTTTTAGTATGTATCTCAATTTTGAAATTCCCTCAAAGATACAGAGCACTCCAAGTTCTGGCGTCATCTAAGAAGAAGAAATGAAAGCCAGCTTCAAAAGTATCTTGGATTCTAATCATGGCAAGCTCTGTCCCAAAACTGCTGGCATCAATGGCACAGGCTTGGGGAAATCCTGACCAATTAAAAAAAAAGTGTCCAAGAGCTCATAGAAATCTGATCATCTTAAAGGTCAGGGGCCAAAGAAATTAAGAAATCACCTGAGTGCTTAAATCTCCATCAGTAGGACAGTGATAAAAATGGCTGCTACTGACCACAAGCAGCATGTCTTATATGTGCCCCATCTGCTGGGCATCTCAACACAATCACAGTGATTCAGCAGCTGGCAGTCTACCACCAAGCTCAAGCAGCAATGAGCCAGGGCTCACAGCTGCACAGTTGACAAAGTCTTACCAGGGGCCAGCCAGCTGCCTCCCTTGTTCTGAGCAGCAGGCTGAGTGGAGCTGGCAGGGCTGACCAGCCAGCTGTGTCTGATGTCACTACTATAGATGGACCTTACTTTTCTTTTTCCTCCACCCATTACGTTTGGACTTCAAAAGTAATGAATGATGCAAATCCAAACAATGCAGAAACAAGAGAACTGAGCATTGTTTCCTACACACTCTGAACATTGGACTTTCCTGCAGAATAGTCCAGAAGAACTGGACTTAAAGCATCCTACAGACACCCTATTAAATTTCTAGGTCATTTCTGATGAAAGCACATGACTGAAACTTCCTTTCTCTATGTGAGGCATGTACATAGACATTGCTCTGTTTGTCAGTAATGAAACACACTGAGTTGATTTCCTTTTAAAAAATTTTAAACAGACCATATTTGTGGGTGTATTCTGGATATCACTGCATTTGAGCAGCCATTGTGTTCTGAGCTACGTGGGAAATCAGAAGCAGCCCCTTGTACTTGGATGTCACTTATTTTACAATAATCCAAGGGGAATTTCTGAATAAAGCTTTATTTATATGTTGAGTGGGCTTCCCTGGTGGCTCAGACAAGAAAGCATCTGCCTGCACTGCGGGAGAACTGAGTTTGATCCCTAGGTCAGGAAGATCCTCTAGAGAAGGGAATGGTTACCCACTCCAGTGTTCTTGCCTAGAGAATTCCATGGACAGAGGAGCCTGGCGGGCTATCGTCCATGGGGTCTCAAAGAGTCGGACATGACTGAGAGACTAACACTTTCACTTTTTCTATGTGTTGAGCACCTAGTATGTGAAGGCATATTAACAGGGTCTTTGCAGATAAGGTAAGGATCTCACAATGAGATCTGAGATGAAATGAGATCCTGGGTTACCCAGATAGGTCCTAAACCCAATAACGAATGTCCTTATAAGGAATGCACAAATGACAGACACATTGAAAAGAAAAGACCAGGTGACAATGAAGCTAGAGATTGGCATGATGTGGACACAAGTCAAAGAGCTTTGGGAACCACCTGAAGCTGGAAAAAGTGATGAAGGGTCCTCCCCTAGTGCCTTCAGAGATAGCACATCCCAGCCGACCCTTTGACTTTGGACTTCTGGTAACCAGAACTATGAGACAATGTGTGTCTGCAGTTTTAACTCTCCAGCTTTCAGTAACTTCTTACAGCCCTCCCAGCAGACTGACTAATGCATGGGGCATCTCAGATCCTTCTGCAAGGGGACACCAGAGGACCAGGCTATGGAAGACACACTTCGGGGTGTGAGTGTCCCCACTCCTAGAAAACAGTTCAGAGAAAATGTTGAGTCAATAATAAAGTAATATTTATTGGTACAACAACAACTGCAAGACTAGTTTCTATCTACAGAGCCTTTCTCAAGTATGGGTTGCTGCTTTAATCATTCCACACCTGGAACTCACTTAGTCATCTTGACAACCCAATGAGACAGCTAGTGAGTCTACCCTCATTTTACAGACAAGCATACTGAGCTCCAAGGGGCTCACTCACTTGCCCAGGTTATCACAGAAATGAGCAGTGGGGCATACCGGGCCATGTCTTTGCATTAAGCCTATTCAGATGCAGAGGAGAAAACATTTAATCTGAGTTGAAGGTGCAGTTCTCAACTCAGACGTCCTTGGGCAGGTTTCCCAAACCCTCTGAGCTGGATAGAAGCTCTGGCTGGCCTCCTTGACTGTGATATTCTGGGGTCTCCCAAATCTGTTCCCATGCTGAACTGTTATGATTTGCAAACCAGGTTTTTCCTATTAACTATGATTTGCTTTTACATCTGCACAGTGTCTTCCTGCCAGACTCTGGACACCTGGTCTGCTCTGCCACACAGTCCGGGAAAACAACCAGAAACACAAGAAAATCAGTACATTCCCCAAGCCATACAGAGGAGAGGGGAGCGATGCACCTCATATTTTAAAATGTCCTTTTCCTCCTGCAGCCAGGCCTCACTGAGAAAGCAGTCCCCAGGGCTGCCAGGAAACCAAGCTGCCTCTCGTTCTTATATTTAAATTTAATTTAACCGTAGCATTACCCTGCGTGTCAACAGTTCAGGACAAATTGATGGATTCTAGTTTAACTATTTAGCTGTGCCAGTGGTAATACATTCAATCATGCATTAAATTAAAAATGACACTTGGAAATATATATATATATCCTAGACTCAGTTCTGTGCACAAAATAGGGAAAGATTTAAAATGCTGTCTGGTGGAAGATTACCACTGAAGAAGCGTGAATCTCATTACCATAGGCAGCATGGCACACATTTACAAAGACTCTGATGATAGCAGTTTGGTTATGCAGCTGGCTAAATGGGCCATTTCCTTTCCACAGGAGAGGACTTAACTGCTGCCAAAGCTAAGAGGTCATCATTGCCCCTCACCTTCTCAGACCCACCTGAATTCCCAGGTACCCATGGCTCACGTGTCAGCTGCTCCCAATATACAGTCTGACCATTCACAGAGGCTCAGAATTCATCCACAAATATAAACAGCTATAAAATAAAAGCAGTTACCATTTATTAAGCCCCTGGTATGTGCTACCCACTTTGCACTTCTTACAATATGTTGTTCAACAGCCCTATGAACTCATTATTATTATTTCATTTTAGCATACACAGAAGTTGATATTCAGAGAGGTTAGGTATATTTTTCAAGGTCACACAGTGGTTCATGGCAAAGCCAGAATTCCAAGCCAGTCCTGTCTAATTCCAATACCCAAGCACTTAACTATAGGCAGCACTGCTTCTTAAACCATCACTCTGGAAAATGCCCAGTTAAGCAAGCTTCTGGTCACCTTCATTTACCAGTCATGAACCGAAATGAGCCTAGAGTATTTTGTAGGTAAGAACTGCAGAGAAAAGAGTGATTTCTTAGGATTCCTCCACTCATTTTGCCCTGACTTTTCTCCCCAGGGCCAGGCAAGTCCTATACCACTAGAACTATGGAACCTTTATGGATAAGGATCAGACATACTTATCTCCTATACCCCAGTGTTCAGCCAGGTGCCCAGTCTAGAAAAGGCACATATGGCCATTTGTGGAGCTTGTTGAACTGGATGCCGGGGCAGAGAAAGGAAAGAAGCTGGGGCAGCACCAAAGAAAACAGCAGAGGGTGAATAGAGGACCAGATCATCAGAGGAACACAGCCACCAGAAATGTAATGGTGAGAGAGAAAAAGCACATTATTTTCCCTTTCAAACTAATAGAAAGGTATTTTCCCTAAGAGGCAGTGTAACTGTTACCACAAAGATGACAGCCTTCAGGAACCCTCCTACACTGTTAGTGGGAATGTAAATTGGTACAGTCACTATGGTTCCTTAAAAACTATAAACACTGTTCCAACAGTATGAAGTTTCCTTAAAAACTATAAATAGAGTTACCAATCCCATTCCAGAGAAAAACATGGTCCAAAAGGATACATGCACTCCAGTGTTCACAGCAGCACTGTTTACAATAGCCAAGATGTGGAAGCAACATAAATGTCCATTGACAGGAATGGATAAACAAGATATGGTACATATGTGCAATGAAATAGTACTCAGTCATTAAAAAGAATGAAATAATGCCATTTGCCACAACACAGATGTACCTACAGATTGTCATATTAAATGAAGTACGTCAAACAGAGAAGGAGAAATATCATATAACATCTTTCATATGTGGAATCTAAAATGATATAAATGAACTTATTTATGAAACAGAAACAGACTCACAGACTTAGAGAACAAACTTATGGTTGCTAAGGATGAGAATGGGAGGAAGGGATGGTTAAGGAGCTTGAGATGGACATGTACACAGTGCTATATTTAAAATGGATAACCAACAAAAATCTACTATATGACACAGGGAACTCTGCTCAAGTTCAGTGTGGCAGCCTGGATGAGAGGGGAATTTGGGGAGAATGGATACATATTTTATGTATGACTGAGTCCCTTTGCTGTCTACATGAAACTATCACTACATTGTCAACTGGCTTTACTCCAATATAAAACAAAAAGCTTTTATTAAAAAGATGGCAACCTTCAAATTCTCTCCTCCTCTCAAAATTTAAGTTCAAATCATTTTGACTGTGAATCACAAGAGAAAAACCTAGAAGCAGATTTTCTCAGTGTAAGTACAAACTTGAGTCAACAAGTAAGCCAAAGAGAGTGCTGAGAAAGATAAAAACAAATGATCCTTGAACTACTTCTCTCTTTCTTTCTGCTTCTCCACATGGGTCCAAACTACAGTCACAATGGGAAGATACAAATGAACCTTATTGTTTCATAAAAATTTCAATCACATAACCCAATTAAGTCCAGTGTTCCTGAAACAATTTCATCTTCTGGGAAATGAACATATATCAAGTACCAGATATTTCCCTATTCACCTGACTCTGCTTCTATGTCTTTGTCTCCTACTTTCTATGCTCAACCATCCTCCCATCTCCTAATGATAGACTGGCAATTTCTATTCCAAACAGAAGCCATCCAGCTGCCCAGTTCTGCATTTATTTAGCACAGATCCTACTGAGAAATGTCCATTAGTGAGAGCTTTACCATGACCTAACCTTGAGAGTTCTGGGTTGAGTTAGCATTGGCTGTGAGTGGGCAGCCCCAGGACAGGACTGAAATTAACCTGATTTCAGCAGTTGGCTTCTGAGTGTGTTTGCATCTGCTGCCTTAATGGACTGTGAGAGACCTGCCAGGTTGTCTTCCAGAACCTGTCGTCAAGGTTGAAGGACACAGGCAGGCAGCCCAGTGGGAGCCTGGATGATCAGCAGTCCTCTCTGGTCAGTGGTCCCATGCTGTCAGGCAGGTTTATCTGGAAGTCTTGGCTTCTCCTTTTTCCTTTTAATCTAAAAAATAAACCAACTACTAAACATGTGCTGAGTTTGTTCAATCAGAACAAAACTAAATATTTTCATCAGCCATGTTTCTTGGGGATCATTTTAGCATTTTATCCTTTGTGGGAAGGCAGGTTTTTCTACACATGCATGCATGTTAAGTTGCTTCAGTCACATTCAATTCTTTGCAACCATATGGACTGTAGCCTGCCAGGCTCCTCTGTCCATGGGATTCTCCAGGCAAGAAACTGGAGTAGGTTGCCAGGTCCTCTTTCCAGGGGATCTTCCTGGCCCAGGGATCAAACACACATCTCTTTTGTCTCCTAAATTGGCAGACAGGTTCTTTACCTCTAGCACCACCTGGGAAGCCCTTTCTCCCCATTATACAGCTCAAGCAAATGATACTCACCATAAACAGGAGTTCTGTCCAATCAAACTGAAATTGCTCAGTCTTGGCCTCTTAAAGAAAAGTCATTGTTATCTTTAATAAGCTGTAGCTATTATTTGTTAAATAGCAATTGTATTCCAAGCCTTATGGTAAACAGTTTAAGTAGACCTACTAGTGACAGCAAGGAGATCAAACCAGTCAATCCTAAAGGAAATCAATCCTGAATATTCATTGGAAGAACTGTTGCTGAAGCTGAGGCTCTAGTACTTTGGCTACCTGAAGCAAACAGCTGACTCATTGGAAAATACCCTGATGCTGGGAAGGGTTGAAAACAAATGGAGAAGGGGTGGGGTGGGGTACAGGGGATGATATGGATAGCATCACCAACTCAGTGAACATGAATATGAGCAAACTCCAGGAGACAGTGAGGAAAAGAGAAGCCTGGCATGCTACAGCCCATGGAGTCGAACATGACTTAGCAACTGAACAACAACAACTATTGTCCCCGTGGTACAGAAGGGAAAATTGAGACACTCAGAGGCCATGGAACTTGGCCACAGTTACATAGCTAAGAATGAAGGAACAGGGCTGAAATTCATTCCCAAGTCACTTGGCCCATTCTGGCCAGTTCCTGTAAGGGGAACAACTTCTGTGAGGAGCCAGATAAAGTGATGGAGGGTCTGGAGAGTTAGGTGCTCTTCTGAATCTCATTTTCTGCCCCACTGACTTCCATATTTTTTCAACATAAGAATCCCTTTGTGCTTTTCAAAACAATATCTTCATAATCGCTATACTCAATACACATTGAAAGAGCCAAAAGCTACTACAAATTTAATAATGTTTATAAACAAGTTTGTATCTTATTCCTTACAATAAAATCAGTGAACAT
This sequence comes from Antilocapra americana, assembly GCA_007570785.1. Taxonomy (NCBI): domain Eukaryota; kingdom Metazoa; phylum Chordata; class Mammalia; order Artiodactyla; family Antilocapridae; genus Antilocapra; species Antilocapra americana. The sequence goes on along the minus strand of ML660812.1, from coordinate 4,037,896 downwards.
TACACATGTGTGTAAGTCATTATTATCGAGTTAACACACAATGCTTATGGTACATAGGGCTTCTTGGAACCCTTGAACTAATTGGGAAAGCAACAGCCAGCATTGATTTCAGTTCTTCATCCCAGGGTGCCCAAAATAGATGGTGTATGGATCGAGTAAGCATTGTGGCTTAAAAGCAACAGCAAACAACAATAACAAATGGAACACATTTAAAGGTTAAAATAAAGGGATAATTTAAGGAGACACTGAATTTACTGTCAATGTTTTCTTTTTGGAACAAGACAGAAACTTGGCTTGCAAAAGAATTAACAATTCTGGGCTTGGAAAGGACATTTCCCTTTGGAGAAAGTTTCCAAAGTGTTTTCAGAAGAAGGTGGAAGGGAAAGGGAAGAGAAAGAGGAAAGAAGGAGGAGGAGGAGAAGGAGAGGAAGAAGAAGGGGAAGAAGGAGAAGAAACTTATGAATGAAATGAACAGTTCTCCTCACCAGGACAAAATGCCTAGGACTGCCTACTGACTGCCTGAGGTCAACCTGAACTCTGTGATCTATTGTTTTGCTGTGTTTGCTTTTGTTGCAATACCAAAATCTTACCTAGTATGCCCTGCACTTGTCATGCCACCATACTCAGCAAAAGGACACAGAATCAATATGTCCCTTCTTTTGGATCCAGTCAGTCATGAAAAGGCTCTAACAAAAAGTAAAGAAGCTTCTTTCCAATTGTTATTATTCTCTTGATGGAATGACTTTATTCTGGGTTTCTTGGTCTCAGATGCAGCAGGGAAGCTAGGCAATCTGCCAACACAAGCCTAGGCTGTGCTTAGTCTGTGCAGGCAGATTCTTTATCACGTGAGCCACCAGGGAAGCCCAAAGGATACTGGAATGGGCTGCCATATCTCTTCCAGGAGATCTTCCCAACCCAGGGATCGAACCCAGGTCTCTCACATTGCAGGCGGACTCTTTACCATCTGAACCACCAGAGAAGCCCTGACCACAAAAGCACAAGGTCTGATGTCCTTCCCACTGCCAAATAGTTTGAAATGTCAGATAAGCATTGAGTAACCCCTGGCATCAAAAGAATCACTAGCCTTCATCCAAATAGTCCCTAAATTTCAGAAAGGCTTGCAAAGGAAGAAGTGCCCCTCTTCCATCCAAGCAACAAACATGCTTGGATTTGCATTTATTACTATATCAATGTGGGCAACAGTGTTCATTATGAATTTGTTTGATAAGAGGACTAGAATTTAAGTCCATATTACTGTTACTGCAATTTTATCCCAAACAAAAGAAGCTAAAGAAGGATAACTTGTGCGTGTAATATGACAAGTGACCCATTGAGTCACATACCTATGTTTGGATAGGGTTTACTCTACAGGGTCTGATACTCCAGTCAACAAATGTACGTGTTCACACAAGGACCTTTGCCTGCTCCAGAGACACCCGGAAGAACCTTTCTGGTCCCATCCCTCCTCGTCCCCAATTCTCAGAGTGCAGAATTACAGCTCGGATTTTGAATTTTACCTCAGCAACAGAACCAGAGTCCCAATCAATCCTTGGTTTGCCAAGGCATTCATTTACTAAGGTCTTATGAGGAAGACTTCAGGATGATCATGGGAGGAACTCGATTCTTGTTGACTCTACTAAGTGCTCCACTCCTGAGGATCTGTATGGCAGCCCTGCCTTTCTAACCTTCACTAACTCTCTGTAAGAATAAGAATAACATTTCTATGTCTGCTTTTCACTTGGGAAGATCTGAGACAGAGATCTTAAGGTCCCCTAGGTCAAACGAGCCAGCCAGCAAAGCCACACTGGCATTTCATCACCCATCTTTTCTGTTGAACATCTTCTAGAGCAGAAGAGAAAGACTTGTGATGGGGCCTTCAGATTGAGAGAAAAAAGAAACATCGATCTTGAACTCTTAAAATGTTGCTTAAAAGGGGAAGGAAGGGGTCAGAGAACAGGGCCAGCCTATTGGAGAATGGGTAGGGTACACACTGTCAGCACTTGGTCAACCCAAGCCTCCTCTCCAAATCTCGGTCCTCCTTACCCATACATGAGACAAAAGAGCATCAGTATTAGACAGCTGTTAAGTAAACTAAGTAAGATAACATACACTGGAACCAGCAGGCTTTTTAAAATATATTTTGATGTGGAAAGTTTTTAAAGTCTTAATGGAATTTTTTACAAAATTGCTTCTGTTTTATGTTTCAGTTTTTTGGCCAAGAGGCATGTGGGATCTTAGTTCCCCAACCAGGGATCAAACCTGTACCCCCTGAATTGGAAGGCCAAGTCTTAACCACTGGACCACCAGGGAAATCCCAGACCTGTGGGGTTTTGTCCTCCAACACAGATCTAGTCAGAATGGAGTGCTCTCCTGCCACTTGGATCTAACAGTGTTTATGCCCTGACCCTTACTGTACAACTGTGGATCAGGGTCCCAATGAAAGAAGAATGGCCCAAATGGGAATTAACATCCTCACTTCTCTCTCAAACATTTAAGGGTGGTCAGAAAAATCCCTGCATCTCCTACTAGGATCTACTCCCCTTCAGACTTCTCTGTTTCTCCTAATCTTTAAGGATTCACTCACATTTTTGCCCTAACCACATCCCCCTAACCTCTCCTCCTGGTCCCATATTTGCTCCCAGTTCTCTTGATCCTCCTTTCACATTGTTTTATTTTCTCCACCTCTAAGAAATATTTTAACCAGAATCTTTGCATGTGGTTTTTGTCCATTTTACTTCTGAAAAAGGAGAATTGGAGGAGAAGCTGAGCAAAGAGATTTCGGGGCTGTGAACTTCACATTCACTTTTATGCCACCTTGAAGATTTAAAACACAAGTATTTATATTCTTTATTTTCTCAAGTATTATCTTGGTATATACAGCTTTAAAATTTCCCAGGAGTTTAAATACAACATTCTATATAGTCCATAAATTGTGATACTAGCCTTTAGATGGCATAAGAAACACTATAATATTTTTCCTGGCCATCAATGTCATAACTAGCATCATTGCCAACACAGTACATTTTACAACCCTCTCTGGATTTTTTCTTCATTCCAACTCTTATTTATATTTTTAACAGTCATTTGACCATAAATTCCCTTTTCTTCTTAACTTAAATGGAAACATATTTTCCACTCTTGACACAGTCATGCTGAATTCTAAAGTGTCAGCCTATTTCCATGGATTATTATAAAATGAGAATATTATTGTATATACTTACACCTCAAAGAACAATCTTAAAGATACAGATATACAAAGTTTTGATTTCTTCACTATAAATGTTAATTGACAAGGGAAATGATGACAAAATTGAGTCCTGTGTCCAAACAGCTTTAAAAACAAATTACATTTCAATAAAAGTTAATATCCTACTACTACTACTACTACTACTATTACTTTTTTTTTTTTGGCAGCTGTGGGATCTTAGTTCCATGATCAGAGATCAAACCCACGGCAGTGAAAGCACTGAGTTCTAACCATTGGACATCCAGGGAATCCCAAACCCTATTGTTATTTTTTTTATTATTATTGTTTTTGCCATACATTGTCATGATATCACCATGGGTTTACACATGCTTCCCCTCTGGATCCCCCCTATCGTTATTTTTAAATTACAAAATTAGATGGAAGAAATGTCTGGAACCTGGTTCTCTGGAGCTCAGATCCTCTGCTTGGACTTCTTGATCCTCTTATTTCTGCAAGTCAATTATTTTCTTGATTTCTACCCTCCTGCCACCCCTATGAACACTTCTTACCTGCCCACCCCTCACTGTATCCATGGCGATCTGACCTCCAGTAGATGACAGTCTGTTTTTTATCTGCCCCTTTAATCTTTTCCTCTCAAATGACCCCTCCATCCCTCATTTGTTACTACGAAAATTAAGCTAAGTTGAACCCTAAATGCCAAAAATACAAACACAAACCACGTTTTCAACTAAAATTCTGCTTAAAACACAAAAGACTTAAGTGAAGATGCTCCCATGCAGAAAATCCATTCCCTCTGAGAACCATAATAGGAAGCAAGAAAGTTGCTGCTTTGAGTTGAGATGAAGACAAAGAGAGACTGAGCCAAGTTGAAGAATATGCCGCCATGGCCGGATGGAGAGGATGGAGAGCAAACAACGAAGGATGTAAAGTCTTGGGCTCTGGTTCTGCTCTAGCTTTGTCCTAGATTTGTTGTATCACTTTTTTTAAAAAATACTTTTAATAGGAACATTTTTTAAAGGCTTCCTTGAATTTTGTTGCAATATTGCTTCTGTTTTATGTTTTGATTTTTTTACCCATGTGGCATATGGGATCTTAGCTCCCCAACCAGAGATTGAACTCACACCCCCTGCACTGGAAGGCAGAATCTTAACCACTGAACCACCAGAGGAGTCCCTATTCCATCACTTTATAAACAACAGTTGATTTCTGGATAAAAGAGACTGTCTTTAAGTACCAATACCTTTATTATTCTCATTTTCTTACCTACCATTTGACAAAAATGATATCACCAACCCCCTCCCCCATCTTCCATCAAGCCACTCTGAGCAGAGAGATGACTGGAAGTGACTTCAAATCTGGACAGCTCGTTACTAGCAAGAGTAATTAGCCAAAGTAGAATCACACGGCTGCTAGCTTGCGTCAGAAGAACACAGATGTCCTTGGAAATAAAACCATGAAAAACAACAACCAGTGCTGTTTGCTGAGTCATGGGAATAATCATTAGACAATTAAAAAATTTATTCTTGTTTGTTTCAGTTTTTAAATTTTTCCTAAAGGGACATATATGGCTGGACTAGTAATAAAACTGTAAATAATTTTATGATAGTTATACGTTATCTAAATTTGGGGGAAGATATATGTTTGTGGGGGTTTTTTAGTGATGTTCTATTCTAAACCATATGTTATTTGATGTAAATTGATAACTTCATTGTTAAACTTATTGGCATTGTTAAATCTACTGCTACTGGCTTCTGAGTTTCTGTCAGACATCCTGTGGGGAACTTTACCATGGAATTCAGAGACACAATCAGTTTTTATCAAGAGCACTTGGAGTGTTGTTCCTTTTGTTGCAATTAAAGGCCTGTGTTCTCTGAGCTCCATTGACAGCAATGATTCCCTCTGTTCAGTGGCAGCTTCTCTTAGATTTCTTCTCATTTACCTGACTTGCTCAAAGAATAAGGATTTTGTGACATTCCATGCCCTTCCATTGAAGAGGTTTGGGTTCAAAAATTTATTTAAAAACATACTGTAGTTTGAAAAAAAATCGCCCTTATAATTAAAACAGACAAATGTAAAATTCAAAACACATATTCCAGACTGTTGTCTTAGACTTTATTAATCAATGCCCAAAGTGTTACAACAAATGGAATTTTACAGGGACAGTTAAGAGAAAAGGCTATTGTTTTAACTCTCCTGTCATTACAGTGTGCTTTTGCTCTCACATTAAGATCTGGAGCCCTGAAGAGCGTGCTGGCTACCTAAGCAGGCATAATGAGAATAATAAGAGTATGTACCTCATAAATTCAAAGCATGCCTTCATTACATAATTATGCATTTAGGACCTTAGAACGATGACCAGCACCTACTAAATACTATGTATTAGCTACTGTCCCCTTGGTACCATGGAACTCAGTGAAACTGTGCACTTACTTGTCCATCAATATCCTTTCACACTCCCAGCTCAGTCTTAAGCCCTAGAAATGTGTGTAGCAGAGAAGATGGTTTACTCTATCCTCAGAATCATCTGACCTCGACTCCATCTGCTATCCAGATATTTATGAGGATAATCTGATCCAGGTTTGAATTCCAGTCTTATCACTTTATAGTCAGAACCCAGTTCATCTGTAAAATGAGGGCACTCTCTGTCCTGTAAGGGCATCTTGAGCATGTAAGTCAATGTGTGTGAAGATTACTGCACAACACTTGGTACATCATGGATGCTTCATAAATGGGAAATACAGGATTTTATCATTATGATTTTTAAAGCTAAAGATATTATTGAGTTTAATGGGAGGTTTTAGTTGTTGTTTTCTTTTTTTGCTTCTTTGTCTTTGGTCTTTCCATGAAGAAAAGGGCTTCCATGGTGGCTCAGAAAGTAAAGAATCCGCCTGCAATGCAGAAGATCTGGGGTCAATCCCTGGGTTGGGAAGATCCCCTGGAGGAGGGCATGGCAACCCACTCCAGTATGCTTCAGGCTTCCCTGTGGCTCAGATGATAAAGAATCTGCCTGCAATGCAGGAGACCTGGGTTCAATACCTAAATTGGGAAGATCTCCTGGAGTAGGAAATGGCAACCTACTTCAGTATTCTCGCCTGGAGACTCCAATGGACAGAGGAGCCTGGTGGGTAAGAAGAGACTCTGAGAACATTCACAGCAGAAATGGCCAGTGAGAATACCCCTTTGAAACACCTAAAACTCTATAGAAACATGAGGTGTGCGATGGTAGTAGTCTTGGTTTTCCTGAGTCTTGACAGATTCATTGATACTTCAACATGTCCAAACTGCTATGTTTTTTTTTTCTTTTTTTTTTATTGTTTTTGCCATACATTGTCATGATATCAACATGGGTTTTAAATGGATAACCAACAAGGACATTCTGCATAGCACAGGGATCTCTCTGCTCGATGTTATGTGGCATCCTGGATGGGAGGGGAGTTTAGGGAAGAATGGATACATGTATATGTATGGCTGAGTCCCTTTGCTGTCAACCTGAAATTATCAGAACATTGTTAATTGGCTATACCCCAAAATAAAGTAAAAAGTTTTAAAATAAAGTACCTTGTGGAGTGCCCTTGGGGAATGAACATTTCACTAAATGTGACAGCCCCATGACACTCTATCAGAACCATCACAAGAGCCCAGTTACAGCTGTGATAGGTATTACTCCACATTCCAAAATTCAAAGCTAGCTCTCAAGCTAATCCCAGAACAGACTGGAATCTAGTGAAATATACTATACAGTAAAAGTTACCATGGGAAGTTACTTTCTATGCAACTGTCAGCCTATGCTGTGTGAGCTTCATTTGACTTAATTATTTGATTTATGAATGGTCAATGTTATTGACCATCCAACTACCCATAAATCCTTCCACTTAATAAAACAGTGACCTATTAGCCCACGAGTTCAATAAACAGGCATCGAAGAGGAATAGTACCAATGGGGGCTACTGACAAAGGTAGCCAGACATTCCTGGCTCCACAAGCAGTCTCCCAAAAGATGGCAGAGATTTCACTTTGGATCTATAGATGCCTTGTTTGAGTCTGCATAAAGGAATTATTGCATGATTCAACTCTAACTTGGTTCTTCCAAATAGCAGTGAATATTTGAATGTTGTAAGAACACTGCAGAGCATGTTACCAATTAGACACACATATATGTAAGAAGAGAATGCCATGAACAGTAAGAAAAGGCAAAAAAATAGGACACTAGAAGATGAATTCCCTAGGTCAGTAGGTGCCCAATATGCTACTGAAGATCAGTAGAGAAATAACTTCAGAAAGAATGAAGAGACGAAGCCAAAGCAAAAACAACACCCAGTTGTGGAAGTGACTGGTAATGGAAGCAAAGTCCGATGCTATAAAGAGCAATATTGCATAGGAACCTGGAATGTTAGGTCCATGAATCAAGGCAAATTGGAAGTGGTCAAACAGGACATGACAAGAGTGAACACTGACATTTTAGGAATCAGTGAACTAAAATGGACTGGAATGGGTGAATTTAAATCAGATGACCATTATATCTACTCCTGTGGGCAAGAATCCCTTAGAAGAAATGGAGTAGCCATCATAGCCAACAGAAGAGTCCAAAATGCAGTACTTGGATGCAATCTCAAAAATGATGGGATGATCTCTGTTCATTTCCAAGGCAAACCATTCAATATCACAGTAATCCAAGTCTATGCCCCAACCAGTATGCTGAAGAAGCTGAAGTTGAATGGTGCTATGAAGACCTACAAGACCTTCTAGAACTAACACCCAAAAAAGATGTCCTTTTCATTATAGGGGACTGGAATGAAAAAGTAGGAAGTCAAAAAATAACCTGGAGTAACAGGAAAATTTGGCCTTGGAGTACAGAATGAAGCAGGGCAAATTCTAATAGAGTTTTGCCAAGAGAACATACTGGTCATAGCAAACACCCTCTTCTAACAACACATGAGAAGACTCTACACATGGACATCACCAGATGGTCAATACCAAAGTCAGATTGATTATATTCTTCACAGCCAAAAATGGAGAAACTCTATACAGTCAGCAAAAACAAGATTGGAAGCTGACTGTGGATCAGATCATGAGCCCCTTATTGTCAAACTCAGACTTAAATTGAAGAAAGTAGGGAAAACCACTAGACCATTCAGGTATGACCTAAAGCAAATCCCTTATGATTATACAGTGGAGGTGAAAAATAGATTCAAGAGTTTAGATCTGATAGACAGAGTGCCTGAATAAATATGGATGGAGGTTCATGACATTGTACAGGAGGCAGTGATCAAGACTATCTCCAAGAAAAAGAAATGCAAAAAAGCAAAATGGTTGTCTTAGGAGGCCTTACAAATACCTGTGAAAAGAAGAGAAGCGAAAAGCAAAGGAGAAAAGGAAAGATATACCCATTTGAATATAGAGTTCCAAAGAATAGCAAGGAGAGATAAGAAAGCCTTCCTCGGTGATCAGCGCAAAGAAACAGAGGAAAACAATAGAATGGGAAAGACTAGAGATCTCTTCAAGAAAATTATAGATACCAAGGGAACATTTCATGCAAAGATGGGCACAATAAAGGACAGAAATGGTATAGACAAAGCAGAAGATATTAAGGAGAGGTGGCAAGAATACACAGAAGAACTATACGAAAAAGGTCTTCACGACCCAGATAACTATGACGGTGTGATCATTCACCTAGAGCCAGACATCCTGGAATGCAAAGTCAAGTGGGCCTTAGGAAGAATCACTACGAACAAAGCTAGTGGAGGTGATGGAATTCCAGTTGAGCTATTTCAACTCCTAAAAGATGATGCTGTGAAAGTGCTGCACTCAATATGCCAGCAAAAGTTGGAAAACTCAGCAGTGGCCACTGGATTGGAAAAGGTGAGTTTTCACTCTGATCCCAAAGAAAGGCAATGCCAAAGAATGCTCAAACTATCGCACAATTGCACTCACCTCACACACTAGTAAAGTAATGCTCAAAATTCTCCAAGCCAGGCTTCAACAGTATGTGAACCGTGAACTTCCAGATGTTCAAGCTGGATTTAGAAAAGGCAGAGGAATTGAAACATGTTAATTATCATATGTGAAATAAATCGCCAGCCCAGGTTTGATGCTCAGGGCTGGTGCACCGGGATGACCCAGAGAGAGGGAATCAGGAGGGAGGTGGGAGGGGGGTTCTGGAAGGGGAACATTTGTATACCCATGGCAGATTCATGTCAATGTATGGCAAAACCAACATGATAATGTAAAGAAAATTTTTAAAATTAATTAATTAATTAATTTTAGGCAGAGGAACCAGAGATCCAATTGCCAACATCCATTGGATCATCGAAAAAGCAAGGGAATTCCAGAAAAAAACATCTATTTCTGCTTTATTGACTATGCCAAAGCCTTTGACTGTGTGGACCACAACAAACTGTGGAAAATTCTTAAAGAGATGGGAATACTAGACCACCTTACCTGCCTCTTGAGAAATCTGTATTCAGGTCAAGAAGCAACAGTTAGAACTGGACCTGGAACAACAAACTGGTTCCACATAGGAAAAGGAATACGTCCAGGCTGTATGTTGTCATCCTGCTTATTTAACTTATATGTAGAGTACATCATGAGAAATGCTGGGCTGGATGGAGCACAAGCTGGAATCAAGATTGCTGGGAGAAATATCAATAACTTCAGATATGCAGATGACACCACCTTTATGGCAGAAAGTGAAAAAGAACTAAAGAGCCTCTTGATGAAAGTAAAAGAGGAGAATGAAAAAGTTGGCTTAAAACTCAACATTCAGAAAACTAAGATCATAGCATCTGGTCCCATCACTTCATGGGAAATAGATGTGGAAACTGTGACAGACTTTATTTGGGGGGTGGGGGCTCCAAAATCACTGCAGGTGTTGACTGTAGCCATGAAATTAAGCTTCCAAGCTTACTCCTTGGAAGGAAAGTTATGACCAACCTAGACAGCATATTACAAAGCAGAGACATTATTTTGCCAGCAAAGGTCCATCTAGTCAAAGCTATGGTTTTTCCAGTAGTCATGTATGGATGTGAGAGTTGGACTATAAAGAAAGCTGGGCACCGAAGAATTGATGATTTTGAACTGTGGTGTTGGAGAAGACTCTTGAGCATCTCTTGGTCTGCAAGGAGATCCAACCAGTCCATCCTAAAGGAAATCAATCCTGAATATTCACTGAAGAACTGATGCTGAAGCTGAAACTCCAATACTTTGGCTACCTGATGCAATGAACTGACTCATTGGAAAAGACCCTGATGCTTAGAAAGATTGATGATGGGAGGAGAAGGAGTTGACAGAGATGGTTGCATGGCATCACCAACTCAACGGACATGAGTTTGAGTGTACTCCTGGATTTGATGATGTACAGGGAGGTCTGGCATGCTGCAGTCTATGGGTGGTAAATAGTTGGACATGAGTGAGCGACTGAACTGAACTAAACTGATATGTAAAAAGAGCATATTCATCTTATGGAGTATTCAACATCTTGGCCATTTGTCAGACAGTATAAAATAATTATTTCAGGGACTTCCCTGGTGGTCCAGTGGTTAGGAATCTGTTTTCTAATACAGAGAATGCAGGTTTGAACCCTGGTCAGGGAACTAAGATCCCACAAGCTGTGGGGCAACTAAGCCTGAGTGCTGCGACTACTGAACCTATGTACCACAATGAAAGAACCCGCATGATGCAACTAAAATGCAAAGCAGATAAATAAATAAATGATGTCATCCGTGTGGTGCTGGATTTGCTGCTCCTATACATTAAACCATGGTAAGGTTCAGAGCACATGGGAAAGAAAGCCCTTTGTAATGCCATAATATTCAGTCCACATTAAGGAAGATAGAGTTTCCTTAAAATGATAATCCCAGCACGAGAACAAGGTCTGAAGGTCTGTGTGCCTCTACTTCCTTTGAAGATTTGCTGGATCTCACACCTTACAAAAGGATTTAACACTGGGCTATCCTCATAATGAAATGCTCCCCTACTCTGGTCAGTTTCTGCACCCCCATCCCTCCCACTATAATCCAACTGTAACCCAGGAGTCCTCATTTTAAGTGCCTATAACAAAGATCAGAGTCTAATAACTTGTCTCTTGCTGTCTGCAAACAGATTGTGAGTTCAGTCTTCCAAAAGAAGTGCACATTAAAAACGCTCAGTCTCATAGAGAACAGACTTGTGGACACAGTAGGGGAAGGAGAGAGTGGGACAAATTGAGAGAACAGCATGGAAATATATACATTACCATTTGTAAAGTTGATAACAACTAGGAGTTTGCTGTGTGACACAGGGAGCTCAAGCCAGTGCTCTGTGACAACCCAGAGGGGTAGGGCGGGGTGGGAGATGGGAAGAAGGTTCAGGAGGGAGGGGACATATCTATACCTGTGGCTGATCATGATGATGAATGGCAGAGGCCAACACAATATTATAAAGCAATTATCCTTCAGTAAAAACAAAAAAATCAAATGCTCAGTCTCTGCATTCCTCACTGTAAGTGATGCTTGAGACTTGTTGACAAACCCCACAACAGCATGCGAACAAAATCCCGGTTCTGCCTCCCTCAGCCTGCGGTCCTACAAAAAGCATGGGGTGGACAGCACAGTGAGAGCATTCGTTGGCTCTGTACCATCACCCACATAGGCAAATCTCTGATTTGTTCTTTCATTTACTCAGACCTCTCTTGCAAGCCCCTGAATTTGTGTGGGTACATAGGAGGGCTGGAAAGAGGGGGCCAACTTTCCCTAGATGGGCAAGGCCAGAAGAGGTCCAATCAGTTGGCCCAGTACTAGGGCAGAATTAACATGAAATATTACACCCGCCTGATAAAACCTGGTAACCTGAAAGCCGGAGAGACACACAGGAGAACTAAAGCTGAGAATTTTATTTTTCATTTTGTTGAATATTTACAAAGTAATTTTATTGCTTATAAGACATTGTTTGTGAATTGATCCAGTATACTTGGGTCAATAATCTTCACTGTTTTGCATGGTTTATCACGTAAACACATAAATAATTTGCATTTCAGTTTGGTTTTCATGGTATGCTTTGTAGTTATTTATGAAAAAAAAGTACAATTAATGCTCCCAATAATGTAAAACTTATATAACTGGAAGAGGAAGAAAAGGGTATCATATATACATGTGGGTGGTAAGAGCATTTATGTAATTTCTGTGTTGTCATAAGAAATAAAGTTTCTTAAAGTTGCTTAGAAACTGACATTTTTATTTTTAGCCATGCAGCACTTCAATTTACTAAAACATGTTGCTCATTTCGAAGGCAATGGCACCCTATTCCAGTACTCTTGCCTGGAAAATCCCATGGATGGAGGAGACTGGTAGGCTGCAGTCCATGAGATCGCTACAAGTCGGACACTACTGAGCGACTTCACTTCACTTTCACGCATTGGAGAAGGAAATGGCAATCCACTCCAGTGTTCTTGCCTGGAGAATCCCAGGGACGGCGGAGCTTGGTGGACCGCCATCTCCGGGGTCACAGAGTCAGACATGACTAAAGCAACTTAGCAGCAGCAGCAGTTGCTCATTTTACTACTGGATGGAAAAGATCAAAGAAAACAAACTCATATCAGGGATTTATTTTATAACTTTTTAATATCTTTTTCATACCATCCAGAAGTATATGTAGATTATACATATTCTACATATACAGAACTGTCAACACTATAAGATGATCTTCAAATTTTAAATAAGGGCTGCAACAGACCCCTTTGACTTCCCAGGAGGTCCATTAATTTTATGACATCTTGCCAGATATTTTAATTAATCATGGTCTTCAGGACTAATGAAGGCTGTGAATACGTGTGCCTCAGTTATGATTCCACACACAGATGTAGAAAGAAAGAATCCTGCAAATATTGAGTTCAATAGACATCATACGCTTTAATCAACCAGGAGACAGAAATTCATCAAAGGATAACCAATAGAAGTCAATCAACCTGGAGACAGAAATTCATCAGTGGATTCCCAATAAAAGTCAGTCAATCTAGAGACAGAAACTCATGGACAGATACACCAGCAGAAGAAAGTTTGATGAGAAACAGGATGTTTATATAAGTCTCATAGTGAAAGTGTTAGTCACTCAGTCGTATCTGACTCTTTGTGAACCCATGGACTGTAGCCCACCAGGCTCCTCTGTCCATGGAATTTTCCAGGCAAGAATACTGGAGCATGCTGCCATTCTCTTCTCCAGGGGATCTTTCTTGACCCAGGGATTGAACCCAGATCTCCTGCATTGCAGGGGTATTCTTTACTGTCTGAGCCACCAGGGAAGCCCTTAAAGTCTCACAAGATCTCCTGACAAATCATTACAAAGGGAGCAGTGGTAACTTTACAAGGGAGAGCCATGGGAAGCACCATCTTTACCAAGTGAGCAAAGTCACCATCACCCAAATCCAGACAAACAGGCATGGGCCTCCTGATGCAATGCATCAAGAAGGACATAGTACTTTCTGCTGTTCTTGCCAAAGGCAGAAATCAAATCTAGTTATGAGGAAATAGCAGACAAGTCAAACAGAGAAACAATCTACAAGATATATGGACTCTACTTTTCAACACAATGTCAAGATTGGACTTCCAATCTTGTGCAGTAGACAAGAATTTGCCAGAGGACATGGGTTCAATCCCTGGTCTGGGAAGATTCCACATGCCACAGAGCAACTGAGCCCTTGAGCTGCAACTACCGAAGCCTGAACGCTCTAGCACCTGTGCTATGCAACAAGAGAAGCCACCACAATGAGAAGCCAGGGCACTATACCGAAGAGTAGGCTCTGTTTGCTCTAACTACAGGAAGCCCACATAAAGCAATGAAGACCTGGGGCAACCAAAATTAAACATTTTTTAAAGGTCAAGATCAAGATCATAAAGATAGGCTGAGAAACTAGATTAAAGGAAAACAGGCTATGACAAATAAAGGTAATCTTTGACCTTGGATCATCAGGTTTAAAATGGTCAGAAAACCAATTGACATAGAAAACAAGCTTATGGTTACTAAAGGGGAAAGGAGAGGAGAGATAAATTAGGAGTTTGGTATTAACATACATACAATACTACACATAAAATAGATAACCAATGAGGACATACTGTATAGCACAAGGAACTATACTCAATATTTTGTAATAACCTTCAAGAGAAAAGAATCTGAAACAAATAGACATATATGGTGTAGGTACTGGGCTTCGCAGGTGGCCATAGTGGTGAAGAATCTGCCTGACAATGCAGGAGACAAAAGAGACTTGGGTGTGGTTCCTGGGTCAGGAAGATCCCCTGGAGTAGGAAATGGCACCCCTCTCCAGTATTGCCTGGAGAATTCCATGGACAGAGGAGCCTGGCAGGCTATAGTCCATGGGGCCACAAAAAGTTAGACAATGACTGAACGACTGAGCACTTACTTACTTTATGTAAGTATAACTAAATTACTTTGCTGTATGCCTAAAACTAACACAACACTGTTAATCAACTATACTTTAAAAAAAATAGTCAGAAAAGAAATGGTGATAAAGAAATGCCATCTATGAAAAAACCAATATAGACTGTGGACTGAATAGTAGCATTTTATTAATGGAAAATATCTTGATTTTGATCATGATAGTTTGATTATGTAAAAGAATATTCATGTTTTAAGGAAATGCATGACAAAGTATTTAGGGGCAAAAGGGGATGACATCTCCAACTTCCATATAATTCAGAAAAAACAAGTGTGTACACGTACAAAGAAAAGGAGAGGAAGATAAAATGAAAATAATTGATAATTCCAGGTAAAGGGTATTCAGGAGATCCTTATACTATTCTTTTTTTCTTAAAGAAAAAGCTTTTTATTTTATATTGGAGTATAGCCAATTAACAATGCTGTGGTGGTTTCAGGTGGACAGCAACGTGACTCAGCCATTCTCCCCCAAACTCTCCTCCCATCCAGGTTGCCATATAATATTGACCAGAGTTCCCTGTGCTGTACAGTATATTCTTGTTAGTTATCTATTTTAAATATAGCAGTGTTTCTTGTCCTATTCTTGAAAGTTTCCTATAAGTTTTCAATGGTATTCAAATAGTATCAAGGAAAAAAAAATCACAGCTGGAAAAAAAATCATCCATTAAATATTTGTGTCACAGTGTGTCAGCTGGATGGAATTTTGAAATTTTTCTATCCTGTTCTAGCTCCTTTAGAGAATACTAAGCATCATTTTAAAACAAATTTTCATGATGGTATGGACAGAATCACATGAGTGGCCACTGTTAGCCTTGTCAGCACCCAGTAGCACTTGAGGGGTGCTTCCCTGGGAGACCCTGATGTAAACAGACCAGAGGGGACAAGATGAACTAAAAGTTCAGTGGAAGAAAAGGACCAAGAACTGTTCTAGAAATGTTAAAAAATCCATTTTGTTATTTGAATTATATGTCCTACTTTAATACATTTGGAAAATTCCCTCAAAACAGTAATGCAACATATTTTCTACATGAACCCCTGAGCTGCTACCACATCATAATTTGTAAAAGTATAGCTTGAAGCAAGATAACTCTGCAGTAGTATTTAAATTGTTTTCAGATGCAAGCAAGGAGATAATGAGCTTTTCCCCAAAACAAAAGAAAAACAAAGCTAAAACTCTCATCTTCAGTTTCATCCACTAATTTTCCCAAGGAGCATCATAAAATCACCTACTGGGTACTTGGTAGACAAAGGCTCTTAAAATTATTTGGCATTATGTGAAATTAGCGATGCATTTGATCTCTAGCAGACATGCCAGAGTCACACATCCAGATCGTGGTCCTGATTCCCACATCGCCCTCCAAACCCCCTTCTCGCCCTGTCTTCCCACCTCAGAAAATGGCAAAGTCCTTTTTCTAATTGCTCATACAGTGAATCTTAGAGCAGTCATGAGTCCACTCTTGGTCTCTAAGCCATGAGCAAATTTCATCTCTCTACCTTCAACATAGATCCCAGGGGGACTTCCCTGGTGGTCCGGTGGCTAAGACTACACAGACATAATGCAGGGACCCGAGTTCAACCCCTGGTCAGGGAACTGGATTCCCACATGCCACAACTAAGTGCCAATGCCACAACTAAGAGTTAACATGCCACAACTAGAGATCCCACATGCTGCAACTAAGACTCACCGCAGTCCAAATAAATTTAGAAAAAAAAAAAGACCCCAAATCTGACCATGTTATAACTCCTCCACTTCAACCTCTCAGAACTAAGTGCCAGCAAATCTTACCTGGATTACCTAAATAGCATTTACCTGTTCTTTCAGCTTTTGCCCTTCCTGAAATGTTCTGCACTCAGAGGATAGAATGACCTTGTTTGAAAAGGAAGATCAGTGTTGTTTTAGTCTGCTTAGACTACCATAACAAAGTGCCAGCATCTGGCGGGGGCGGGGGGGGCCCTTAAACACAGACACTTATTTCCTAAGAGGTTTGGAGGCTGCAAGCCCAAGACTGAGGTGTAGGCAGAGTTGGCTTCTCCTGAAGCTTCTCTCCTCAGTCTGTGAGTGACTATCTTCTTCCTGTGTCTTCAAACCATCCTCATTCTGTGCCTGTCTGTGTCCTAATGCTCTCCTGTTATAAAGGCACCAGTAATATTGGATCAGGGCCCAGCTGCATGAGTGAGTGAGTGAAAGTTGTTCAGTCATGTCCAACTCTTTGCGATCCCATGGACTATACAATCAGTGAAGTTCTCCAGGCCAGAATACTAGAATGGGTAGTTGTTCCCTTCTCCAGGGGATCTTCCCAACCTAGAGATAGAATCCAGGTCTCCCGCATTGCAGGCAGATTCTTTACCAGCTGAGCCACCAGGGAAGCTCAAGAATACTTGAGTGGGTAGCCTATCCCTTCTCCAGCACATCTTCCTGACCCAGGAATTGAATCAGGGTCTCCAGCATTGCAGGCAGATTCTTTACCAGTACAGCTACCAGGGAAGCCCTACCCATATGATCCAATTTTAACTAAATTTGTTTTTAAAGTGAAAGTGAAAAAAATGTGGGCTTCCCTGGTGGCTGAAATAGTAAAAAAAACTGCTTGCAATGCAGGAGACCTGGGCTCAATCTTAGCATCAGGAAGATCCCCTGAAGAAGGGAATGGCTACCCACTCTAGTATTCTTGCCTAGAGAATTTCATGGACAGAGAAGCCTGGTGGGCTTCAGTCCACAGGGTCGCAAAGAGTCAGACATGACTGAGCGGCTTTCCCTTTATGTTCATATGACCCAGTTTTAACGAAATTTGCTCTTAAAGGCCCCACCTCCAAATACAGTCACAGTTTGAGGTACTGGGGGTTTGGACTTTATCCTATAGATTTTGAGAGGAACACATTTCAGCCCAAAAACGCCAGAGAACACCCTCCTCTTGAAGCCTTTAGAAACTCCCCTTAATACTCAGCATAGAAACCAAAATTCCTTGAGAGACCTAAACACCCTATAAGATCTGATCCCAAGAACACGTTGATCTTACAACCCATTATTCTGCTCCTTGCTCACTCCATTCTTGTCCCTCTGACATCCTTGCTGTTCCTACAACATGCCAAGCATACACCATCTTGGGATCTCCTCATGGCTGCTCCTTCTGCCTTAGTGTCTCTTTCCCCAGACATCCACATGGTCTTCAGCTCATTTTCTTCAAGTCTCTGAACAAATGTCACCTTATCAAGGCTGAGCCTCCCCAATCATTTCATAAATAACAGCAAACAATCCTCAGCACCCCTACCCTTCCCTGTTCTGTTGTGCTCCATAGCCCGGCCACCATCTCAATTGCAAGTTTCTTAAGGCACATTTTCCATCCAGTTTGTGGACCACCCTCAGCACTTAGAACACTACATGGCTCAGAGTAGGCACTGGTGAATATTTGTTGTGATTAAATAAACTTATGTTATCAGCTTGCACTAGACTCTGAGAGAAATATAAAAATAAGTAGCATATTCCTGCCTTCAAGTAGAAAAGATTATAGTCTTGAATGTTAGGAAATCACTTAGTTTCCACGTTTTGTTTTTTCAATGTGAAGAAATAGAGGGATAACGCAATTTGTTGCATTTGTGTACTACTTTTTATATCTAGCATGTGATCAGCTCAAAAATGAAATAACCAATACCATGAAAAATACAAAAAAGAGGGAAGAGCAAAATTCTCTAGTTTTGTAAAGTGACTAAAAAGCATTTTCTAGCCAATTCATTTCCTTGAGACATCTAACAATTTGTATGACAGCATATATTTCTTCATTATACAGTTTGTGAGGCTTAGAGAAGACATTTTAAGAATAATTATGCATTGTCCCTTTCTATAGTACTAGATCTGCCACAGAACATATCAAGGCTTTAGGGGTATTTTTAGGTTTCTTTTTTTTTTTTTTTCAGTTAAAAAGGCAAAAACTTTATTTAGTTTTTGGGGAAACACAAGATGCATGTAAACATAAAATACAAAACAAAACAACCCAAATATTACAGTCTAGAAGCATGCCAAGACAGGATATTTTCTGCAGACCAAAGAGTCCCGTCAAAATGATAAAGGACACCTGGAAAGTGGCAGGTCAAGGGGCTGGGTCCCTTCCCCAAAGACACTGCATTTTTGTGATGAGAACAACTGAAAAAAAAAAAAAAAAACCAACCCACTATCAAAAATATCGGAAACATGGAGACAGTTTAGCACCACCATTGAGCCTGGAAATTTTTTAGCACTCAAACTGCACTGAATTCAACATCCTTTTCTTCAGTTTCTCTGCTGAGGGGAGAAAGGGGAATGACCTCCTTCAGCCCCACAGGTCCCACTAGGAGCTGGGAGGGGTTGTGTGGACACTGTGAGGAACGCCCCAAAGACCTTCAGCTAGCTCACATGCAACCATGCAGTCCACCAACCCATGCTTCACACCTGCCTTGTTCAGAAATCGCCTTCCTGCAGATTTCCTATAAACTGACAGTGAAACCCTTTTCCTATCCTCCCCTCCTAGGTTTCTTTTTTTAGACTATAAATATATACAACTCAAATGGAATCTGCCCACTTTTGTTAATTCTGCCTGAACAATCCCTGTTTACACCATTGCCTCCAAAATGTACTCCCTCTAAAGAGCTCTCTGTGAGCCCAGGGGAAATTGTCTGAAAGACCCTCATAAGTTGTATCACCTCATTTAACGGTATTTAGTGACAGCAAAGACTGAAAGTCTGAAGTGGAAGGAAAAGACTTAATTCTACCCCTAATTATCATGATTAAGCTCTGACATTAGATTTGCTCCTTTTATTTGGGATTCTTGCTGTCTTCCACCATCTACACTCAGTGTGCTGTAGTAATGAGCAGAACTCCTGGGCTGTCAGAGGGCATTCTGCAGCCACTCACTATACATGCAGCCAAAGAAATCCATGCATGGTTCTCGCAATATGTCGCGCTATTTCAAGCCCCTAAACCTTTGCCCAGGATGTTCCCATTACATGAAAGTCTTTCTCTTGCCTATCTGCCTGCTGCTGCTGTTAAGTCGCTTCAGTTGTGTCCGACTCTGTGCGACCCCATAGACGGAAGCCCACCAGGCTCCCCCGTCCCTGGGATTCTCAAGGCAAGAACAGTGGAGTGGGTTGCCATTTCCTTCTCCAATGCATGAAAGTGAAAAGTGAAAGTGAAGTTGCTCAGTCATGTCCGACTCTTCGCGACTTCATGGACTGCAGCCTACCAGGCTCCTCCGTCCATGGGATTTTCCAGGCAAGAGTACTGGAGTGGGGTGCCATTGCCTTCGCTGGCCTATCTGCCTGGCTAACTCTTAATCATTTTTCCTGACTCAGCTCAAGTTATTACCTCCAAAGTCCCCTTTTTGACCCCTCAGACAGTGAGTTACTCCCTTCCCTGGGCTCCTATGGCACTTAGCTTGTACTTGAATGCCAGCATTAATCATATTAGTTAGATTGCTGTTGTTTTTGTTGTTTAGTTGCTAAGTTTTGTCCAACTCTTTGCAACCAAATGGACTGCAGCCCACCAGGTTCCTTTGTCCATGTGATTTCACAGGCAAGAATACTGGAGCGGGTTGCCATTTCCTTCTTCAGGGGATCATCCCAATCCAGGGACTGAACCTAAATCTCCTGCTTGGCCAGTGGATTCTTTACCACTGAGTCATGTGGGAAGAACAGGCTAGGTTATACTACAGTAACAATCAACTCCCCAAATCCTAATTATTTATAAACAAGGGCATAGTTCTCTTTAAAGCAAAATCTGCTCAGGTAATGATGATTCCTTGTCTTCCATGCAGACTTAGTGACCCCAGCCAACAACGATTTTTCTACCTGTACCAACAAGAGCATATGATCTATTCATTCAGGATAACTGAAGAGGAAAACACTTGTCTGGAAGTGAAGTTTCATCCACAGCCCATTAGCCAGAAATAATCACTCTGATCCTGTCTGACTACAAATGTGTACCCAGGAGAAAAGCTTAAGGTATGGATGAACATGACAAGTCTGACTGCAGTGAATTTTGATGTCGTCTATCTAGTCAAGGTAAATATCTCCAATAATAGAGCATGAGCATTTTAACTGGAGGGAGGAATCATAATTATTCTTCTCACTTCTGTAGCCCCAGTTCCGAAAACAGTGCCTAAACCCTAGAAGGTATCCAATAAATATTGAATGAATGACTAGACTAATTGAGATCAACTGCCTGGAACTGAGAGAGCTCAGCATTTCTAAAAGTACGTAGTCACCTACTATTAGGAAGAAAGCAAGGTTTTCTGGGGAAATGAAAGAAAGAAAATAGATGTTAGGAAAGCATTGGTATTGGCTATAACACTTCACAATTAGTTGTTGATTGAGTAAATGGATGGATGGGTGAGTGGGTGGATGGATGATGGATAGGTAGGTGGATGGATGGTTTGGCAGAATACCTCCCCATCCCTGCTGCCAATGATTCTACTCTTGTTCAGATTATCATCGTTATCATCTACGTTATTATAACTGCCACCATAATAAACATTATTGTCTACAGTCTTGTCTTTCCCTCTCAATATATTTTCTACACCAATGTCAGTCATCATTCTAGAACTCGGATTAAATCCTGACATCACCCTACTTTCTTTAAAAAAAATAAAGTTATTCCATCATTTAAAAAAAAAAGAAAAATATTCTAAGTCCTACATATGATAATCAATATCCTTTGCAGCATGATTGGAACTTGTGCCTTTAGCATCCTCCACCTATGTCTACCTACACTTGTCCCCACACAGACCCAATTAGCTGTGGCCACAAAGCTTAGACTATTAGCTATTGTTTGAAAAGGATGTGCATGTTCCTGTATCTGATCCTGTGCTCACATTTTCCTTTCCCACACTATTACAGGTGTCTAAGTCAACTGGTATTTCCTCTGTGAAGCCTCCCCAGGTCACCTTCAGACAGGGCTCATCACTCCCTTCTGCATTCTCCCATTATACTTAATTGGTGCTTCTCTGTAATACTGCACTTAGGATAATAGGCTTTGTATTCAAAACAGTAGAGTTGGAAAAAGGACACTCTAGTTGTATATGCATTATCTATTAGACTGTGTTTCCTTGAAAGCAAGGACCACATTTGACTGTCCTGATAAGGATGGTGCACTACACATCATAAGCAACCAGTCACTCATTGTTTCATTCAATAAAACTTATTGAATGTCTAACATGGCCAGGCAGTGAGCAAGATGATGAACATTTGCAGAAATTACAATTAAATCCTAAGTAGAGCTCTGTTCTCCCAGGGCCCTCTTTCAGTTTCACATAGTATACTGTGTGTGCCATGTGATATTTTACATCATTAATAAAGCCAATTTCATAATTAAATGTACCTTCATTATCTTGTCCAGATGCCTATAGCACTTTTGATGTATATTCTTCAAAATAGCAAAACATAGACCCTCACTGTGAACTACTTCCCTGATAGTATCTCATATTCATTTCTCAAAAGATTGGATTGCCACTCTCTGAGTTTTATGGAAGTTTTATTGGTCAATCTGACCTTTTGGATATGAACATATACTGGTTACAGGATGCAGAGGTCAGGCTCCCCATTGCTTGTGTGCATTTATTGCTACACACATCCCCATTACACAAGACAAAATGTCTGTGGTGTTTTTAAGATGATCCTTAATCTTTTCAAGAGCCACATAAAATTGTTCTTGCACTCATCAGGCTTTCATTGTATTTCTTTTTAAGGCATCAATAGAGCACAATGTGAATGGTTTCAAACAGCTTCTGTTTTCTTCACGGTGGAGAAGTTGGGTGCATTTCCTCCCAGAGGATTTAATAGCAGAGAACCAGCTCTCCATGCTAAGCCATCCTTCTCCCTTCAGACCAGGCCCCAGAACTCCTATTAAAGTTAATGGGACACAATTATGTCCACAAAGCAAAGGGAAAATAAACCCCTTCATTTGTAAATTAACTCGATTCCAGAAGATTTTCTCTATCAAACCAAGAAAGAATAACATGAAAACACGTCAATCATGACTCCCTCAATTTAATTGTCTGAAATAAATGTTCATCTGGGCAGCCTCCCATTCACTCCAAGAAGAAAAAGAGAGACAGCAAACTCTCAACAGCTCCTAGGGACATGAGTCGTGAATTCCTCCACTATTTCCCTCCCAAGGCCTTTTAGTAAATGATAACGGTGAGTCTGTCGATCGTGTTTGGTAATCCTATGCAGCTTTATAGATCAGGTCTCACTTTCCAGAAGCCATTTACTATGGAGATAGATGGTATTGTTTTCAACTGTGCTATTTGTTTTTTTCTTTTTTTTCAGACAGAATAGACATCTCTTTTTTTTATACTACAAAAAACTGAAAAATACATTTTCCTCTTTCTAAAAACATCGAAATTCAGTTCTAACACAGTGATAAACTGACTGTCTATGATAGGGCTGAGACTTCCAAGAGCACCGACCCAGAATAGTACATAAAATTAACAGTTTCCTTTGGAGTGTCTTCCTTTCTGGGGAAATGCACTCAGCGAGCATTCAGTCATCATTTAAATATGCAGACTGCAGGGACACTTCTGATGCAACAGTCAAGATTCACCTGCCCTGACTTCCCTGGTGGTCCAGTGGTTAAGAATTCATTTGTCAATGCAGGGGACGTGGGTTCAACCCCTGCTGAGGGGGCAACTTAAGCCCATGTGGTGCAGCTACTGAAGCCCATGCACCCTACAACCCATGCTCTGAAACAAGAGAAACCATCACAATGAGAAGCCCAAGCACTGCAGCTAGAGAGTAGCCCCCGCTCCATTGCAACTAGAGAAAGCAAGCACACAGCAACAAAGACCCAGCACAGACAAAAATGAGTTAAGTAATTTTTTTAAAAGATTCTCTTGCCCATTTTGCCTTTGGAATAAAACTAACATATCTCAAAAATACAATGAGGTGTGGAGATTTATTTCCACATATAGACAGGTGTCATCCATACAATGTTCTCCTGGGACACTACATCTTCATTTTCCTACCAGAAGCCTGATCTCTCTCCTTCTGCACCACAGTAACTCAGGGCAGAACACACAACAAGATCACGTGCTTTATCCCAACTAGGCACTTTGCCTTCTCTAGGATGTGCTGCCTCTTGTAGATCATGGTGCTATAGCTATGGCTGCTTGGTCCTGACAGCCAGGGTTCCCAATAGGTTAAGTAAGAAACGGTTTCATCCTGCTGTCATCATATTCCTTCTATGTTCAATGGCAAACCTGTTCTCCTTCAAAAAAAAGCAAATGTTTTAAAGCTGGGGTCCCCAATCTCTGGGTCTCAGACCAGTACCTCCTGTCATATCAGTGACAGCATTAGATTAGAAATAAACTGCACAATAAATATAAAGGGCTTGAATCATCTCAAGACTATTTCCCCCTCATTCCACTCTATGGAAAAATTATCTTCCACGAAATCAGTTCCTGATGTCAAAAAGGTTGGGGACTGCTGTTTTAAAAGTTCAAACTCAATATTAAAGCTACAAAGGATAATGCAAATTGGTATATGAAACGTATAATACATTTCAAAATGATACACACCTAGAATAAAATTAAAAGGGGAAAAAAACCTTCAAAATATAGTGAGACTGATCCCAGCACTATCTATAATACCAAGCAATGGTACAAGAAATGACTCATCACTGAGTCTCCAGTACCTGTACAAATTCATTAGAGAGTGATCATCAAATATTTATTAAATAAATGAATGTCAAATAAATTATGGAACTTTCCCATAGTTTGAAACTTTAATTCCTTTTAGATAAGAAATATAATGCTTTGGTGATGCTGGCAGACAGTAGTTACTTTTGTAGGGATGAAATATATGCTGAGAAGGAATATTTCATGGAATGCTGGGGGTATTATCGGAATATTAATTACATGGAAATATTGGATTGGCAAAAAAAGTTGTTCAGGTTTTTCTGCAAGATGTTATGAATGCTACAGATGTTATGTGTATAATATATATACATATGTAAATATGTACATATGTGTAAGATACATATATATAAAATGTGTGTAAGATGTGTATGTATGTAAACATATTTGTATATATATGTGTGTGTACAAATTCATCCAGATGAACACTTTAGACTACCTAAAAAGCATATAATCATCTCACACCAGTGTCACCGAGGGAGTGTACTCTTAGGGAAAGAGACCCCATTAGCCACATGACCTTTGAACTGGTCACTCAGACCTTTCATTAGGCTTCAATTTCCTCTTTAAAAACAAGACACTGTGATTTTAGGTCCAAGGCCACTATCAACTCTATTTCAATGAAAAATGAGTTTTATTATACAAGTAGCACTTCTGAAGTCTTCATCTTGATTTAAGAGAATACCTACAGAAATAGATTTTTATGTTTAACTTTTCATCTACTTAAAATTGGCTTTGCTTTCATTTCCCAATTCAATTATGGAAGTGAACACTGTCTCATATGATGAACATTCAACAAATATTAGAAGCAAAGAACTTTATCATTTTTTTACATTGTGCCAAACTGGATAAACTCTGTTCATCCTCAATAAATATTAATGGCTTTGATGCTCATAAAGCTAATTATCTCCAATACCCCAGATTTAACATATCACCACAAAGTAAGTTAGTTCATCTTCATTTTAGGAGTCTGCAGCATCCTCAAATTTTTTTTATAAGACAATTCCTGATACTATAAATTAAACATTGATATTTTGACCAAGCTTTGAAAACTAGGAAAGCTCAAAGACTGAATCTCAGGGCAGGAGGAGAAGGGGAAGACAGAGGATGAGATGGCTGGATGGCATCACTGACTCAATGGCCATGGATTTGGGTGGATTCCAGGAGCTGGTGATGGACAGGGAGGCCTGGCGTGCTGCGGTTCATGGGGTCGCAAAGAGTTAGACACGACTGAGTGACTGAACTGAACTGACTTGAACTAGGATCATAAAGGGCCAAAAACAAATGAGGCATATCCAAGTAAGTTTCTAGTCACTAATATGCTAGCAGGATTAGTGTAGTTGCTTTAGAGGATTAATGAACTCAAGGTATTATCTTAACCTAAAGCTGCAGCTTCTTGATATTGATTAAGTGTCACCATGAATTACACAGACTTGTGTTGCTGGACCAAAAATATCCATCATTTATTCTCCATTAACAGTCTCTTCTTAAAGAAGCTGCCTCACCCACTGCTCAGAAGGGGTGCCCACTACACTTGCTGGGATTGAGGAAGACAGAACATGCTCTAGGCTGGACTGTCACTCCTCCCAGGCAGGAATCTGGAACTAAGAAATGGACTCTGAATCAGGAAGACGGTGTTGGAGCTAAAGGTTCATGTACAGTAAGGTCTGCATGGCAGGCAAAAGCCAGATACTGTGCAAAGCTATCATCTTCGTCCACTGAGCTGCTATAACAAACAGAATATTGTAGACTGAATGGTTTATAAACTGGGTCATTTCTCACAGCTCTGAAGGCTGGAAGTCCAAGATCAAGGTGTCAAAAGTACAGTGATTCAGTTATACATGTATTTTTAAATATCCTTTTCTGTTATGCTTTATTATAGTGTAGTGACCTTGTTATTTAACTTGTTGTTCACTTGCTCAGTCATGTCCGACTCTTTGCAACCCCATGGACTACAGCATGCCAGGCTTCCCTGTCCTTCACCATCTCCCGGAGTTTGCTCACACTCATGTCCATTAAGTTTTCCATACAACCATCTCCTCCTCTGTTGCCCCCTTCTCCCGCCTTCAAAAATCTTTTCCAGCATCAGGGTCTTTTCCAATGAGTCATCTCTTGGCATCAGGTGGCCAGAGTATTGGAGCTTCAGCTTCAGCATCAGTCCTTACGATGAATATCAGGACTGGTTTCCTTTAGGATTGATGGGTTTGATCTCCTTGCTATCCAAGAGATTCTCAAGAGTCTTCTCAAGCACCATATTCGAGGGCATCAATTCTCTGGTGCTCAGTCTTTTTTATTGTCCAGCTCTCACATCCGTACATGACTACTGGAAAAACCATAGCTTTGACTTTGTTGTTTAATAGCACACAGTTTGACTCTTCCTTTTGCTAAATAAAAATCCCTTGTGGTTCAGGTAAGTCCTTGTGGTTCACAGGGACCACAATGAGAAGCAAAGAGAAAATGGTAGTCTGGGCAGCAAAGAAGACCCTTTAAGCCCATTCCTGGGAATCATGGTCCTGGCAAGACAAAGACCCACCCATAGTCATTAAAACTGCAGAGGTAGGACTAGGACACTCACTGCCTGCCATTTAACATCAGATACCACATATCATACTCTCATCATTGAGGAATAGGCTTAATGACAGAAGGCAGTCTCAAAAGAGGGGATTGTTCATCTTTTTTTCAAATTTTTATTTTATAATGCAATACAGCTGAAATGCAATGTTATGTTGGTTTCAGGTGTACTGCAAAGTGATTCAGTTGTATACACATATATCTATTCTTTTTCAATTTCTTTTCCCATTCAAGTTATTACAGAATATTGAGTAGAGTTCCCTGGGCTATACAGTAGGTCCTTGTTGGTTATCTATTTTAAATAGTGTGTATATGTCAATCCCAAACTCCCAATTTATCCCTCCTCCCCACACCTTTTCCCTTCTATGAGCCTGTGACATTTTTCTAGACCTCAAATGAGCTTTAAGAATAATACTTTGGGAGAAGAACTAAGATGGCGGAGGAATAGGACAGAGAGACTACTCTCTCCCCAATAAATACACCAAAAGACCATTTAAAAACCGAGCAAACTCCATAAAACAACATCTGAATGCTGGCAGAGGACATCAGGCATCCGGAAAGGCAGCCCATTGCTGACGAAAGGAGGTAGGACAAAAAAAAAAAAAGCAAAAAGAGAGGCAAAGAGTTAGGGAGGGAGATCCGTCCAGGGAAGGGAGTCTTAAAAGAGAGAGAGGTTTCCGAACACCAGGAAACATTCTCTCTGGCGGATCTGTGGCGAATCTCAGAGGGCAAAATAACAGGGAGTAAAAACAGATAAATAATTAAGCCCTCCAGAGTACGTCTCTAACTGCAACTCCCAGCGGAGCAGCAGCCGGGGCGCCCCATCCCCCACTAGCCAGCGCGGGCTGCTCAGGGAGGGGCGGGCCGCGCGCTTAGGGAGAGGACTGGGACTGAACGCTGGGGCAGGCTGAGGGCCCTAACCGGAGATAGACCACTGGATAGCTTTCCAGCAGAAGAGCCCCCCCGCCAGGCCCGTGCACAGAACAAAGGGCGGCGCGGAGTCGGTCCGAGAGGCGGGCCGGCCAGGCGGAGCTGGGCCTCTGCGGGCTGCGGACCGGCCCAGCCCCCGCCGGAGAGCAGCGGGCATAAAGCGGCCCAGCGAGGCTTCCGCTGCCAAATTGCAGGCAGAATTAGGTGATAACCAAGACTTCTGGGGATTCTGGACGGATGCCGCCAGCGATCGGCACTCCACACACATGGGAAGGCGCGCCCAGCTGCACGCTGAGCGGCTGGGCCGGCGGGAAGGGAGAAGCCGTAGCCCCCAACCGCGCCAGGCGGGCCACCAAGAGCCTGAGCAGAGGGGGCGAGGAAAGCGCACACACCGCAAGTGGGGACAAACTTCAGAGCACTGAATTCACTGAAGAGACCAGCAAACAGAAGACGCTAAAATAAGCAGAGGGAACAGCTTTGGAACAGACAGGAGCAACAGATTAAATCCCTGCAGTTGGCACAGACTGCATAGAAAGGAGTCTATAGACCGTGAGAAGTACAAGCCGGACCAAGGAACTATCTGAAAATGAACTGACCCCTCACTGTACGCAACAGCACCAGAGAAAGCCTTAGTTATAATTTTACGAGGACCATCTTCTAAATTTTTAAAACCTTTTTTATATTATTTTTTTTTTATTTTTAGAATTTTTAAGTTCCCTATAACCCCGTTATATTTTTTTTCTTTATTTTTATTTTCCTTTTTTTAATCTCCTCTTTGTCCCTTATTTTATTTTCCATTTTATTTCTTTTCTTTCCTTTTATATCTCCACTTTTTCCTTTTTTATTTTTAATTGAATTTTTTTTCTTATTTTATTTTCTTCTTTATTTTTCTTTCTTTTTTTTGTAAAAGTATTTTTGAGAATCCAATCTTTACTCTAGATTTTTAATCTTTGCTTATTAGTATTCAGTATCAACTTTGTATCTTTAAGAATCCAAGCTTCAGTACCCATTGTTACTTGGGAGTGAGAGCACTGCCTTGACTGCTCTCTCCCCATTCTTGACTCTCCTTTTTTTTTTCCCCACCAAGTCACCTCTATCATCCCCCCCCCCCCCCCCCCCCCCTCTCTTCTCTTCCCCACCCTCGGGATCTGTTTGAGTGTTATGAGTTGTGAAGAACACTGAGTTAACTGATCACTGGCTGGATCTGTCTCTGTCCATCTGACTCCCTCTTTTCTCTCTCTGGTCACTTCTGTCTCCTTCCTCCCTTTTCTCCTTAGGGTATAACTCTGTGAACAGCTCCGAGGGATCCAGGCTGTGGAGAGCACACAGGGAAGTGATCACTGGCCACTTCACTCTCTCACCATCTGATTCCTCTCTTTTCCTTCTGGTCCATGCCATGTAACTGTGTACCTGTCTGGGTGTCCCTCACTGTGGAGAAACTTCTCATCATTAAACTAGATGTTCTACCATAATTACTGCATAGATGAAGGAGTCCTGAGGCTACTGGAAGACAGGAGACTAAGCCCAGATCCTGACAATTCCAGAGAACTCCTGGATCGAGGAGCTAATTAATCGATAGGAGCTCATCAAACTCCTCCATAGTTAAACGGAAACCAAGCACCCCCCAAGGGCCAACAAGATCCAGAGTAAGATATACCAAGCAAATTCTCCAGCAACACAGGAACATAGCCTGGAGCTTCAATACACAGGTTGCCCAAGGTCACACCAAGCCCACCGACATCTCAAAACTCTTTACTGGACACTTCATTGCTCATTAGAGTGAGGAAACCTAGATCCACCCACCAGAACACCACACAAGCTTTCCCAACCAGTAAACTTTGACAAACCACACATCCAACCCCACCCATAGTGAGAAACCCCTACAATAAAGGGACAACACAGCAAGAAAAACAAGATGAAAAGGCAGAGAAATACCCAGCAGGTAAAGGAAGAGGATAAATGTCCTCCAGACCAAACAAAAGAGGAGGAGATAGAATATCTATCTGATAAAGAATTCCTAATAATGATGGTGAAAATGATCCAAAACCTGGAAAATAAATTGGAGTTGCAGTTCAATAACCTGCAGGCAAGGATTGAGAAGATGCAGGTAAGCTTTAACAAGGACTTAGAAGAAATGAAAAAGAGTCAAAATACAATGAATAATGCAATAAATGAGATCAAAAACACCCTGGAGGGAACTAATAGGAGAATAACAGAGATAGAAGACAGGATAAGTGAGACAGAAGACAGAATGGCAGAAATAAATGAATCAGAAAGGAAAAATGAAAAAAGAATTAAAAGAAATGAGGACAGTCTCAGAGACCTCTGGGACAATGTTAAACGCACCAATATTCTAATCATAGGAGTCCCAGAAGAAGACAAAAAGAAAGACCATCAGAAAATTCTTGAGGAGATAATTGTTGAAAACTTCCCTAAATTGGGAAAGGAAATAACCACTCAAGTCCAAGAAACCCAGAGAGGCCCAAATAGGATGAACCCCAAGCGGAATACCCCAAGACACATATTAATCAAATTAACAAATATCAAACTCAAAGAGCAAATATTAAAAGCAGCAAGGGAAAAACAACAAATAACTCACAAGGGGAATCCCAAAAGGATAACAGCTGATCTCTCAATAGAAACACTTCAGGCCAGAAGGGAATGGCAGAACAAACTTAAAGTCATGAAAGAAAATAATCTACAACCTCGACTACTGTACCCAGCAAGGATCTCATTCAAATTTGAAGGACAAATCAAAAGCTTTTCAGACAAGCAAATGCTGAAAGAATTCAGCAACACCAAACCAGCCCTACAACGAATGCTAAAGGATCTTCCCTAGATAGGAAACAGGGATAGGGTATGTAATCTCAAACCCAAAACAATAAAGTAAATGGCAACGGGATCATACTTATCAATAATTACCCTAAATGTAAACAGGTTGAATGCCCCAACCAAAAGACAAAGATTGGCCGACTGGATACAGAAACAAGACCCCTATACATGTTGTCTACAAGAGACCCACCTCAAACCTAGGGACACATATAGACTGAAAGTTAAAGGCTGGAAAAAGATATTCCATGCAAATAAAGACCAAAAGAAAGCAGGAGTGGCAATACTCATATCAGATAGACTTTAAAATAAAGGCTATGAAAAGAGATAAAGATGGACATTACACAATGATCAAAGGATCAATCCAAGAAGAAGAAATAACAATTATAAATATTTATGCACCCAACATAGGAGCACCACAATATGTAAGGCAAATGCTAACAAGTATGAAAGGGGAAATTAACAATAACACAAAAATAGTGGAAGACTTTAATACACCACTCACACCAATGGATAGATCAACTAAACAGAAAATTAACAAGGAAACACAAACTTTACATGATACAATAGACCAGTTAGACCTAATAGATATCTATAGGACATTCCACCCCAAAACAAGGAATTTCACCTTTTTCTCAAGCGTACATGGGACCTTCTCCAGAATAGATCACATCCTGGGCCAAAAATCTAGCCTTAGTAAATTCAAAAATATTGAAATCATTCCAAGCATCTTTTCTGACCACAATGCAGTGAGATTAGATATCAATTACAGGAGAAAACCATTCAAAAATTCCAACATATGGAGGCTCAACAACTCACTGTTGAATAACCAACAAATCACAGAAGAAATCAAAAAAGAAATAAAATTATGCATAGAAATGAATGAAAATGAAAACACAACAACCCAAAACCTATGGGACACAGTAAAAGCAATGCTAAGGGGAAAGTTCATAGCAATACAAGCTCACCTCAGGAAACAAGAAAAAAGTCAAATAAATAACCTAACTTTACACCTAAAGCAACTAGAAAAGGAAGAAATGCAGAAGCCCAGGGCTACTAGAAGGAAAGAAATCTTAAAGATCAGGGCAGAAATAAATGCAAAGGAAACAAAAGAGACCATAGCAAAAATCAACAAAGCCAAAAGCTGGTTCTTTGAGAAGATAAATAAAATTGACAAACCATTAGCCAGACTCATCAAGAAACAAAGGGAGAAGAACAAAATCAACAGAATTAGAAATGAAAACAGAGAGATCACAACAGAAAACACAGAAACACAAGGGATCATAAGAGATCAGCAACTATATGCAAATAAACTGGACAACCTGGATGAAATGGACAAATTCCTAGAAAAGTACAACTTTCCAAAACTAAACCAGGAAGAGATAGATAATATTAATAGACCCATCACAAGCACGGAAATTGAAACCCTAATCAGAAATCTTCCAAAAAACAAAAGCCCAGGACCAGATGGCTTCACAACTGAATTCTACCAAAAATTTAGAGAAGAGCTAACACCTATTCTACTCAAACTCTTCCAGAAAATTGCAGAGGAAGGTAAACTTCCAAACGCATTCTACGAGGCCAGCATCACCCTAATTCTAAAACCCTACAAAGATGCCACAAAACAAAGAAAACTACAGGCCAATATCACTGATGAACATAGATGCAAAAATCCTTAACAAAATTCTAGCAAATAGAATCCAACAACACATTAAAAAGATCATACATCATGATCAAGTAGGCTTTATCCTACGGATGCAAGGATTCTTCAATATTCGCAAATCAATCAATGTGATAAACCACATTAACAAATTTAAAAATAAAAACCACATGATTATCTCAATAGATGCAGAGAAACCCTGTGACAAAATTCAACATCCATTTATGATAAAAACCCTCAAAACAGCAGGAATAGAAGGAACATACCTCAACATAATAAAAGCTATATATGACAAATCCACAGCAAACATTATCCTCAATGGTGAAAAACTGAAATCATTCCCCCTGAAGTCAGGAACAAGACAAGGGTGCCCACTCTCACCACTACTATTCAACATAGTTTTGGAAGTCTTGGCCACAGCAATCAGAGCAGATAAAGAAATAAAAGGAATCCACATTGGAAAAGAAGAAGTAAAACTCTCTCTGTTTGCAGATGACATGATCCTCTATATTGAAAACCCTAAAGACTCTACCAGAAAATTACTAGAGCTAATCAGTGAATATAGCAAAGTTTCAGGATACAAAATCAACACACAGAAATCCCTGGCACTCCTATACACTAACAATGAGAAATCAGAAAGAGAAATTAAGGAAACAATTCCATTCACCATCGAAACAAAAAGAATAAAATACTTAGGAGTATTTCTACCTAAAGAAACAAAAGACCTGTATATAGAAAACTATAAAACACTGACGAAAGAAATCAAAGAGGACACAAACAGATGGAGAAATGTGCCGTGTTCGTGGATTGGAAGAATCAATATAGTGAAAATGAGTATACTACCCAAAACAATCTATAGATCCAATGCAATTCCTATCAAGCTACCAGAGGTCTTTTTCAGAGAATTAGAACAAATAATTTCTCAATTTGTATGGAAATACAAAAAACCTCGTATAGCCAAAGCAATCTTGAGAAAGAAGAATGGAACTGGAGGAATCAACCTACCTGACTTTAGGCTATACTACAAATCCACAGTCATTAAGACAGTATGGTACTGGCACAAAGACAGAAATATAGATCAATAGAACAAAATAGAAAGCCCGGAGATAAATCCACGCACCTATGGACACCTTATCTTTGACAAAGGAGGCAAGAATATACAATGGATAAAAGACAACCTCTTTAACAAGTGGTGCTGGGAAAACTGGACAGCCACTTGTAAAAGAATGAAACTAGATCACTTTCTAACATCATACACAAAAATAAACTCAAAATGAATCAAAGATCTAAGCATAAGACCAGAAACTATAAAACTCCTAGAGGATAACATAGGCAAAACACTCTCTGACATAAACCAAAGTGGGATCCTCTATGACCCACCTCCCAGAATATTGGAAATAAAAGGAAAAATAAATGAATGAGACCTAATTAAAATTAAAAGCTTCTGCACAACAAAGGAGACTATAAGCAAGGTGAAAAGGCAGGCTTCAGAATGGGAGAAAATAATAGCCAATGAAGCTACGGACAAACAGTTAATCTCAAAAATATACAAGCAACTCCTGCAGCTCCATTCGAGAAAAATAAACAACCCAATCAAAAAGTGGGCCAAAGAACTTAACAGACATTTCTCCAAAGAAGACATAAAAATGGCTAACAAACACATGAAAAGATGCTCAACATCACTCATTATCAGAGAAATGCAAATCAAAACCACAATGAGGTACCACTTTACACCAGTCAGAATGGCTGTAATCCAAAAATCTACAAGCAATAAATGCTGGTGAGGATGTGGAGAAAAGGGAACTCTCTTACACTGTTGGTGGGAATGCAAACCAGTACAGCCACTATGGAGAACAGTGTGGAGATTCCTTAAAAATCTGGAAATAGACCTGCCATATGACCCAGCAATCCCACTGCTGGGCATAAACACCGAGGAAACCAGAATTGAAAGAGCCACGTGTACCCCAGTGTTCATTGCCGCACTGTTTACAATAGCCAGGACATGGAAGCAACCTAGATGCCCGTCAACTGACGAATGGATAAGAAAGCTGTGGTACATATACACAATGGAATATTACTCAGCATTAAAAAAAATTCATTTGAATCAGTTCTACTCAGGTGGACGGAACTGGAGCCTATTATCCAGAGTGAAGTAAGCCAGAAGGAAAAACAACAATACAGTATACTCTCGCATATATATGGAATTTAGAAAGATGGCAGCGAGAACCCTGCATGCGAGACAGCAAAAGGAACGCAGATGTATAGAACAGACTCGTGGACTCTGTGGAAGAGGGCAAGGATGGGATGATATGGGAAAATGGCATTGAAACATGTTAATTATCATATGTGAAATCAATCGCCAGCCCAGGATTGATGCTGGGGGCTGGTGCACCGAGATGTCCCAGGGGGAGGGAATCGGGAGGGAGGAGGGAGGGGGTTTCTGGAGGGGGAGCAATGTAAACCCATGGCGGTTTCATGTCATTGTATGGCAAAACCAACACAATAAAGTAAAGAAAATTAAAAAAATAATAATAATACTTTGGAGAGTAAGACATAAATGATTTCTGAATACATGGATTGCATTTACTTGGATAGATCAGAATTTGACAGCACAAAGTGGGTTAAAATACTTGGCTACATCCTATGCTCTGGGGTAGCCAAATATCTAGGGAAAGTGTGACAACATGGATACAACTGGGCTGCCTCCCTCACTGTTCTGCTTCCATGTGCATCTCTCTCTGTTCATTTTTTTTCTTCCCTGCTGCCAGGAACATGTACTAGACTTAAGGGACAGCATAAGAAATAATAGCCTGCAGCTTGAGAGATTCCACTACTATTTTCCATGAAGAATCTGGATCCCCCAGAGATGCCATGTTCAGCAAATATGAACAAACACAGCAAAAATCCACACTGTGTCTCAGCCACACCAAGGTGGTCTTTTTTAGTATTTCATCCAACTTCACTCAATTCCAGCTTTCTGCTTGTCTGAGAAACAGATGAGGGCAGTGGCCACAGGACCAGCTCTATAATTTGAGGAGCTCAGTGCAAAATAAGAATGTAGGCCCCTTGCCCAGGAAGTATTAAGAGTGTCAAGACAGCAAAACAGCTTTTAAACAAGTGAGGAAATCACAGAAGCCAGTTCTGTATGGTGATGTCCAGAGGCATTTCCTCCTTTCACATTTCTTATTGTAAAGAAAAACAAGATGATGGCAGAATAATCAATGTGAATTCAGATTAAACATGCAGTTAGAGGACTTCCCTGGTGGTGGTTAAAAATTCACCTTGCAATGTGAGGGACTCAGGTTCAATCCCTGGTCAGGGAACTGGGATTCCACATGCCTCAGGGCAACTTAGCCTGCATGCCACAACTGAGCCCTGAGCTACATGCTGCCTGAACTCTATAACAAGAGAAGACTTGGTGCTGCAATGAAGATGCAGCAGAACCAAAGATTTTTTTAATTAATTTTTTAAAAATATTTTAAAAATGCAGTTAGGATGTGAGACTATGATTTAATGATTTGGATTTCCCAACTACTGTTAATAAAATCAAGGGATCAGATAGCAACAAAAATTTCAAGTGGTATCACAGCAAGAGAAAAAAGGCTGATGTTTAGACTGAACCAGTGGAGTCTCAATGAACAGAGAGTTCAGGGGTTCCAGGAGAGAGGTGAAGAGATGATACTTGCAGCCCCTGTCATGTGTCCTATGGGGGTTCTGATGCAGCTGTTAACGCAATGAAATGATTCTCTTTAAAAACCAATGGCACCATTTTATAACAACAACAAAAAAGATTTTTTAACTGAAGTATAGTTCATACACAATGTTGTGTTAATTACTACTATGTGATTCAGTTACTGAATTCAGTTACTGAATTCAATTACTGCAAAGTGACTCAATTATACATATATATACATATTTTTTCATTATGGTTTATCACAAGATATTGAATATAGTTTTCTGTGCTGTATAATAGGACCTTGCTGTTTATCTATCCTATATATAAAAGCTTTCATCTGCTAACCCCAATCTCCAACTCCATCCATCCCCCAAATCGCTCTCCCTTGGCAACTACCAGTCTGTTTTCTATACATGTGAGTTTATTTCCGTTACATAGACAGGTTCATTTGTGTCATGTTTTAGATTCCATATATAAGTGATATCACATGATATTTGTGATATACTTCATTTACTTTCTGATTTACTTCATTTAGTATAATGGTCTCTAGTTGCATCCATGTTGCTGCAAACAGCATTATTTCGTTCTTTTTATGGGTAATATTCCATTGTGTGTGTGTGTGTGTGTGTGTGTGTGTGTGTGTGTGTGTGTGTGTGTGTGTGTGTACCACATCTTCTTTATCCATTCCTCTATTGATGGACATTTAGGTTATTTCTTTGTCTTGTCTATTGTGAATAGTGCTGCTATGAACATAGGGGTCATGTATCTTTTTGAATTATAATTTTGTCTGTATATATGTCCAGGATTGAGATTGCTGAATCAGACAGTAATTCTATTTTTAGTTTTTTGAAGAACCTCCATACTGTTGTCCACAGTGTTTGCACCAACTTGTATTCCCACCAACAATGTAGGAGGGTTCCCTTTTCTCCACAACCTCTCCAGCATTTATCTGTAGACTTTTT
This sequence comes from Antilocapra americana, assembly GCA_007570785.1. Lineage (NCBI taxonomy): Eukaryota > Metazoa > Chordata > Mammalia > Artiodactyla > Antilocapridae > Antilocapra > Antilocapra americana. The sequence goes on along the minus strand of ML660812.1, from coordinate 4,000,980 downwards.
AATGATGGTCATTAGGACTGGTATGAGGGGGTACCTCAGTGTAGTTTTGATTTGCATTTCTCTAATAATTAGTAATGTTGAGCATCTTTTCATGTGCTTATTGACTGTCCGTATGTGTTCTTACACCAAGACAGATTTTAAAGGAATGTGGAATAGCTCCAGGAGGTTTAATACGTGCTTTACAGACTTTAATTTTACCATATGCTTTATTCAATGTGGCCTAAGAGAGATTCCCACCTCTTCTTTGACAGTTATCAGAGAAGACACGCAGAGTAACAACTTGGGTACAGAGTCATCTTATAATAAGCCCGTTTGAGGTTAGTCTTCAAGAATCATAGTAAAATGGGGTTTCCCTGGTGGTTCAGTGGTAAAGAATCCACCTGCCAACACAGGAGACATGGGTTCAATCCTTGGGCCAGGAATCCTACACACCTTGAAGCAAATAAGCAGGTATGCACAACTATTGAGTCTGTACTCTAGAGTCCATGAGCCTCAACTACTGAGCCTAAGCACCCTAGAGAACAAGACAAGCCACCTCAATGAGAAGGCCATGCACTGCACCTAAAGAGTAGTCCCCAACCTCTGCAGCTAGAGAAAAGCCCACATAGCAACAAAGACCCAGCAGAGCCAAAAATAAATGAATAAAATTATTTTAAAAAAAGAATCATAGTACCTAAATGTAGGCATTGACTATAAGCAATTCTTTAAGAATAATCTGTACACAGCACAGATTTATCTACTTATCTTTTAAAGAAATAACTTTTCCCCCGTGGATAAAATTCTGAGCTTGTGGAGCACAAAATTAAAATCCCTTAGTTATTTCAATCTCTCCTATTATGAGGAGCCCATTAGCGCTTTTCTAATTTATCTGTAAAATTTGTCATGTTATATTACAATGAGCATTTTACAAGTTATGTAGTTTTCAGTTTCTCATTAGTCTTTTTTGTTTGTTTGCCTATGGTATCTATTAAGACTTGCTTTTAGGAAAAAATGAGACAAGACAGAGTCTGTTTTATGTTCTTTACACACAGTTCTCTCTCATTTTAAAAATAGTTTTTTCCATTTTTTATTTTTAGTAAATCAGCATGAAGTTCATTATAAGCATTCCACTGTATCATGTGTTTTATCTTTTGGGGGGTAGAATTTTATTATCATTTGTTTCTTAAAAATTTTTTTAGTGTTTTATCTTATTTACTTGTGAAAATGAATGAATCTATTTGTATGTGCTTATCAAAAAAGTATTGGTGTCTTCCCTGGCAGTCCAGTGGTTAAGACTCTGAGCTTCCAGTGCAGGGGGCACAGGTTTGATCCCTGATCTGAGAACTAAGATCCCACATGCTATGCAGTGCATCCAAAAAATAAATAAACATCAAGAATAAAAAACCAGTGCTTCATATATTTCAGGCAATAAATGTTAATTCAATAAGCAAACTAGAAAATGTTCAATATGACAAAGACTTGAGTTTGCATGAAGTATCAATAGAATTCCATTCAGGAAACATTGTTTAAGTATCTACCAGGCACCTTTACCAAGCTAGATACTACAGATGTAAAGATTAAGTTGAACTTGATCCTGGCCTTGTGTGACTTTGCTATGTGTAAGTAACTGCAGGCAATAAAAGCTCCAAACACTGCAGTCTGATGACAGACTTAAAAAAAGAATGCTTTTCTGGCACAGTGAACCAGATGACGTCACATCTTTCATTTCAAATCTCTGGCATTTCATACACAGCAGAGTGTTGTCTAACAATATGAGGGCTTAATTCCCTTCATACACTCCATATGGGGACATTTCCTAGCAGACTGGAAAGTATTTCAAACAACATAATCTACACTTGTCAGATTGAGTGAGCAAAGGCCATCTGAGGACACATTTATTTCCCTTGACTTTCTTCTTCAGAGATTTTTCAGTTCCTTGCAAGTGTTCAAGATTCGGTAGTTAATGACTGATCTCGAAGCAACAGCAATGAATCAGGCAAGTCTGGCTGCAGGCACCATGGACACATTCTACTTAGGCTGAAGTCATCCTGTGAAGCCATCTAAGTTAGATATGGTTAGAGCCACACTGGCAATATCGACGAATTTTTGCAAATGAAAAAATAAGATGGAAGTAAGTCTTATTTCTTATTTCTAAGTAAAAGATTCTTATTTCTTCATATTTGAATACATTTAGGTGATCTAAATGAAGGAGACTTTATCACCATGGGATTTACTGCATTTGAAGGTGTATTTCTGGCCTGGAGAATTCCATGGACTGTATAGTCCATGCAGTCACAAAGAGCCAAACAGAAAATCAACTGAGCGATTTTCACTTCGGGCTTCCCTGATGCTCAGTTTGCCTCCTGCCTGCAAAGCAGGAGACCCCAGTTTGATTACTGGGTCAGGAAGATCCGCTGGAGAAGGGATAGGCTACCAATTCCATATTTGGGGGCTTCCCTTGTAGCTCAGCTGGTAAAGAATCCACCTACAATGTGGGAGACCTGGGTTCAATCCCTGGGTTGGGAAGATTGCCTGGGAAAGGGGAAGGCTACCCACTCCAGTACGCTGGCCTGGAGAATTCCATAGACTATATAATATAGTCCATGTGGTCACAAAGAGTTGGACATGACTGAGCGACTTTCATTTTCACTTGTGAAGTTGAAGATGTATGTAGGTGTTCATTTGTGGGTCTGTGTGTGTGCGTGCAAACCCATTTCTTTGGCAAGGAAAGAGAAAAGTTAGGGTGAGGGAGTGCAGTGTTCAGGGACCTACTGAAGCAAGTTTGAAGAGGTGGACTGTCTAAAGGAAGCCAGGATGCAGACTAACTACTGCAGGTCCACTCTTTCATGTTGGAGGCATCTTTGGCCTTGCTCATCTGCATGCAAGGCAGAGCAGGTCCAGGATGGACACAGGACTGTGCAGGCTTTAGTGGAGTAAACAGGGCAGACAAGATATGATGTGTGTGCTGTCTTAGCCCAGGGCAACCATAACAAAGACCCCAGCCTGCATGACTTAAACAACAGACATTTATTTCTCTCAGCTGGAGGCTTGGAAGACCCAGACCAAGGTACCAGCAGATTCCATTCTTGGTGAGAACTCCCTTGTGGGCTTATAGACAGCCACCTCTCATAGTGTCCTCACATAGCCTTTCCTCAATGCTAACCCATCAAGAGGACTCATTCTTATGACTTCATCTGGCCTACATTTGGAGGTTGGGGCTTCAACATATGGATTTTGGTAGGACACATAAATTTAGTCCCTAGTATTTGGCTTCTTCCTATCACTGTATCTTTCAATCATTCTCAAGCTCCTAGAGCTTTCTGATTTCTAGCTTTCTAGACATACCTAGAAATCAGCCTCACTCTTCCACAAAGTATATACTAGCCTTCGCCTGACTGACCATTTCTGAGACAGTTTCAGCAAGGAGAAAGAGAAACCAATGTGAGCCAGCTTAATCCAAAAATGCTTACAATTTTGTCAATTATATATCAATAAGGTAGAATAAATTATTTTCAATTATTAAAATAAATAAGTAAAAGAAAGCATCCTTATTTTGTAAAGCAGGGAGGGAAAATATAAAATTACAGGGAAGTCTCATGGAACAGGAATGCATTCATTTATTTATTCAAAAACTACATATTGAGTAACTAATATGTGCCAAGTTCAGTGATATGTTCTGGGTATTGATCAGTGAAAAAGACAGGCCTACAGCCTGCTTATATTCTAGTAGATACATACATAAACAAAGTAATCACACAACTACATACATCATTAGAGACTGTGTTGAGTGCTCCAAGGAAAAGGTATAGGGTGTTTCAGAAGGTTTAAAAGGAGGGCCTGACTTAGCTTAGAGGTTCAGGAGAGAATTTGCTGAGGGGTACACAGCTTTCCTGATGAATTCTACTAAGCTTTCAAGGGATAAACTATACCAAATCAACCCATACACTTTCAGAAAACAGAAGAGAGAAGATTTCCTAACTGATTTTATGAGGTCAGCTTTACCATGATATCAAAATTATATAAAACTTTCCCCCCAAAGATAACTGGATACTCCCATGAAGATGTGGCAGGCAGAATAATGTCCCCACACAAATATGTCCATGCCCTAGTCCCCAGAATCTTTAACATTACCTCAAGTGGCAAAAAGGACTTTGCAGGTGTGATTAAATGAAGGATCCTGAGATGGGAGATTATCCCGGATTATCCAGTGGGACCTGATGCAATCAAAAGGGTCTTATAAAATAGAGGCAGGCTTGGAGGAGTCAAAATTAGAGAACATGGAGATGTGATGACAGAAGCAGAGATGAGAGTAATGCTTTGAAAATGCAAAAAGGAGCCACAAGAAGCTAAAAAAAAAATCAAGGAAATGGATGGATTCTCCCTTCAGAATCTCCAAAAGGAATCAGCCCAACCAACACATTAACTTTACCCCAGTGAAATGGCTTTTGGGCTTCTGACCTCCAAAACTGTAAGAAGATAAATTTTATTCCATGAAACATGGTAATTTTTACAGTGGCAACAGGAAACTAACACAGCATAGTTGTAAGAATCCTTAACAAAATTTTATCAAACCAAGTCCATCAATACATAAGGAGAATGCATTATGAGCATGTGAGGTGCATCCTAGGAATTCAAAGTTGATAGTCAACATAATTAACTATATGAACAAATTTAAAAAGAAAAGCCATATGATCACCTCAAATTAACACAGAATAAGTATTTGACAAAATTCAACAGCTATTCATAATAATAATAAAAAAAACTTTCTGCCAGCTGTGACAGAAGAAAATGCCTCAACTTGATAAAGTGCATCTACTGAAAATCTACGCTAGCATCACACACAGTTATGAAAGAAGGAATATGTTCTGTTAGGAATAAAGCAAGAATGTCTATACTTACCACTTCTATTCAATATTGTGCTTTATATTACTCAGTGATAAAAAAGAATGAAATAATGCTGTTTGCAGCAACATGGATAGACCTAGAGATTATCTTACTAAGTGAAGTAGGTCAGACAGAGATAGACTAATACCATATGATATCACTTACATGTGGAATCTATGACACATGAACTTCTCTATGAAACAGAAACACTCACAGACATAGAGGACAGACAGGTGGTTGCCATGGGGGAGGGGGTTAGGGAAGGGATGGAGTTGGAGGTTGGGGGTAGCAGATGCAAGCTTTTATATGTTGGATTAACAAAGTCCTGCTGTATAGCACAGGGAACTATATTCAATATCCTGTGATAAATCATGGAAAAGTATATGAAAAAGAATGTATATGTGTGTAAAACGGAGTCACTTTACAGCTGAAATTAACATAACACTGTAAATCAACTATACTTCAATTTTTAAAAAGATTTAAAGCAGAGAACACATAGTGGCTGCCAGAGACAGAAAGTGAGGGGTAAAAGAAATGGGTAAATTGTTTCTGCTTTTGTTTTAGCTTAAATAAATTAAATTTTTAAGAAAAAAGATTTTTAAATTAACTAATAAAATTACATATACTAATAGATTTTTCTAAGAATGCATCTATGAAACATATAACGCCAAAAAGTTCATCATGGAAGCATAAAAACAGCAGGATTCTATTTATTTAATGGTCAAAACCACAAAACAAAGCCATTTACACTTATGTAGTAAAGCTATAATAACAACTGAGGGAAGGATGAACACAAAAATTTAACAGTGTTTATCCCTGAGGGCTAAAGGCAAGGAATACAATCATAAAATTCTTGTAATTTCTTAAATGAAATGATGAGTATCTGTCTCTGACTCATCCTTATATCTTTTTTTTTTAATAAGTAACTTTTTTTTTTTATTGTTTTTGCCATACAATGTCATGATATCACCATGGGTTTACATATGCTCCCCCTCCAGAACCCCCCTCCCTCCTCCATCCCCCAGGGAAATCTCGCTGCACCACAGATACATGATATAAATCATTTTTATGTCTGAAAGATATCATAATGATTTTTCAACTAGCAAGCAAAAGTATTCTTTAAAATAAGGGAGGACATAAATAGCCGCAGAATTCAAATGCATCAGAAAAGTTTGCTTCTGTTCAAAGCATACCATCAGAACATGTGTTACAAAGTGCTTTTAGGCTTGGGGCTTCTTCTATGGACCACTTTTCATTTCTCATGGTCTAAACCCTTGCTTCAGAGCTACTGGCTGCAGTCAAGACAAAAGCCCACTAAGTCCCTGGTTGACATTTTCTTTTAATCAAAGTATATATTTTATGTCTTCTTATAAGAGCGGACACTGTTTGGGTGCCCCTTTATGTTAGAAAAACAGTTTATTTCTCAGTAGCAAACAGATTTGTCAGCCACGCTGACAGCATGGACTGTCCAAGTGCCCATGAGGAAAGAAAGGCAGGAAGGGGAGATAGCTGTAATTTTTATTTCATTGTCCTGTTTAATTATTGATACATTGAAGACCCAAATGTATATGAATTTTTTAAATAATGTGATTGAGCTATAGAAAAAATACTACCGCCTACTCTGTCATTACACAGAAGCCATCCATTTAGACGTTCTCTGTACCCTTGCTTCTTTCTTCCAGAAAATACAGTCATTGCTTTGTCCTTTCTGACTACAACCACAAGAGAGAGGCAATGTAAATCTAATGACATATTGTATATAAAATTATTTTGAAATATAAAAGGATAGTTATGGAAGCTGTTACCAGTTATTATGACCCCTTCCTGATCCCCCACATAAGGGAGGCAGAAACAAGGTAAGTGAAATTAGGGGTTTGGGATTAAGGTATACACACTACTATATATAAAATAGATAATCAACAAGGATCTTACTGTGTAGCACAAGGAACTATATCCAATATTTTCTTAATAACCTATAAGGGAAAAGAATCTGGAAAAAAAATACATAGATAGAGATGTATCTGAATCACTATGCCATACACCTGAAACTAACACAATATTGTAAATCAACTTTACTTAAAAAAAAAAAAAAAAGTAAGTTTAAGAAGAAAAAAGAAACAAGGTAAGTGAGTTGCCATGATTAGACTTTGTCTCAGGGTTGGAAGCCTCCTTCCAAATCTGAAGGTAAGTAGGATAGCGGGTTTTCAATCTTAACAGAAAAAGAGAAAAAAAAAAAACCTCTTTGCACAATAAAGTCTAGCAAATTGTTAACAAATGAACAATGACTCTGGCTGGAACTGAAGATCTGGAGACAGTCAGCTCGGCCCTGTCCCTGACAGTGAAGTGAAGAAGTGAAGTGAAGTGAAGTCGCTCAGTCGTGTCTGACTCTGAGACCCAATGGACTATAGCCTACCAGGCTTCTCCGTCCATGAGATTCTCCAGGGAAGAGTATTGGAGTGGGTTGCCATTTCCTTCTCCAGGGGATCTTCCCGACCCAGGGACTGCACTCAGATCTCCCACATTGCAGGCAGACACTTAACCCTCTGAGCCACCAGGGAAGACAAGCGATACCCAAAGCCCTGGCAGCCCAGAGAATCCTCTCAACCTTGAAGGTGTCTGAGAGGGGTGGGGAGATGAAAATCAAAGGCTCTCCTGGATACAGTGAAACCCCAAGCGGTATAGTGTTTTGTTGGTCCCAAACACACAGTCTCTTCCTCCACGGCCAATGGCTAAGTCAGGGGAAAGTCCAGGGTCCAGACTACCTAGAACAGTGCCTGGCACACAGGATGCTCTTAGTGACAGTCCATCACCAATAAACAAACAAGTGAGTGGGTGTCAACCCACTCCCTAATGTGGCACCTGAGCCCTGGACCTCTCACAGCCAGTCCTCCCGGTAAAATGAAGAATCATCTGACCACCACACTCTCGTGTCCTTTCATGCTGTGGGGGGAAGCAGGTGTCCTGCCATTTCGGGATGCTCTCCTCTGAGGATGCTGGATATGCTATTCTCTTGTACTACCCTGTGGCCGGCCTCTAGCTCCCCTGTCCTGAGCTTTAAGTGGTGGCTCCAGAGCCACAGAAAGAGGGGCATGTGGTGGTGCTTCTGGGGAAGAATAAAGCTCCCCCTTCCCTACAAGTGGAATAGGACAGGGAGGCTGGGCACAGGGGCAGGGATGCATGGCGGGAGTTGGCTTTAAAGCCACTGCTACTGACAGAGATCCAGTTGCGGCCTGTGCAGGAGAGGGACAGGATAGAGAAGCAGGGCAGGAAGGAGAGGGTGCAAGGGGGAGAGCAGAGGGAGGATGAGAGGGAGGAGGGCTTCTGTCTGGTTTTGATCAGGCTGAAGTCACCATCTGGGCTGAGGTTCAAACGCTGAAACAGGAAAGGATTTTGACATCTTTTAAGTCAGTTCCTGCCTCAGAAGCTGCCTCACTGGAGAAGTTCACCTTTCTCTTCTGCCTTTAAATTCACCATTCATGGTGTTGCCATCCTTGCTTTTTATGACACCCCACCTCCAGTAAACACACACATAGACCTACACACGTGCATACATATGCAAACATACACAGAATACAGATATGTAACAAACACACATATAAACACATAGACACACATAGCATGGATACAAACACACAAATGCACATGTATGTATGCACACACAGGGAAATGCATGTATGCATACACACATCAACATGCACACACAGACACTATTTAGAAGCACACATGCATGTACCCATATATACACACTTAGCACATATATACATGCATGCACGCACACACATATACACACACACAAGCACAGATACAAATACAGACACACAAATTGTGATATTTAAAACTCAAACGATCACACCTCATTCCAGTAAAGGAAACAGACAAGAAAGCCAAGGGCAGAGGAAGTTCTGGATCTGATATCCTGACCACATGAGTAGAAAGGGGCCCTTTGATGAGACTGAGAGGCTGAGACCTCCCCGGAGGAGCTGCGTGGGGAATCTTCCTCCGGAAGAAACAAGTCTTTTTGTGACCCTCCAAGAAGAGCCATCCTCTGGCCTGACTCGACCGGAGGAGTTTCCACTCAGACCAGGGAATCTGGACCACATGGTATAGCACTCACAGGGGGGCTCCTTAGGGTCCCCTGCACTGGCTTGTCAAGTTAGGTTCCCTACCCTACTTCCAGGTGGAGAAAGGCCAGCTGATGGATCTCCAGGCTAGTTTGGCATTTGGTTTATAGTCAGTCTGATAATTCACACAAGTTATTTATGTTCCATAAAGTCACTTAAATGCTGAATTAGTGAATACTGCACTATTGCTTCTAGGGGAAGTATGTGTGTATGTGTATGTGTTTATACACACAGGTAAACTGTAATCTAAAATTCTTAAAAAAAAAAATATGCTGGTAGACTCTATCCTCTCTGTTTTACAAAAGAGGAAACAGGGTTCAGAGTAGAAGATGATTTCCTTGAGGCACCCCAACTAGCAGGTGTCAGAGTTGGGATTCAAACCCTGTGTGCCAGCCCCAGAGATGGGGCACCTTGCACAGCCCTGCCACCTGCCCTACATCTCCATCCTCTGGTCATCTCTGGATGGGGCTAAGACCAAGCGGCAGAGCCTTGTTCAGCCTCAGCTGGCGCTGGGCACATGGCTGATTCAAACATTCCACCACCAAGCACATATCCATGAATGACCGTGGCTATTGATTTTAGAGTTACACATCAATGTTTGCAAGTGGGTGACTTTTCCAGTACAGAATCCAGGAATAAAGAGAATGACTGTACTCATACACAGGGTTGCCCTGTCTGACATTATCTGAAGGAAGAATTTCTGTCTCAAAAATTGTTGGAAAACCAGTGATATATTTTATCCCTTGTCTTACATGAAGAGAGGCAGGATAAATAGGATCCGGCTCTGTGAGCAAATCCAGTCATTGGTAGCGGCTTTCTGTAAGGTCCTGCAACCAGTGGGAAATGGGCAGGGTCTTAAGTGTCAGGAGAAGGGAACACAAACACTCCTGTTGACCATCACATTTCTCAAAGGAACAGAGACTGGAGAAGCTGCCCCAGACCCCACAGTGGTTAGTGGTGACTGAGCTACAAGAGGCAGCAGGTCTTTGGCCCCCAGCCCTCTGTGGTTCCTGCTATACTGAACTACTTTCTGTGTCACGATGTGAAAGAGAAGTGTACTTAAAATCAAGGCACTAGGTTTCCTTGGTGGCTCAGAGGTAAAGAATCTACCTGCCAATGCAGGAGACAGATTCAATCCCTGGTCCAGGAAGATTGCAAATGTCTCAGAGCAACTAAGCCTGTGTACCACAACTACTGAGCCTGTGCTCTAGAGCTGGGAGCCGCAAATACTGAACCCTCATGCTGCAACTCCTGAAGCCTGTGCACCCTAAAGCACATGGTCTGAAACAAGAGAAGCCACCATAATGAAAACCCTGTGCACCGCAACTAAAGAGTAGCCCCTGCTCCCTGGAACTTCACAGCAACAAAAACTCAGCACAGCCAAAAATTAATATAACATATAAATAAATAAATAAAATTAGGAGAAAAAAAAACTTATTGGTTTAAAAAAAAAAATCAAGGCACTGAGTTCCCCTGACCAGGCTCTGCTGATGACTTTGGACAAGGCACATGATTCATAGATACGTCGTGTATGAAAGATCATGCCTGGGCTGCACTGGGAGAGATAAGAAACATTGAGGAGAGCTGGGCCCTAGAACACCAGGAAGCCCTCCAGCCATGGAGTCTCTTTTTGCCAATGAGGGCTTGAAAGGTAAGCAGAACAGAATGTAATCCTGGACACAGGGCTTTTAAAATTGGAGCATCCACTTCCAGGCAAACACCTGGAACTCCTCCATCTGGCAGTTCTCATTCATACTGAGATGCTCTTTGGAAGTCTTCTGGGAAAGAAGTAAAAGCAGGATGATGGCTGAGAGATGGCAAAGATCCCATATTCTTTGAAAGACACCAGTCACATGGCCACAGCCCCATTCAGGACTTGGGATGAGACACATGGGAGAAGCTGAGAGGCAGGACCCAGGACAGGCAACATCTGAGGATGGACTCCGTGGACTGGAGAGGAGCCAAGAGTATCTGCTGTAGGGGTCAGGGAGCAGCTCATTTCTGCAAGGGCTTCTTCCTCCTAATTAAGCAGGATAACCCTCAACTTTTGGAAATAGAGCTAAAGGAAAAGGAGAAGTAAAAGGATTTACCAGCAAAGATATTGGTAAGCTGGGATGGAGCAGAAATTAGTGAGTAGCTGACATGCATGACCTTGGAATACAGAATGGCCAAATGCATTCAATTAATCAAGGGGAGAGAAAACTTAGCCATCAGCAGGCCTAGGCCTGGGAACAAGGCCCTGAAAAAATCTCCTCACTTTTGGACTGAAGTAGTCAGCAGGGCTGCCGAGGGTGGGGAGTCTGCGGGGCACAGGGAGGAAGGGCTTTCCCCACAGAGCAATCTCCCCCTGATCTTCAGTTTCCTTTCAATTCATGCAGGGATCAAACACATCTCTTCAAGAGACATCTCCTGGGCTGGTTCCCTCTCCAAGGGGGACTGTAATGGACTGAATGTTTATGTCCCATTAAATTCATATATTGAATCTTTTACCCACAATATGATGTTACATGGAAGCAGGGCCTTTGGGAGAAAACAGGTTAAGATGAAGTCATGAAGTTGGGGTCCCCATGATGAAATGAGTGCCCTTATCTGAAGAAGAAGAGACAAAAGAGATTTCCCTCTTGTTCTCACACACAAAGAAGTGACATGAACTCACAGCAAGATGGTGATGGTCTACAAGCCAAGAAGCAAGTCCTCAACAAGAACTAAATATGATCTTTTGAAAAGGCATAGTCTAATAGAACACTCAAAAAAGGTTAAATCCACAGATGTTTCAGTTCAGTTCAGTTCAGTCACTCAGTCGTGTCTGACTTTTTGCAACCCCATGAACCACAGCACACCAGGTCTCCTTGTCCATCACCAACTCCCAGAGTTCACCCAACCCATGGCCATCGAGTCGATGATGCCATCCAACCATCTCATCCTCTGTCGTCCCCTTTTCCTTGTGCCCTCAATCTTCCCCAGCATCAGGGTCTTTTCCAGTAAGTCAGCTCTTCGCATCAGGTGGCCAAAGTATTGGAGTTTTAGCTTCAACATCACTCCTTCCAATGAACACCCAGGACTGATCTCCTTTAGGATGGACTGGTTGGATCTCTTTGCAGTTCAAGGGACTCTCAAGAGTCTTCTCCAACACAACAATTCAAAAGCATCAATTCTTTGGCGCTCAGCTTTATAGTCCAACCTTCATATCCATACAAGACCATTGGAGAAACCATAGCCTTGACTAGACGGATCTTTGTGGCCAAAGTAATGTCTCTATTTTTCAATATGTTGTCTAGTTTGGTCATAACTTTTCTTCCAAGGCGTAAGCATCTTTTAATTTCATTGCTGCAATCACCATCTGCAGTGATTGTGGAGCCCAGAAAAATAAAGTCAGCCACTGTATCCACTGTCTCCCCATCCATCTGCTATGAAGTGATGGGACTGGATGCCATGATCTTAGTTTTCTGAGTGTTGAGCCTTAAGCCAACTTTTTCACTCTCCTCTCTCACTTTCATCAAGAGGCTCTTTAGTTCTTCTTCACTTTCTGCCATAAGAGTGGTGTCATCTGAATATCTGAGGTTATTGATATTTCTCCTGGAAATCTTGATTCCAGCTTGTGCTTCTTCCAGCCCAGCATTTCTCATGATGTACTCTACATATAAGTAAAATAAGCAGGGTGACAGTATACAGCCTTGACGTACTCCTTTTCTTATTTGCAACCAGTCTGTTGTTCCATGTCCATTTCTAACTGTTGCTTCCTGACCTGCATACAAGTTTCTCAAGAGGCAGGTCAGGTGATCTGGTATGCCAATCTCTTTAAGAATTTTCCACAGTTTATTGTGATTCACACAGTCAAAGGCTTTGGCATAGTCAATAAAGCAGAAGTAGATGTTTTTCTGGAACTCTTTTGCTTTTTCAATGATCCATCGGATGTTGGCAATTATTTCTCGCTCCTCTGCCTTTTCTAAAACCAGCTTGAACATCTGGAAGTTCACAGTTCACGTATTGCTGAAGGCTGGCTTGGAGAATTTTAAGCATTACTTTACTAGCATGTGAAATGAGTGCAATTGTGCAGCAGTTGAGCATTTTTTGGCATTGCCTTTCTTTGGAATTTGAATGAAAACTGACCTTTTCCAGTCCTGTGGCCACTGCTGAGTTTTTCATATTTGCTGGTATATTGAGTGCAGCACATTCACAGCATCATCTTTCAGGATTTGAAATAACTCAACTGGAATTCCATCACCTCCACTAGTTTTGTTCATATTGATGCTTCCTAAGGCCCACTTGACTTCACATTCTAGGATGTCTGGCCCTAGGTGAGTTATCACACCATCGTGATTAACTGGGTTGTGAAGCTCTTTTTTGTACAGTTCTTCTGTGTATTCTTGCCACCTTTTCTTAATATCTTCTGCTTCTGTTATGTCCCTACCATTTCTTAAACAGATGTTTAAGAAAACCATTTTTTTAGCACTGTACCTTCAGGCCTAGTACTCAGCCCTACACAATGGCATGGGGTAGGGGTAGGGGGATATGGTGAGCATGTGACAAATGGTTGCTGAATGTAATAAAGAGAGGCATTTATAGTCACCAATTCCTCTACTTGGTACTTGGGGGTATTTATTGTCATTAGTTCCAAAACTGGATCCCAAACGAGTGGAAGAATCAAATACAGTAAATTCCCTATACAAGTTGCAAACTTTCAAAGATGCAGATGAGTGTTGGCATGTCCAATCACATCAGTCAGTTCATGTGTCTGGTGTATATTTCCAAGTGTGCAATCTCTACAGTGATTGTGCTTTTGTGTATTTTACAGTACAGTAGTACAGTATCATTATTTCAAGCCCAGGATATCCAGAAGCAAGTATAAAAGCAGCGGTGATACAGCTGGTTCAGTTCAGTTCAGTCACTTAGTCATGTCTGACTCTTTGCGACCCATGGATTGCAGCACCCCAGGCTTCTCTGTCCATCACCAACTCCCAGAGCCTGCTCAAACTCATGTCCATCGAGTCAGAGATGTCATCCAACCATATCATCTTCTGTCATCCCCTTCTCCTCCTGCCCTCAATCTTTCCCAGCATCAGGGTCTTTTCCAATGAGTCAGCTCTTCACATCAGGTGGCCAAAGTATTGGAGTTTCAGCTTCAACATCAGCTCTTCCAATGAATATTCAGGACTGATTTCCTTTAGGACTGATAGGTTGGATTTCCTCACAGCCTAAGGGACTCTCAAGAGTCTTCTCTACCATCACAGTTCAAAAGCATCAATTCTTTGGTGCTCAGTTTTCTTTACAATCCAACTCTCACATCCATACCTGACTACTGGAAAAGCCACAGCTTTGATTAGATGGACCTTTATTGGCAAAGTAATGTCTCTGCTTTTTAATATGTTATCTAGGTTGGTCATAGCTTTCTTCCAAGGAGGAAGTGTCTTTTAATTTCATGGCTGCAGCCACCATCTGCAGTGATTTTGGAGCCCAAGAAAATAAAGTCTGTCACTGTTTCCATTGTTTCCCCACCTGTTTGCCATGAAGTGATGGAACCAGATGCAATGATCTTCATTTTTTGAATGTTGAGTTTGAAGCCAGCTTTTTTACTCTCCTTTTTCACTTTCATCAAGAAGTTCTTTAGTTCTTCTTCACTTTCTGTCATAAGGGTGGTGTCACCTGCATATCTGAGGTTATTGATATTTCTCCTGGTAATCTTGATTCCAGCTTGTGATTCATCCAGCCCAGCATTTTGCATGATATACTCTGCATAGAAGTTAAATAAGCAGGGTGACAATTACAACCTTGATGTACTCCTTTCTCAATTTTGAACCAGTCTGTTATTCTATTGCTTCTTGACCTGCATACAAATTTCTCAGGAGGCAGGTAAGGTGATCTAGTGTTCCCATCTCTTGAAGGATTTTCTTCAGTCTGTTGAGATCCATTACTGTACTTTTCAAGGTACTGTACTGTAAGTTCAAAAAAAATACTTTTTTGTGTGGAAAATATTATAAAACTATTATATTACAGTACAACCCTATATAGTCGATTGTGTTAGCTGGGTACCTAGGCTAGCTTTGTTGGATTTATGAAAAATCAGTCTTATAAACATGTCCTGAGGATAGTACTCATTCGTATGTAGGGGACTTACTATAATAAGGTCACTGTCCACTTGATAACTGCTATCATGGCCCCAAATTGGACAGCTTCTTAGGATTCTATGTGTATCCCACGACAACAGGCAGCACCTCAAGAGAGAAGGAAGCCAGGCAGCCCTGCCTCACCTGGGCTGGAAAGGTAAGGGACCTAACGGACCTCTGCCATGAAAATTACATTTTAATCTTCACTATGTAGTTAGTTCAGAACCAATTGCTTCTCTGTCCAGAGGCATGAATTCATTCTTTGAAACCCTATGGAGGAAAAGCATTCACGATGTGCCCTTTCATTTCTAACAAAAGATAATTTGCACATGCTCTTTCTAAGGGAGCATGTCATTTAAACTAGAATAAGCTTTGTCTTAAAAAAAAAAAAGGAAAATGAAAGAAAATTAATGAGACAGTCATTAAAAAAACATAATTAGAAGATGTCCCCATCCATGCCAGAATGGATGGACAGGGAAGCCTGGTGTGCTGCAGTCCATAAGGTCGCAAAGAGTCGGACGCAACTGAGTGACTGAACTGAACTGATCCCAGAGTAATTATATCCATGGGAACTAGGCTAAGAGTATCATTACTGTATTCCCCTCACCTATTAGTATTTAAAATTTAGAAGGCTTACTAGAAATCACTCATCAAACAATTATAAGAAATCACCATGGCCTGAGGTTCCGACCACATTTGTGAGTCTCAGATGAGAAATGAAATTGTAAGGCGACAGCAGCCATGTTGGTTTATTTATGGCACAGGTCTTTTTAACAGAATGGATTACTTCCTGGATGTGATTATGATCTGCTACCCTTGGGGCCACATTTATTTGGTCTGTGTAGCCTGATGATGAAAGAGAACTGACTCCAGAACATATTTCCATCCTATTCTAATATATAAAATGTTAAAGAAAATTCCTGGCTTTTTGGGTGTAAAGAGTTGGCCCAGAGTGAAAAATGAATGTGTGACATCAAAATGCAGCTTTCACGAACTGTGCTACTAAAGTAAAACCCCATCCTAACTCTGTATTGCCACAGAAAACACAGATTAGAATCAGTGCATTACTCTCCATCACATGGTAGCCTTCATGCAGTCCGATGAAGGCCTTAAGGGCAAAGACCAAAGTTACTGGAAAAGAAGGAAACTGACTTCCAGACTATAACATAGGAATGTTGCCTGAAGCTTCCAGCCTGCTAGCCTGTTTATGGATTTTGAATTTGCCAGTCCCTGTCAAGATCACATGACCCAATTCCCCCAAAAAAGATACCCTCTCTCTCCCCGTGTGTGTGTGTGTGTGAGTGTGTGTACCTATACATAGACATCCATTTGTATCTATGCATGCATGGGTGCTAAGTTGCTTCAGTTGTGTCCAACTCTTTGTGACCCCGTGGACTGTAGCCTGCAAGGCTCCTCTGTCCATGGGATTCTCCAGGCAAGAATACTGGAGTGGTTGTCGTGCCTTCTTCCAGGGTATCTTCCCAACCCAGGGATCAAACACGCTTCTCCTGTGGATCCTGAATTACAGGTGGATTCTTTACCACTAAAGATATATATGGGCTTCCCTAGTGGTTATATATATATATATATATACACACAGATAGATAGATAGATAGATAGATATGGACTTTCCCAGTGGCTATATATATATCTATAGATATATAAATAACTATATATAGAAATATATATTCTGTATGTAGAGATATATATACAAATACTCTGCATATAGATAACTCTATATCTATATACAGCTATTCTGTTTCTATGGAAAGCTCTGCCTAATACACACCCCTTCTCTTGTGTTTCCTTGGTCCTTCTCAGGTCTTATATATTTCACAAATATGTAATTAGACAGCAAAACTTTGACTGGAGCCATGTAACTCTTAACGTGTAACAAACCAGTCTTCCCCAGCATTGCTGAGCCTCTGCATCCAGCCCCTGTAGTCTCATCTTCCCTTTGTCCTTCCAGCTAGTATGGTGTTGTTGTTGTGTATTGTTCTGTCACTCAGTTCTGTCCAACTCTTTGAGACCCCATGGACTATAGACCACCAGGCTCCTCTGTCCATGGGATTTCCCAGGCAAGAATACTGGAGTGGGTTGCATATACACTGTTGAAGAAAAGTAAACACACACAAAAAATGCAATAGTTTTAACTTTCCTTCTTTTCGTTCTCATCAACAGCATGATATTTCACCAAGCACAAGAGAGACAAGCAGGCACACTATCTCCACCCTTAAACTGTGGGCAGTGCTGGTCTCTAGGGCCTTAACATTAATAAACTTCGTAAAACAGTGGTTAAGCTCTCACCAGTATGGTTTCCTGAAAAGTGTTCTAAGCTGCCCTCGGAGATGAAAAACCACAAGCAGACTGTGTTCACATCCTTCTTTCCCTGAGAGCGGCCCTATTTCCGTCTATCTGAAGGTCAGGCTGGGCTGAGGAGCACACAGCAAAAGAAAGTGGTGGTATTTTGGGGATTTGAAACACATCAGATCCGAGGTCGGAGAGGGCAATGGTCACCTACTCCAGTACTCTTGCCTGCAAAATCCCAGGGACGGTGGAGCCTGGTGGGCTGTCATCTATGGGGTCGCACAGAGTCAGACACGACTGAAGCGACTTAGCAGCAGCAGCAGCAGCAGATCTGAGATCAGCCAGAGTGGTGACTGATTTTGAGAATGCGAGCTGTGGTTTTGGCCTCACACTTTTTGCTTTTTGTTAGCCTGGCTTGTTACCTGGCATTCTTTCCTAAATAAATGTGAGACTGGAAAATGATGGAGTCCTATTAGAAATTCCCCCTGTCCCACTTAAAGCAGATCTGACAAAGACATTAGCATCAAAACAGTGGCACCAAGGGGTTTCCCAGGTGGCACTAACTCACTTTCCAGTGCAGGAGACATAAGAGACCCGGGTTTGATCCCTGGGTCTGGAAGATCCCCTGGAGAAGGAAATGACAACCCACCTTAGTATTCTTGCCTGGAGAATCCCTGAACAGAGGAGCCTCGTTGGCCACAGTCCATAAAGTCACACAGAGTCGGACATGACTGAAGCGACTTAGCACACACGCACTCAATGCCATCAAAAATGGTATTTCACTAGGTTTCATTTCAAAGCAAAAAAAAAAAAATTTGAACTTCAAATTATAAGTTGATTAATTATTTCAGGCAGACAATGAAATGAATTTGGTATCTTGGTGAGGGGGTGATAATGGTACTGTTGGCTTCTCTGCAGTGTCTTTCCCAGGTCCTGGACTCCAAGGTGGCAGAAGGACCCCTCTGCACCAAGGCACTCCCAGCTCCACCCTGTCCATGATGGGAGAGAAGACAGCTAATAAGATAAAGTGAGTTACTGGGTCAAGAGCTGGGGGAGGAGAGATGAGCTGTTAATGAGGGCTGATTTCCCCTAAAAGTGTTTGCCAACTTTTAGGGCCATAGTTGAGAGACCAACTACTGCTTTTGTCCAAGAAAAAGGTTTATGCCAATCAGAAAGAAGTCCCAGTGAATGCCCTTTCTTTGGATTGAGACTTTATAGAGCCATGTACTAGAAGAGGGGTGATCAGGAGGTATAGTAGTCCTCCTAGGTCTCTGAATTATCTCAGTCCCTGAAGTTGTATCAAGGATGTCTCAAATGGTTAGTTCCATCCAAGCTACGGACAAAGGAAAAAAAAATCATTCTTGAATGCAAATCAAAACCACAATAAGTACTGTCTCACACTGGTCAGAATGGCCATGATTACAAAGTCTACAAATAACAAATGCTGCAGAGTGTGAAGAAAAGGGAACCCTCCTATACAGTTGGTAGGAACGTAAAATGGTACAGCCACTATGGAGAACAATATGGAAGTTCCCCAAAAAACTAAAAATAGAGTTGCCATATGATCGTGCAATCTACTCCTGGGCATAAATCCAGGGAAAACTATAATTACAATAGATACATGAAATCCTATGTTCATAGAAGTAGTATTTACAATGCCAAAGACATGGAAACAACTTAGATATCTTATCATCAGATGAATGGGTAAAGAAGAGGTGGTACTTATATGCAATGAAATACTATCTGATCATAAAAAAGAATACAATCATGCCATTTGCAGCAAAATGAATGGACCTAGAGATTACCATACTAAATGAAGTCAGACAGAGAAGGACAAACACCATATGATATCACTTAAATGTGGAATCTAAAATATGACACAAATGAACTTACTACAAAATAGAAACAAACACACAGACATAGAGAACAGACTTGTGGTTGCCAAAGGGAAGGTAGGGTAGGGGAGGATTGGACTGGGAGTTTGGGATTAGCAGATGCTACTATAACATATAGAATGGATAAATAATAAAGTCCTACACAGGGAACTACATTTAATATCCTGTAATAAACCATAATTGAAAAGGATATTTTTTCAAAAAGAATGCAGAGAGAGAAAGAATCACTTTGCTGTGGGGTAGAAATTAACACAATATTGTAAGTCAATTAGACTTTAATAAAATAAATTTTAAATAAATAAAAGACCTATTGGCCTCATGTCATTCCTACAAATAATTTTGTAACTTCAAAATAAAAATAATCTCACACAAGAAATATATAAAGTCACATGAATGAAACAGCAGAAATAGGAGAGAAAAGAAAGAGACCTACAGGATTCCAGGTATTGTAGTAATCAGACATAGTCTTTATGGTAAAACTTTTCAAGGAAATAAACAAGACTGAGAATTTCAACAGAGAGGGTGAAACTATTTGAAACGAAAAAAAGGAACAAATTAAAATTCTACAATGGAAAAAGTTTAACAATTGAAATTAATAATTTGAAGGATCGATTTAACAGCAGATTGGATAGGTGAAGGAAGACTTGATGAATAAAATATAGCCAAGAATAAAAGATCCAGAATGAGCCACAGAAAAGGATAGGAAATACAGAAAAGAATGTAGAAAAACATAAAGGGTGCTGGATGATGGTATGACACAGTATAACTGGAGACCAAGAATGAGATTCAAAAGAAAACAAGGAAGACATGTTTGATTAAATATTATCTAAAACTAACAAAAAATATCAAGCCATAAAGTCAAGCCCTACAAATTCCAAACAGGATAAACAAGAAGAAATCCTTACTTGGGTACATATTATTAAAACTACTTTAAAAAAAAAAAAGAAAGAAAAATTTAAATCTTAAAATCTGCCTGGAAAAAAAATACAACTTATTTTTAATGGAGCAGTAGTTATTAGTGACTGATAGGAAAAAATGAAAGATAGAAAACAAAGAAATGAAGTAACTGTAACTATACCCAGGGAAAGCATCCATCAAGAATTAAGCTGAGATGAAGATATTTTCAAGCAAACCAAAGCAAAGCATTTATCAACAGCAGATATGCCCAGCAAGAAATACTAAGGGAGTTCTTCAGACATCAGAAAAATTACCCCATACAAAGTCACAGCTGTGACAGGAAATGATGCACACTGAAAGAGTGAATCTGAATGCTTTGACAAATTAAAGGCAAAATAATATTTTTTCTGAGGAATAAAATAGAATTAAAATACACAACAATGATGGCATATGAATTTTAGAAAACAACAAGAGATCTTGTTTTATCCAAAGAGTTAAAAGTACCAATTATTAATTAAGCTCTGAAAAGTCAAGGATTATGTTGTAAAACCTAAGATAACAACCAAAGTGATAATGAAAAGAATTGTATTAGTTTAAAACACACAGAAGGTCAACTTTCAAGCTCATAACAGGATGTCTTCTAAGTATCTTCCCTAAGGAATTCATCTGAAACTCAAGCAAAGATCAATGTAAACTTGTTCATTGCAGTAACAGTTGTGATAAACACTGGAATCAAATGTTCAGCTGTAAGAGAATCTTTGTGATAAACTGTTATACAGCCCATCTAAAACAATGGTCCCCAACTTTTTTGGCACCAGGGAACTGGTTTCGTGGAAGACAATACATCTTCCTCTTAGTTCCCAAAAGGAAACTTTTTTCCTTTTTTTCCCATTATTTTGAATAAATAAGGGCATCCAATATCCACTATAGCTTTTCACCCAAAGTGGCTCTAGTTACATGAATATTTAACCAGTCAATTGAGTGCACTCATTCACTCAAAAGTCTCAAACACCCTTTTCTTCATATTATTTCACCTCTTACACTATAAGTGAACGTAGAAAAAAAATATAATAGTTACTTATTGGTCTATTGGGTTTCTAAATGCTTCTTTTCTGAAATACCTGTTATTGCTATTATCCATGGTATGTGTGATTTTTTTTTTAAGTAGCAGCTTAGTTTAGCCATATCCATGGTAACCTCTGGAAAGGTGAAGCTCAGACTTCCATAGGCATCCATCAATCATCCTCATGGAGCAAAATCTTGGAACTGAAAGCATGACTCGCTGGGACCAGCCATCTGTGACCTGGACTCGTGTCCTTCATGGCTTGTGAAAACCAACAGTATGACATGAAGTCATCCTAGAGACAGGCAGCATGTGCTGATACCCTGGAACGCTGCCCAGATCTGAGAAGTAAACAGGTATCAGTGTGTCCAGGTGCTAATGTCTTCTGCATTTTCTCTCTCTGTTTCAAGTTCATTTCCAGGGTAGGTCACTGAAGACTGTAAGAAAGATACTTTGGCATGGCTCAGAGTTTTTAACTTCCTGGATATTTTTTTTTCTCAACTTCTCTACCCATCACTTAAAAAAAAAAAAAAAAAGACTACTTCCTGAAGTTAGGTATGTAAATAAAGTTGATCTAAAAACAATATAAATCCTAGCCAGGAGAAGCGCCCCAGTGCCCCAGTTTCCAAACAGCCAATATCATCTCTCCAACCTTCCAAGAAAGGATCTCATCCATAACCATGAAAACCTTTGCAAAAAGACAAAAGAAAATATAATGCTTGTCTCAGCTGGAGCTTCAGCTGGGACCCATGTTTGCTGAGCTTGTCTGGATAACTGGTGGGATAGACTTGCTATTTGCATGGGAGCTAAGGTGTTTCCTGGGAGAGAATTCATTCTGGCCAGGGTGATGGGGGAGGGGGTGCAGGGAAGGAGTCAGGCATGGAGAGTCCATGTGGGAGGAAGGGCATACTGCTCTTAAGTAGGTCTGGGGGAGAGAGAAATTAGTAAAAAGAAATTAGAAAAATTAGACAGGCTGGTCTATCAAAATATTTGTAAAACTCCCTGGTATAAGCATTACAGATTGTGCACACATGCCCACACACACAACAGAGAGTAAGAAACAAACAGGTGTTGGTTCCCCGACTCTTGCACAGACCACCATGGAGCTTTGGCAGCCAGAGGGCCCCTGTGAATTTGGCAGCGCCCAGAGAAAGATGTGACGGTATCAGTGGAGACCATTAAATCCAACAAAAACAGCAGAGCATCAAATGTGCCCGGAAGGACCCTGCACGCCCACAGCAGAAACAGTCCTCCGAGGAGCAGACTCATTTAAGGGCAATGAGGCATCCTCCAGGGAGCTCCTGAGATGTGGGAAGAACTGTGCACTGAAACGGAGGTCAGTGGGGGCACAGAGGGCCAAGGGGGCTTCAGAGGAGACAATAAAATGTTGAGTTATGACTCATAATGTGACCCCATTAGACATAGTGCCTGGCAAAGCCTGGGGAAGTTCAGGCTATGAGAGTGTATCTGGGGCTATAATTATCAGTCCATTTATTTCCACCAGTGACAGGGACAGAAGCACAGTAATTGGGAGAAGGTTGTGCAAAGACTCAGACAAATTGTGCTCTATTCTATTCCATATTTTATGGGAAACACTTACAACCAGACAAACTCTGGATCAGACTATGGCTCGTTACTTTTGACACGTTGTACCAGAAAGCCTGCATCGCTGAGTGATTCATCACCATTTATACCCATATCATAAATCTTTATTTTCCAAATGCTATGCTTTGGACTCAGGGAAGACCCTAGTGTTTATTCTTGCTCGTTGGCAGAACAAATAGCCTCTCTACACCCATCCCTATGGACTTTATTGCTTCTCTGGGAATCATTTTACACACTTTGTTGTAACTTGTTCTTCACCTGACTAAAAAAAATGCTGTAATCATGGTAAGGCTTTTTCGTAAGTCAGTTTTCAAATAACTTTGGGCTGATTGTGTCAGCTTGACCCTCTGCTAAACCATAGTTCATTGATTCATCTATTATAGAGAATTACAAACTTTGCTGAAACCTAAAATAAACCTTCTGAAATTGCTAGGAAAGTGGAATGACTGCTTTAAAATTTTTATTTTTTAAAGACATTATTTTAAAACCATAAATTATCATAAGCCCATAAAGAGAGCTTTGGTTTATCACTTATCAGCTACCAAGCCCTTTGCAGAAATGTAATAAGCCTCATTTATTATTGTTGTTATTCAGTCACTCAGTCATGTCTGACTCTTTGTGACCCCATGGACTGCAGCATGCCAGTCTTCCTTGTCCTTCACCATCTTCCGAAGCTAGCTCAAACTCATGTCCTTTGCTCAAGGCTCATTTAATCCCCCTGAAAAGCATGCCAACTGGTTATTGTTAAAGCATCAGGACTTTTTTCCCTATAGCTGGAGACTTTGGAGGGCCGGGGGTAATTTATAGATTGAAATCAATCTGGCCTAAAATGTTCCAGGGAGAATTTGATTGATGTGATGTCAGCTAAACATCATGGAAACCACACCATGGATATTTACATCCATAGGGACATTCTGACCAAGATGTGTCTGTGAAAAAGTAAATCCCTCTCTCATTTCATAATCCCCTCATGGTTTCAGTCTGACCCCAACACAGTCCCATGTCCTGTGTACAAGCAGGGAGAACACAATCAGAGAAGATTGGTAATATTAATACATGAGTTTTCTTCTAGAACCCTACATCTTAACTCAGAAACCTTGGTCCTAGAAGATTCTATTTCCTCTTTGAGCACTCCTGGCACCTGCCAACCCCAGCCACTGAAATCACCATTCTCTCTGCTTCTTGGAGCTGGACTCAGATTCCTAAACCAGTGCTTCCCAAGCACTCAACTGTGACAGATTCATAGTTTCTAATTTTGGCCCAAATGGCAGGCTGATGCAATAAGACAAGAAAATAAATTAGTGAAAAATGAAATAAACCAAACCAAATACATATAAAAATAAACCCACATTTTAAAATATTAGATCCAGGGCTTCCCTGGTGGTCTAGTGGTGAAGAATCCACCTGTCAATGCAGGAAACAGGGGTTTGACATCTGATCTGGGAAGATTCCACATGCTTTAGAGCAACTAAGCCTATGCACCACTACTACTGAAGCCCACATGCCCTAGAGCCTGTGCTGCTCAACAAGAGAAGTCACAGCAATGAGCCCCCTCATCCCAACTAGAGAAAGCCTGCATGCAGCAACCAAGATTTAGGACAGTCAAAAATAAAATAAATAAATAAATCCTTTAAAAAATAAAAATATTAGATTCAGTGGACTTAAATAACTCAGTTCAATTGCAATAAAAGTTTCTGAACTCTTAATCTCTTATCTCCTCCTGGGCTAGTGACAAATATTGGCAGGATCCCACATTCTGGGTGCTGCTGCTCTAAATTCTCTATTCCCTTGTCCTTGTCACTTTGGTGTTGATGGTGCTTTAAGGATATTGATGCATGTGTTAATCTGTTCCAGATGCTATGACAGAATACTATAGACTGGGTGGCTTATAAACAGCAGAAATTTATTTCTCATGGTTCTGGAGGCTGGAAGTACAAGATCAAGGTGCCAGCAGACTCAGTGTTTGATGAGAACCCTCTTCCATTCAGTTATCTTCTCAATGTCCTCATGTGGCAGAATGGGTAAGGTACTCCTCTGGGGTCCCTTCTGTAAGGGCACTAATCTCATATATGAAGGCTCCACCTTCAAGACCTAATCACCTCCCAGAGGCCCCACCTCCTAACATCATTCCCTTGGGGGTTAGATTTTGACATATGAACTGGGGAGAGACACATTCAGTCTATAGCAATACATGTTCCTTATTGTGATACTTCTCTTAAAGCCAGGAAATTCTGATGGTGAGGAGAGCATTGCTGGAGGAAGAGAGATGGAGGAGACATTACAGCCAAGGAACTACCATGGCCTTATAATTCTGTATTGCAGAATGTCTATAATTAGCACCATATACAAATGCATCGTCTTTTCAGCTCTATGTGCCAAGTTCATGTTCTTGCCACAGTACCCAGCCTCCAACGTGAAGCTCCAAAGCCAAAAACCTCCCAATATCCACATACTTATTCAACCTTTACCATAGTGAATTGGACCTGGCCTTGGGTGACCCACTGAGTAAAGAGGGATTGGGACTTCCCTGATGATCCAGTGGTTAGGACTCTTTGCTTCCACTGCTGAGGGCCCAAGTTCGATCCCTATTCAGGGAACTATGATCACACAGGTCATGTAGTGCAGCCAAAAAGAAAAAAAGAAAGAGAGAGAGAGATTGGCAATGATGAGTCTGAGGCTAGGTTGTAAAAGTTCTTTTGCCAAAGTTCCTTAGATTTCTGACTCAGCAGGTATGTAAGAAGTCCAACTACTCTGAAGCAGTCAACCCTGGGAAGAGCATATGGGAAAAGAGACAATGGAGACAGAGAGATGTCAGGGCTGGGAAGGCTGGAGCCAGATCCTCCAGCTCGCATCTATGTAGTCAGCCCTGTTGAGGTCCTAGATGTGGACCAGAAATGAGTTGTCTCTGCTGTGTGCTTGCTTGAATGCTAAGTTGCTTCCATCATGTCCAACTCTGTGACCCCATGGACTGTGGCCCACTAGGCTCCTCTGTCCATGGAGATTCTCCAGGCAAGAATACTGAACAGGATTGCCATGCCCTCCTCCAGGGGGTCATCTCTGCTGACCTCTGTCCAAACTGTAGATTCATGACTGTTACAGGCTGAATTATGTCTCCTCAAATTCATATGTTCAAGTTCAAAGCCCCAGTACCTCAGAATGTGTCTGTATTTAGAGACAGGGCTTTTAAAGGGGTTCAGTTCAGTTCAGTTCCTCAGTCGTGTCCAACTCTTTATGACCCCATGGACTGCAGCACGCCAGGCTTCCCTGTCCATCACCAACTCCCAGAGCTTACTCAAACTCATGTCCATAGAGTCGGTGATGCCAAGGAGTAATTAAGTTAAAATGGGGCTTCCCTGCTGGCTAATCTGATAAAGAATCCTCCTGCAATGCCAGAGGCCTGGCTTCAATCCCTGGGTTGGGAAGATCCCCTGGATAAGGGAAAGGCTACCCACTCCAGTATTCTGGCCTGGAGAATTCCATGGACTACAGTCCATGGGGTCACAGAGAGTCAGACACAACTGAGTGACTTTTACTCATAAGTTAAAATGAGGTAACCAGGATGGGCCCTAATCCAATCTGGCTGGTGTCCTTATAAGAAGAGGAGATGAGGACACAGATAGATACACAGAGAGGGACAGCTATGTGAAGATACAGGGAGAAGATGGCATCTATAAGCCAAGGAGAGAAGCCTCAAGAAAATCCAACCCTGCCAACACTTTAACCTTGGACTTCCAGCCTCCAGAACTGGGAGACAATATATATCTGTTGGTTAAACCTCCTGACCATGCTACTTTGTTATGGTGGCCCTAGCAAACCAATACAATGATGATAAATGATACAGTTGTTTTCAGTCACTAAATTTTAGGGTAGGGTAATTTGTGCACAGCAATCGATAACCAGAATACCCCCAATCTCCTCCCAAAAAAATTTTTTTAATTACTGGCACAATAGAAGTTCTATGCCTTCCAAAGAAATATGCATTTCATATAGAAAAGTGATTGCACTGTTTTAAAATTGACATTCTTCTTACTGAAGCTTAATTATTATTTGGCTGTGTCCCCACTGAGGGGAGAAATGGGGGGATTTTCCGGGCACCTGCAGAACACACACACACACACTATAGCTCAGAAGCAAGAGAAGCTGTGAGAGGGAACCCTACCTGGAGATTCCAGCCTTCTAGGCTGCAGGAAAATGGAGGTGCTAATTGCCAGCCTATAAAAACGCAATGGTGACGAGGTCCTCAATGTGCTACCATCTATTAGCATCATAACAACTGTGGAATTAGGTGAAACAAATGTGCTTTCTATCCTCCCAGCTCAAACCCTGCTAAAGGTTAATTGGATTCCATTTCAGAATCTGTGCACCTCGTAGGAGGCTGTACGTGTTCATAACCAAACAAGGGACACAAGGCTGGGAAAACTCAGCTCACTCAGAGTCCAAGGTGGCCTCTTCCTAAATTAACCAGAATGCTACTGTCAGGTTTTGAGCATCTTTACCCTCAACGTTTCAAGCCATTAGCAAGTCACAGGTGTTCCTGCTCATTGATTTGGAAATTACAGGGGCCTCTGAGTTGTGTCTCTTTGTAGGGAAAATAAAAGCAATCAGGAGCCAGCAAAGGCATTTCCTGAGTTATTTCAGTACTGTAGGTGGGCCCAGAGTTGCCAATAACATATGAAACCCATTAGCTTTCCCCAAATTTGTGGCCAGGTCACAGCCAGCTAAGAGGCTCTGCCAAAACCCCAAGCAGAACTCCAGGGTGGCAAACTTACATGTCTATAATCTTCTGTGGGCTTTTGACATTGAGGCATCAGAGATAAGTGTAGCGTCCCACCCCCACCCTTTGCTCTTACACTCTTCACACTCCCAGCAAATGGAGTTTGGCCTTATGGTTCCAAAACCCACTTGGAGACTCTCTGCACAGGCCCCAAATGTGTCTGATCTCATCTCTTGGTGTCAACCATTTAGAAACTAGTCAAAAATCACTTTGGAGCAAATCAGGGCAGCAGTGATGAATGCAGAATTTCACTGATAACTTGTGTAATTTTCTACTACTTCCAAACAGGTCCCAATTCTATCAGAAGAAAGACCGCCTTGCAATACAGATGGACCTAGAGATTGTCATACTGAGTGAAGTAAGTGAGACAGAAAAGGAGAAATATCTTACACCATCCCTTATATGTGGAGTCTAAAAAGAAATGAATACAAATTTACAAAACAGAAACAGACTCACAGACTTAGAGAAGGAACTTAGGTTACCAGGGGGAAGGATGGGGGAAAGGAATAGTGAGGGAATTTGGGATCAACATGTACACACTGCTATATTTAAAACAGATAACCAACAAGGTCCTACTATATTGCACAGGGAACTCTCCTCAATGTTATGTGGCAACCTGGACAGGAGGGGAGTTTGGTGGAGAATGGATATAGATATATATAGATACATATGACTGAATCCCTTTGCTGTCGACCTGAAACTATCACAACATTGTTAATAGGCTATAGTCCAACATAAAACAAAAACTTAAAAGGAAGAAGAAAGCCTGCCTCAATCAAACAGTTGCTGGTTCAAATTTCCTTTGCTACTCACATTTTCAGCCAAGTACAAAGCCATTGGATTTGGAAAAAATCCTTAAGAACTTAGCTACTGGGCATGGGAAAAGCAATTTTGGTTTTATTACATACGGGATATTCCCTGGTCCTGAGTTGGGAAGGCTGTAGGTCAGTGAGCAATGAACATGGAACCAGAAGACCAAAGAACCAAGGATGGAGACCTTGAGATAACCCAGTACCACTTTAACATCTGGACAACAAGGATCCATGCCCTGGGCCCTGAGCTGGTCCGTTTCTGGCTGAGCCCCTGACATGGAGGGGTTCACAGAGCTGAGAGGGTCTCCTCCTTCAATAACTAGAGCTCATGGCCCTGCTTCTAGACCTCAGAACTTTAGGATCAAATTGCCCAGAGCCCTGTTTGTTCCAGACCCACTGCCAGCCTCTTCCCCAGTTTTGTGCTCTATAAGGTGCCCTCTGCCATCAACAGTACATCCCTGGGACAGAAGATGTCAAGGGGTGGGTGCTTATAGGAGACGGAGTCAGAGGCCCCTTGGAATGCAGACAGAGAAGGGGGCAGGCTTTCCTATGACCTGCAATGCTGCCTTTGGGAGTTCATAGATCAGTCCTGGAGAAATTACATTTGCTTTAGCAACAAGGAGGCCACAGAGAATCTCTTACTTCTGGCCACCTCCTCTTCCCTACTCCATCAGTACCACAACACAGAGTTGAAACTTTATTAACTCATTTCCTTGAAAGACATCTTTCTATTCTGTATTTTATTTCCTTTTTATTAACTTTTATTGCAGTATAGTTGCTTTACAATGCTGTGTTAGTTTCTATGGTACAGCAAAATGAATCAGCTATATGTACACATATATCCCCTCCCTTCTGGATTTCCTTCCCATTCAGGTCACCGCAGAGCATTAAGCAGAGTTCCCTGTACAACTGTACAGTAGGTTCCCATCTGTTCTCTATTTCACACATAATTATCAATTTAAAGAAAGCCGAGTGCTAAAGAATTGATGCTTTTGAACTGTGGTGTTGGAGAAGACTCTTGAGAGTCCCTTGGATTGCAAGGAGATCAAATCAGTCAATCCTAAAGGAGATCAGTCCTGAATATCCATTGGAAGGACTGATGCTGAAGCTGAAGCTCCAATCCTTTGGCCACCTGATGCAAAGAACTGACTCACTGGAAAAGACCCTGATGCTGGGAAAGATGGAAGGTAGGAGAAGAAGGGGACGACAGAGGATGAGATGGTTGGATGGCATCACCGACTCAATGGACATTAGTTTGAGCAAGCTCTGGGAGTTGGTGATGGACAGGGAAGCCTGGCATGCTGCAGTCCATGGGGTCACAGTCAGACACAACTGAGCGACTGAACTGAACTGATACCATTTTCTAGATACCATATATATATGATATTTGTTTGTTCTCTTTCTGACTTAACTTCTCTCTTCACTCAGCCTCTAGGTCAATCCTCATCTCTACAAATGACCCAATTTCATTCCTTTTCACAGTTGAGTAATATTCTATTATACATACGTACCATATCTTCTTTATCCATTCCTCTGTAGATGGACATTTAGGTTGCTTCTTTGTCCTAACTATTGTAAATGCTACTGCTGTGGACATTAGGGTGAATGTATTTTCTAACTTATGTTAAAATGTGTTTCTCATTTCAAAACTAAAAGTATGCACCCCAATTGATTTCTTATGAGTAACTGACCCTCAGGGAAAAGAATAAGGTACCCACTTAGATTCTCCTCTCTGGCACTTGCTGGTTGCATGTGAATAATGAACTTGCTTCAGGCCTGGGAGGAACCCTGATCTGGATAAGGAACACCCAGAACTACAAGACCCTGGTAACCCTTCCCATACCCACCATGTCTGAGGAAGTTAATTTCTATCCTAAGGACCCACAGTATGGAGGCCACCCCAGTGGTCCAGCCCACATCACAAATCTAAACCTGTCCACCTGCACTTACGAAAACACCTGTGGGAGAAACAACACAACCCTCCAACTCAGCTTTAGCAAGCTCCCCTTACCCCAGAAGAGAAGGCAGTGGCACCCCACTCCAGTACTCTTGCCTGGAAAATCCCATGGATGGAGGAGACTGGTAGGCTGCAGTTCATGGGGTCGCGAAGAGTCGGACATGATTAAACTACTTCGCTTTCACTTTTTACTTTCCTGCATTGGAGAAGGAAATGGCAACCCACTCCAGTGTTCTTGCCTGGAGAAGCCCAGGGACGGTGGAGCCTGGTGGGCTGCCATCTATGAGGTCGCACAGAGTCGGACACGACTGAAGTGACTTAGCAGCAGCAGCAGCCTTACCCTAGAAAACAGGGCCTGCTGGCCTTAGAAGGAACTCCCTGGCCTCCTAACCAAGCATGCCCTGTTTCCACACTGCCTCTTCTAACACTCTAGAAGATCCAAATAAAAACTTTAAATGATAAAAATAAAGTTAAATAGTCCCAGTGCAGCCAAATAAGTAAAGAAATACTTTAAAATAAATAATCTGAAATTGTTAACTTGAAGTATTCTAGTTTAAAAAAAAAGACATTAAGATTAAAAAGTAAAAATTACAAAAATAATAAAGAAAAAAAAAAAAAACCTTGAGAAGAGGGCTCCATAGTGTGTGAGGCACCATACTCCCCCAATCCATGGATTCCTTCCCTCAAATAAAGGCCATCAAACTGGTTACTAAATCTTTGAAGATTTGACATGCCCCTATTAGGGGAAAGGGGATCCCATTCCTTGCTTATATTTCATGGTGTTATTTCAGTGAAAAACTAGCAACCAAACCCAGATTGCTTCCCAGATGGGGCTGAGATAAAAGGATTTGAATAAAGGCACATGGCTAATTCAAGAGCCAGATATAAATAGAATAAAATTAAACTGGGGCTAGGATTTGGGGGGAGAAAATAATATTTTCCTTGTTGCTCTGCCAACGCCTCTGCGATGCAGGACTGATATATAAGATCTAATTTGCGATGCCACAAAGAATTCCCTGGTTCAAATTTCCTTTGCTCCTCACTTTTTGTTCCAACTCAGAAGGCAGGGAAGTTGGCAGGGATCCTGGGCAGAGCCAGTGGAACCTGTGGAGGGAGGGACCTCTAGCGTTGGGCTACTTTTCTGCCACCCAGCAGCACTAACCATTCACGTGCTTGTTCATCTATAGTTATCACAGTGCTATTTCTTTGCTAAAACCTTGATTTGAATGCAAGTTCAATGCATGATGCAGGACACCTGATTCCTGTTGATGCACGGCAAAAACCATCACAATACTGTAAAGTAATTATCCTTTAATTAAAATAGATTAATTAATTAAATAGGAAGTCAGAAAATTGTAAACTTTTTTTGACAAAAATAGAAGAATATCTACTCAGGGAAACATCAATCTGTTTTTATAGATTTGTATGAACTTGAGGAAAATGTAAATATAACCAAACAGATAAAACATTTTTTAAGTATAAAATAAGTATTTGTCTTTCACTTTGGAGATAACTTTAAGAAATTTAAGAATGGCAAAATATAAGCCATAAAATGCAATGCAAAGGAAAGCCTTAAGTAACCAAAAAATATTTATTAAGGGCTGCTTAAATCTTTGGGCCTAGGATAGGTACTACAAGTAATTTCAAGAATTCTATGATATGGGGACTTCCCTGGTGGTCCAGTAGCTAAGACTACATTCACAATGCAGGGGGACCCAGGTTCTATCCCTGGTCAGGGAATGAAATCCCACATGCCACAACTAAAGATCCTGTATATGCCACAACTAAGACTCAACACAGCCATATAAATAAATATTTTTAGAAAAAGAATTCTGTGATATGAAAAGGTGACTAAGACACTAGTAGAAAACAAGTGCCAAATGAATGTGAGGCTATTAAATGTATATCAACCATTTACACACTCAGCATTTATGGAATAAATACCATGATCCAGGCACTTCACTGGGCACTAAACTATGATGAAAAACACAGTTCTTCAAGGCATATAGATAATCAGGGGATGCAGACACATTATAACTGGCACTGAACAGTATTTAACAATGTAGAATTTCTAAGTGGGGCTTCGAAGAAGGAAAGGTTTGTTGGACAGGCAGGGGAGACTGGGAAGCACCTCCAGACTTAGCAAAATAAAAGGCCCAAGGATCTAGGGCTGGAAAGCATGGGGCATGACCAGGCCTGTCTGCACTTAGGTTTCCTACCAGGCATGATGGAAAGGAAGTTGGCACCTAGAGGTGTGTCCAGCTTCTCATATGCAATACTGATTATCACTCACTGTTTCATTCTACTCACTTGCTGAGCAACAACCATCAAGTACTGAGTCCTGCATGGAGGCCACCAAGATGAGCAAGACAAGGTCTGAATCCCTCAGAAGCTCACAATCCAGTGGAGGAAGGAGGCAGGTAAACAACCACCTGCTACCCCGTAACATATGTGCAACCAGAAAGCTATCTATGCCCCAGGTCCAGCACAATGGAGGGAGTGCCCTCCTGGGTCTGAGCCCAGGATTCACAAAGGAGACCACATTTGGGCTGTCTTTTTGTTTTTCCTTCTTTAAAAATAAAATTATTTATTTATTTGGCTGCACCAGTCTTAGCTATGGTATGTGGGATCCAGTTCCCAGACCAGGGATTGAGTCTGGGCCCCCTGCACTAAGAGTGCAGAGTTTTAGCCACTGGACCATAAGGGAAGCCCCCAGTCTGAGCCTTAAAGATGAGTAAGTAGCAGTGCCCAAACTGACAAAATAGAAGGAAAAGAAGAAGATGTGAGCACCCCAGGGAATCCTAGCAACTGCAAGTACTACTATAGATGGTTCCAGCTGATCAGAATCCAGGGGCATTCTGATATAGAATCATAATTCATAACCACCCCCCATGGAATTACAGAGAGACCAAGGTAGGCTGTTTCAGGGGCCCCCATGGGGAGACTATAGAGGCCTTTTCTCAGGAATCTGGAGCCGGGGGGAGGAAGTAACATGGTAAGATTTTCACTTTCTACATAATAACTGGAGACTGTATGAAAGGACTGGAAGGAAATGACTGTCCAGTCGGCACTGACGGCAATGACATACAGTTGAGGGATTCCTGAATTTGATTTTGGGGAATGGAATTGATCAGAGAAGACCTGGAGTCAATTTTGTTTTGGCTATTTCTTCCTATTACTCTCTATAATTAATGATAATAGCAGTAATAATACAATGGTAATTACTATGCATTTAAAATATGCAAGATCTGCTACTAAGAACTCATCTCACAAATGGAGAAACTGAGGCTCCCAGAAGCTGGGTAATTAGCTGAAGCTCATTCACTACCAATTAGGGGACTGTGTATTTTTCAGACTCCAAAGCCCACATTTTTTTTTTCCTTGATTGGTTTTCTTTTTATTTATTTATTCATTTTATTTTATTTTTTTCTTTACATTGTCGTGTTGGTTTTGCCATACATTGACATGAATCCGTCATGGGTTACATGTGTTCCCCTTCCAGAACCCCCCTCCCACCTCCCTCCCGATTCCATCTCTCTGGGTCATCTCGGTGCACCAGCCCTGAGCACCCTGTATCAAGCATCAAACCTGGGCTGGCGATTGATTTCACATATGATAATCTACATATTTCAATGCCGTTCTCCCATATCATCCCACCCTTGCCCTCTCCCATAGAGTCCAAAAGACTGATCTATACATCCGCGTCTCTTTTGCTGTCTCGCAAACAGGGTTCCATATATATGCGTTAGTATACTGTATTGTTTTTCCTTCTGGCTTACTTCCCTCTGTATAATAGGCTCAAGTTTCGTCCACCTCAGTAGAACTGATTCAAATGTATTCTTTTTAATGGCTGAGTAATATTCCATTGTGTATATGTACCACAGCTTTCTTATCCATTCGTCTGATGATGGGCATCTAGGTTGCTTCCATGTCCTGGCTATTGTAAACAATGCGGCGATGAACACTGGGGTAAACGTGTCTCTTTCAATTCTGGTTTCCTCAGTGTGTATGCCCAGCAGTGGGGTTGCTGGGTCATATGGCAGGTCTATTTCCAGATTTTTGAGGAATCTCCACACTGTTCTCCATAGTGGCTGTACTAGTTTGCATTCCCACCAACAGTGAAAGAGGGTTCCCTTTTCTCCACATCTTCTCCAGCATTTATTGCTTGTAGACTTTTGGATGGCAGCTGTTCTGACTGGTGTAAAGTGGTACCTCATTGTAGTTTTGATTTGCATTTCTCTGATAATGAGTGATATTAAGCATCTTTTCATGTGTTTGTTAACCATTTTTATGTCTTCTTTGGAGAAATGTCTGTTTAGTTCTTTGGCCCACTTTTTTTTTTTCTCCCTTTTATTGTTTTTGCCATACAATGCCATGACATCACCATGGGTTTACATATGCTCCCCCTCCAGAAACCCCTCCCTCCCCCCTCTCTCCTTCCTCCCCCCAGGGAAATCTCGATGCACCAGCCCCGAGAATCAATCCTGGGCTGGCGATTGATTAGACATATGATAATTAACATGTTTCAGTGCCATTCTCCCATATCATCCCACCCTTTCCCTCATCCACAGAGTCCACGAGTCTATTCTATACATCTGCGTTCCTTTTGCTGTCTGGCATGTTGGGTTCTCGTTACTGTCTTTGGCCCACTTTTTGATTGGATCGTTTATTTTTCTGGAAGGGAGCTGCAGGAGTTGCTTGTATATTTTTGAGATTGTTTGTCTGTTGCTTCGTTTGCTATTATTTTCTCCCATTCTGAAGCCTGCCTTTTCACCTTGCTTTTAGTTTCCTTTGTTGTGCAGAGGCTTTTAATTTTATTTAGGTCCCATTTGTTTATTTTTCCTTTTATTTCCAATATTCTGGGAGGTGGGTCATAGAGAATCCTGCTTTGGTTTATGTCAGAGAGTGTTTTGCCTATGTTATCCTCTAGGAGTTTTATAGTTTCTGGTCTTATGTTTAGATCTTTGATCCATTTTGAGTTTATTTTTGTGTATGGTGTTATAAAGTGTTCTAGTTTCATTCTTTTACAAGTGGCTGTCCAGTTTTCCCAGCACCACTTGTTAAAGAGGTTGTCTTTTCTCCATTATATATTCTGGCCTCCTTTGTCAAAGATAAGGTGTCCATAGGTACGTGGATTTATCTCTGGGATTTCTATTTTGTTCTATTGATCTATATTTCTGTCTTTGTGCCAGTACCATACTGCCTTGATGACTGGCTTTGTAGTATAGCCTAAAGACAGGTAGGTTGATTCCTCCAGTTCCATTCTTCTTTCTCAAGATTGCTTTGGCTATACGAGGTTTTTTGTATTTCCATACAAATTGTGAAATTATTTGTTCTAGTTCTCTGAAAAAGGCCTCTGGTAGCTTGATAGGAATTGCATTGAATCTATAGATTGCTTTGGGTAGTATACTCATTTTCACTATATTGATTCTTCCAATCCACGAACACGGCACATTTCTCCATCTGTTTGTGTCCTCTTTGATTTCCTTCATCAGTGTTTTATAGTTTTCTATATATAGGTCTTTTGTTTCTTTAGGTAGATATACTCCTAAGTATTTTATCCTTTTTGTTTCGATGGTGAATGGAATTGTTTCCTTAATTTCTCTTTCTGTTTTCTCATTGTTAGTGTATAGGAATGCAAGGGACTTCTGTGTGTTGATTTTGTATCCTGAAACTTTACTATATTCACTGATTAGCTCTAGTAATTTTCTGGTAGAGTCTTTAGGGATTTCTATGTAGAAGATCATGTCGTCTGCAAACAGTGAGAGTTTTACTTCTTTTCCAATCTGGATTCCTTTTATTTCTTCTTCTGCTCTGATTGCTGTGGCCAAGACTTCCAAAACTATGTTGAATAGTAGTGGTGAGAGTGGGCACCTTTGTCTTGTTCCTGACTTCAGGGGAAATGCTTTCAGTTTTTCACCATTGAGGATAATGTTTCCTGTGGGTTGTCATATATAGCTTTTATTATGTTGAGGTATGTTCCTTCTATTCCTGCTTTTTTGAGGGTTTTTATCATAAATGGATGTTGAATTTTGTCAAAGGCTTTCTCTGCAGCTATTGAGATAATCATGTGATTTTTATTTTTCAATTTGTTAATGTGGTGTATTACATTGCTTGATTTGCAGATATTGAAGAATCCTTGCATCCCTGGGTTAAAGCCTAGTTGGTCATGATGAATGATCTTTTTAATGTGTTGTTGGATTCTATTTGCTAGAATTTTGTTAAGGATTTTTGCACCTATGTTCATCAGTGATATTGGCCTGTAGTTTTCTTTTTTTGTGGCATCTTTGTCGGGTTTTGGTATTAGGGTGATGGTGGCCTCATAGAATGCGTTTGGGAGTTTACCTTCCTCTGCAATTTTCTGGAAGAGTTTGAGTAGAATAGGTGTTAGCTCTTCTCTAAATTTTTGGTAGAATTCAGCTGTGAAGCCATCTGGTCCTGGGCTTTTGTTTTTTGGAAGATTTCTGATGACAGTTTCAATTTCCATGCTTGTGATGGGTCTGTTAAGATTATCTATCTCTTCCTGGTTTAATTTTGGAAAGTTGTACTTTCCTAGGAATTTTTCCATTTCATCCAGGTTGTCCAGTTTATTTGCATATAGTTGCTGATAATAGTCTTTTATGATCCTTTGTATTTCTCTGTTGTCCGTTGTGATTTCTCCTTTTTCATTTCTAATTTTGTTGATTTGGTTTTTCTCCCTTTGTTTCTTAATGAGTCTGGCTAATGGTTTGTCAATTTTATTTATCTTCTCAAAGAACCAGCTTTTGGCTTTGTTGATTTTTGCTATGGTCTCTTTTGTTTCTTTTGCATTTATTTCTGCCCTGATCTTTAAGATTTCCTTCCTTCTACTAACCCTGGGGTTCTGCATTTCTTCCTTTTCTAGTTGCTTTAGGTGTAAAGTTAGGTTATTTATTTGACTTTTTTCTTGTTTCCTGAGGTAAGCCTGTATTGCTATGCACCTTCCCCTTAGCACTGCTTTTACAGTGTCCCATAGGTTTTGGGTTGTTTTATTTTCATTTTCATTCATTTCTAGGCATATTTTGATTTCTTCTGTGATTTGTTGGTTATTCAGCAGCGTGTTGTTGAGCCTCCATATGTTGGAATTTTTTAAGGTTTTTCTCCTGTAATTGACATCTAATCTTACTGCATGGTGGTCAGAAAAGATGCTTGGAATGATTTCAATTTTTTTTGAATTTACCAAGGCTAGATTTATGGCCCAGGATGTGATCTATTCTGGAAAAGGTCCCATGTGCGCTTAAGAAAAAGGTGAAATTCATTGTTTTGGGGTGAAATGTCCTATAGATATCAATTAGGTCTAACTGGTCTATTGTATCATTTAAAGGTTGTGTTTCCTTGTTAATTTTCTGTTTAGCTGACCTGTCCATCAGTGCGAGTGGGGTATCAAAGTCTCCCACTATTACTGTGTTATTGTTAATTTCCCCTTTCATACTTGTTAGCATTAGCCTTCCATATTGTGGTGCTCCTATGTTGGGTGCATATATATTTATAATTGTTTTATCTTCTTCTTGGATTGATGCTTTGATCATTATGTAATGTCCATCTTTATCTCTTTTCATAGCCTTTATTTTAAAGTCTACTTTATCTGATATGAGTATTGCTACTCCTGCTTTCTTTTGGTCTCTATTTGCATGGATTATCTTTTTCCAGCCCTTAACTTTCAGTCTATATGTGTCCCTAGGTTTGAGATGGGTCTCTTGTAGACAACATATATAGGGGTCTTGTTTTTGTATCCAATCAGCCAATCTTTGTGTTTTGGTTGGGGCATTCAACCAGTTTACATTTAAGGTAATTATTGTTAAGTATGATCCCGTTGCCATTTACTTGATTGTTTTGGGTTTGAGATTATACACCCTATCCATGTTTCCTGTCTAGGGAAGATCCTTTAGCATTTGTTGGAGCGCTGGTTTGGTGTTGCTGAATGCTCTCAGCTTTTGCTTGTCTGTAAAGCTTTTGATTTCTCCTTCAAATTTGAATGAGATCCTTGCTGGGTACAGTAATCAGGGTTGTTGATTATTTTCTTTCATGACTTTGAGTATGTCTTGCCATTCCCTTCTGGCCTGAAGTGTTTCTATTGAGAGATCAGCTGTTATCCTTATGGGATTCCCCTTGTGAGTTATTTGTTGTTTTTCCCTTGCTGCTTTTAATATTTGTTCTTTGTATTTGATCTTTGTTAATTTGATTAATATGTGTCTTGGGGTGTTTCGCCTTGGGTTCATCCTGTTTGGGACTCTCTGGGTTTCTTGGACTTGGGTGATTATTTCCTTTCCCATTTTAGGGAAGTTTTCAACTATTATCTCCTCAAGTATTTTCTGATGGTCTTTCTTTTTGTCTTCTTCTGGGACTCCTATGATTCGAATATTGGTGCGTTTAACATTGTCCCAGAGGTCTCTGAGATTGTCCTCATTTCTTTTAATTCTTTTTTCTTTTTTCCTCTCTGTTTCATTTATTTCTACCATTCTGTCTTCTATTTCACTTATCCTGTATTCTAGCTCTGTTATTCTACTATTAGTTCCCTCCAGGGTGTTTTTGATCTCATTTATTCATTGCATTATTCATTGTATTTTGACTCTTTTTTATTTCTTTTAAGTCCTTGTTAAACCTTTCTTACATCTTTCTCAATCCTTGTCTCCAGGTTATTTAACTGTAACTCCAATTTGTTTTCAAGATTTTGGATCATTTTCACTATTATTATTCGGAATTCTTTATTAGGTAGATTCCCTATCTCCTCCTTTTTCTGGTTTGGAGGGCATTTATCCTGTTCCTTTACCTGCTGGATATTTCTCTGCCTTTTCATCTTGTTTATATTGCTGTGTTACCTCTTTATTGTGGAGGTTCCTCACTGTGGGTGGGGTTGGACGGGTGGTTTGTCAAAGTTTCCTGGTTGGGTAAGCTTGTATCGGTGTTCTGGTGGGCGGATCTGGATTTCTTCTCTCTGGTGAGCAATGAAGTGTCCAGTAGAGTTTTGAGATGTCAGCCAAAGCCCACATTTTTAATGCTATGCCATCTTTACTTTTTTATCATCAATCAAGGCCCCTTGCTGATGACTTACCCTCTTGTTAGAATTTATGTAATTGTGTTATTCACCTGAGATCTTGCCACTTGATCTGTGGGAGGATTCAAGGGGTAGCTTTGTTCCCAACATATTAAACACATTATTGACCAGAGACATGAATATATATTGTTAGAACATTGGGCTTTCCTGGTGGCTCAGATGGTAAAGAATTGCCTGCAGTGCAGGAGACTTAGGTTCCATCCCTGGGTCTGAAAGACCCTCTAGAGAAGGGAATGGCTATCCATTCCAGTTTTCTTGCATGGGGAATTCCAAGAACAGAGAAGCCTGGCAAGCTACAACCCATGGAGTTACAAAGAGTCAGACATGACTAAGCAACTAACACTTTCACTTTTCACTTTATTGTACAACTTAAAACTGTTATCATTCACATTTTGCTCCATTAGGTTTTTGCTCCAGCCAGCTTACTATAAACATAAAATTTTCAAAAATCATGCATTGTGAAATTTTGAGTTAAGAAGAATTTTTCAGTGATTTGTATGCAGAGGCTTTCTCTAAGTGTCCAAGAGACATATACACTAGTGTCTCAGAAGACAGTTCTTTGTAAAATAGTTGTGATTCAAATGAGGTAAATGTTAGACCAACAAAAAGACAAAAAGACTTAGTGATTGATTTTGATATGAAAAGTGAACATGAAACTCACAGTGCTGGAGAATATTTCTTTGCTTCTACAGAGGAGTGTA
Source organism: Antilocapra americana (assembly GCA_007570785.1). NCBI lineage: Eukaryota > Metazoa > Chordata > Mammalia > Artiodactyla > Antilocapridae > Antilocapra > Antilocapra americana. Next base: position 3,960,808 of record ML660812.1, on the reverse strand, counting down.
TTGAAGACAACATTTCATGAAAACTAGAAGATTTTACAGGTGTGTTAAGTGTAACTATTAAATGTAATAACCCACAAAGTGTTAGTGAAATAACAGAATTCATTTTTGGCTGGCCAAAATAAAAATCACTGGCAATAGGTATTAATTTCTGCAAATATTTCTGGTGAATAATGAATTTAGTGACATCTGAAGAATTTCCAGGGCTAATGGTAAAGTGTCACATGTCTGAATGTGCTAAGCACGAACCAGTACATATGATGATGACTTTGCTTCAAGGCATCTTTAAGGCTGAACTGAAGGCAAAACTTGCACAGGGGGATTCTTCCCATACTCCTTGATATATCCTATCACTTAACATCCCATCTGGGTTTGGTGCCACAAAGGGGTGCTAAACCAAGAGGGAATAATAGAGTATTCCAAACAAAGATGGGATTTTCCTATAATGAGCTTTCACCAAAATGTACCCTTTGAACTAGTCTGAATCCATATCCATGTTCTGGTCCTACATGGCATCATAAGGTCAATCAGCAACCCTGAAAATCATTCTGGGAGCCAGGACAGCCTCTGGCTTCCTGACAATAACTCAAGACTCTGAATTACTAATTTACAAGAGGAGGAGTTCTGGGAGTAGCCATCAGTATGTTTATTACATCTGCACATTGGTACCAGCCTCAGTTTACAACTGGATGATACCTGTACCCTGAAATGCTGCTTCCAGAACTTATGGTGCACAAGGCAATTTTGGCAACATCAAAGCACTTCTGTTGACTTCTGTATTATTATTTCCAGAATTCAGGGGGAAAGAGAAACAATTATGGCCCTATTAGTAAGTGTTCTAGATAGAAGACCTTAAACTGACATCAGTGAGCAAAATTCTTCTATTACTTCCCAACAAAAACCGTTTCCTTTCCTCCCCTGGTCTCTGCCTCCTCTGTTTCCTCCTTTCTTCCTTGAAACTGTTATTTTTCCTGGCTCATGTGTCTCTCCTGGAGGACTTTTAGTACAAATAGTACTTCATGCTCATGCTCAGTTGCTCAGTCATATCCGACTCTGCACCAGGCTCCTTTGTCCATGGGCTTTTCCAGGCAAGAATATTGGAGTGGGTTGCCACTTCTTTTTCCAGGGGATCTTCCAGATCGAGGGATTGAACCCAAATCTCTTATGTCTCCTGCACTGACAGTTGGATTCTTTACCACTAGTGCCACTTGGAAAGCCCTGCAACTTTACTAATGAGATGACCAACCCTTGCCTTTGCCCAAACACTGCTTCAGAAAATCAGCCCACAATGTTTGGAAACTCAGTCCTTCTCAGAACCTTCTTTCCACCCTAATCCCTCTGGGTATTTAAATCCTACATCTAGCAATGACTTTCCACCTTGAACAGTTTGTGTCTACATGAACAGGCAGCTGGAGGTAATCAAAGCATGACTTAAATGATCGTTTACTGTTGTAAAGCTCCTTCCATCCAGAGGCTTACCATTAATCACACTGCAAAATAATAGAAAGGCAGGGAGGGATTATTGGTATTAATAAAATGATGTCAGCTGAGGACAGAATCAACCAGACACAGCCACTGGGAACTGTGGAACTGCCTTATTATTTCTGAAGGATTGTCCAGCTGGCAAATCCAAGTTATATGCTCACAAATAAAAGGTTATACTCAGAGAGACACCCCAGATACCAAGATGACAGGTAGCAGATTTAGATCTCTGATATGGTTATAGCTCCAGGCATTATACCTCAATATCACAGAAGTGGATTTGTTAACCAGAAAGTCGACTTATTACCATGCAATGAAATGCAATATATATATATGCATATATACATATGTTATTATATATAAATATATATATTTATTTATTTCATCTAGGAGTAAAACACCTCTGAAGCAATTAAGGTTAGTTGTAGTGTGAATCTGACATTATGGGGAAAAAAATGAGGACTGTGGTTCAGCTACCTCAGTTTCTCCACGGCCACACATCCTCACGTTCACAAATACAGACAGATGATCCTGTGTGCCACTGTTCTAGGTGCTGGGTATACAGAAGTTGGCAAAGCTCCTGCCCTCTTCTGGAGTTTATTCTTATTGAAGAGGAAGGCAGATAGCAAACAGATAAATACGTAATACAATGTCAAGGAGTGATTGTTGTTGCTGTTATTCAGTTACTAAGTTGTGTTTGACTCTTTTGCGATCCCAAAGACTATATAGCCCACCAGGCTCCTTTCTCTATGGGGTTTTCTAGGCAAGAATACTGGAGTGGATTGCCATTTCCCTCTCCAGGGTATCTTCCCAGACCAGGGATCAAACCTGCGTCTCCTGCATTGGCAGGTGGATTCTTTACCATTGAGCCACCAGGGAAGCCCATCAGGGAGTGATAACATGCTAAAAATAAAAACAAAGCAAGGAACGAAGAGATGGGGAAAATAACTTGAGGAGGGGACATTGGAGCAGAGAACTGAGTGAAGGGGAATAAACTATGTGAGTTTCCAAGGGAAAGGCCAGCAGAGAGGTGGGGTGAGTCATGCAAAGGCCTTGGGAAAGTATGCTGGGTGTGCGCATAAGGATGGGCTTTGTTTCTTAACACACATATTATCACAGACTTGGCACACCCAAATGAGTGTTTCACCCTCAGAGTAAGCAGAATAGTACTTATTACAACAAGGCTGCCATTTCAGAACTGCAACTTGCATCTTCAGATTGTCATCCGTATCCCCTCCTTCTCAAACCTCCATGGATATAACCAAAGCGCAGAAAAATTAGTCAAGAAAAGAGCACTGGGATATAGCAAAGTGAAATGCTGGGAACTTTGCAGACAGTGTGATGCAGATGGGGCAGGACTGGACAGCTCAATGGATCAGGGCTGACTGGCCTATTATTAAGCAACTGCAAAGGGAGATATGGAAGCACTTCCCCCACAGAGTCTGGTAAAGCCCCTGAGCTCAGAGCTACCTTAGACATGAATGAGTCAAAGGGACACATAACAAGGGATAAACAAAAAAACTACCATAACCACACAGAGGCTGGCTGGTCCACACCCTCAGACCCACATGAAAAGGACTATTCACCAGGTTACAAAAGGATGTGCCTGACCATCTCCTCATGTCAATGAGGCACCAGTGAGCAAGAGAACATGGACCAGAGTAATGTTTGTGCACCACAGCATCTAGAAGAGAGGGATGACTTTGCTTCTGAGTTAATTCCTGCCTGATTCCCACCACAGCAATACCCAGAAAAATCTCACAAGCAGATTGATGGCTGGGATGGAATGAATCAGGTTTTGTAAACTCCTTTCTCTGCTGCCCCAAGGCTCCCCTGGGGGAAGGAGGCTCCTCACCAGAGCATCCCCTACCAGCACCCACCTCGTTGCGGGGAGCCTTGAAAGAAGTTCCCTGTAGTCACCTTCCCTCTCTGCCCACACCCAGCATCAGACTGTCCCTTAACCAGAGATAAGAGATGGGGGAGTTGTGTCTTGTTGGCAGGTGAAGATGTTATTCTTACCCACTCTATTTATGCTTTATATTTATTATATTATCTCAATGTTTTTTTTTCTTTTCCTAATATATACTGGATCCATTAAACTCTCTTTTCCCTTTTCTACGTTCTTGAGGACTTCCCTTGTGGCTCAGAGGCAAAGAATCCACCTGCAATGCAAGAGGTGCAGGAGTTGCTCATTCAATCCCTGGGTTGCTAAGATCCCCTGGAGGAGGGCATGGCAACCCACTCCAGTATTCTTGTCTGGAGAATCCCCAAGGACAGAGCAACCTGGAAGGCTACAGTCCATAGGGTTGCACAGAGTCAGACATGACTGAAGTGATTTAGCACACTCTTCCTGAAGCTCTACGTTCTATTTCTAGTCTACTAGCTTTACTTCCATTTTTAGCTAACTCAATTAAACTACATTTTCTGGCAATACCAATAATTAATATTTTAATCTCCCTCTTCTCCAAATCAAACAAGATGATATGGTGACAACTTATTGTATCCTCTCTTCTTAACAACCCCTTGCCTTAAGCTTTGTTGAAATAATGTTGAATTTTAGCTCCAAGATTGTAATTATTATCATGAGGGCTTTTTTTAAACTTCTAATAGACTATTTTTTAGAGCACTTTTAGGCTCACTTTCTGTGATTTTGAGCAGAAAGTAGAGAGTTCCCATATATTATCATTTGCCCACACCCCCATGTACACACAGCTTCTCCCGCTATCAAACTCCACACCAGAGTGGTACATTTGTTACAATCAGTGAATCTGATTCATCATTATCACTCAAAATCATAGTTTACATTAAGGTTCACTCTTGGTGTTGGTGTTTTACATTCGGTGGGTTTTGACAAGTGTAATGACATGTATCCACCATATAACGTCAGACAGGGTAGTTTCTTGCCTTCAAAATCCTTGGCATTCTGCTGTTCAATCCTCTTTCCCCAACTCCTGCAGCCACTGATCCTTTACTGTCTCCATAGCTTTGTCTTTTCCGGGATGTCACATAGTTAGAATCATATATTATGTAGCTTTTTCATATTGTTTCCTTCACTAAGTAATATGCATCTAAGTTTCCTCCATGTCATTCCATTTTTTAGTGCTGAATAATATTCCACTATCTGGATATACCATAATTTATTTAACCATTCATCCACTGAAGGATATCTTGGTTACTTCCAAGTTTTGGAAATTATAAATAAGGCTGCCATAAACATCCATGAGTAGGACTTCTGAGGATATGTGGACATAACTTATAAATGTATTTGGACAAATACTAAGGGGTGAAATTGCTAGATTGCATGGTAAGATTATGGTTAGTCTTGTAAGAAACTGCCAAAATGGCTGTACCAATCTGCATTCCCCCAGAAATGGGTGAGAGTTTCTTCTGTTCCACATTATCATCAGCATGTGAGGTTGTCACTGTTTGACATCTTTGCCATTCTAATAGTATATTTAATAATTGCTTTAATTTGCAGTTCTCTAGGGACATATATTGTTTAGTTTTTTAATTCTTTAAAAAATTTGTCTTGGTCCATTGGGGCTTCTATAATAAAATGTCACAGACCGGGTTGCTTAAAAAACAACAAAAATTTATTTCTCAAAGTTCTGGAAGCTGAAAATCCAAGATCAGGAAGCCAGCATGACCAGATGAAGGCCCTCTTCTTGGTCACAGACTTCTTGTATCCAGCTGTAGGGCCTCTTATAAGGGCATGCATGCATGCATATTCAGTCACTCAGTTATGTTGGATTCTTTGCAACCACATGGACTGCAGTCCACCAGGCTCCTCTGTCCATGGGATTTTTCAGGCAAGAATACTGGAGTGGATTGCCATTTCCTCTTCCAGAGGATTTTCTTGACCCAGGGATCAAACCTGTATCCCCTGCATTGGCAGGCAGATTCTTTACCACAGAGCCACCTGCATACCCCAAAAAAAGACAGCTTGACCCTGATGTGACTTGAACATACAACCTTCTGATCTAGAGTAAGGTGCACTACCATTGTGCTAAGGGCACTAACCCCTATTAGAAGGGCTCCGCCCTCATGACCTGATCATCTTCCAAAGGCCTAACCTCCTAATACCATCACCTTGGGGGTCAGGGTACCAACATCTGAGTTTGGAGGGAACACAAACATTCATACCATAGCGGTATTAAACCTTATGACAACATTAACAGAACAATCTAAATGTAACTTTAGGGCTCCCCTGGTGGCTCAGTGGTAAAGATTCCACCAGCTAATACAGGAGAAGAGGGTTCAATTTCAAGTCCAGGAAGCTCCCACATACCTCAGAGCAACTAAGCCTGTGCACCACATCTATCAAGCCTGTGTTCTAGACTCCAGGAGCTGCAACCCCTGAGCCCATGAGCCACAACTACTGAAGCCCAAATGCTCTAGAGCCTGTGCTCTGCAACAAAAGGAGCCACAACAATGAGAAACCTGTACATCACGACTAGACAGTAGCCCCCACTCTCTGAAACTAGAGAAAGCCTGCGCACAGCAATGAAGACCCAGCATGGCCAAATAAATAAATAATTTTTAAAATAAATGTAATTGTAAATGTTAATGGTTTCATCCCTCTCTATAGCATTCCTTTTCATTTTTTGACTTTATTCACGTAATCCACAAATATTGACCTGCAGGGAGATCGAACAGCCACAAGCTCATAGTCTCTGTCTTCCTGAAACATACATCCCCAGTGAGAGCTTTAAATTATTTTGTGTTTTGCTGGAGTACGCCCTTAAATCATTATTCTTTTAGTCTTTCTTTCCCAAACACTATTCCCCTGGAAGGAAGCATGGCTCTTCCTTGAGTTCTTCCAGGTCTTGGCTCAAATGTCACTTGCCCAGTAAGCACTTTCAAATCCACACCATTTGTAATGACACCTTCCTACGTTATTCTCCTGTACAACACTTCTTACACTCAAAATACCACATTTCATCAAAGGCAACAAGAATTTTCAGACCATTAGGTCATGTGTCACTAAAAGGGAAGACTAGCCAGCTGAGTCAATGCCTTAATGTCAGGTCACACTACTCAAGTTTCTTTGGTAATTTGTGTAATTCAGAAGTTTTAAGAGTCATCTACTGCCTTTATATCCTTGGAATGTGATCGGCAATCCATTTGCAAATACAACTCACTAATAAAACATGATGTGGCTACATCTACTTGGAGGTATCTTCCTTTTTAAGGTGTCAAAACATTGTTAGTTGTTTATGTGAAAATATGATTAGGGTTGTACAGCAGAAACTAACAACATCACAAAGCAATTATAAATCCAATAATAAAATTCAAAACCTAAAGTCTAATGTCCTCAAAATTAAATACTCACATGATTTTAATCAAAAAGAATATAATGCTTTAAACAGTGAGAAAACATTAATTTAATTTTTTTAATTAAAAGGAAAATATGGAATTGTGGTCATTCTTCCAAGAATGAGTATTTGCTTCTTGGTTCCCAAGTCTTTCAGTGTACATAGCTTGTGTCAATGCCAAATCATCAAGGACTCTTTTTGGAGACGTCTTTAAGTGGCAAATTAAATCCTACACATGGAATACCAACAATGTGCATGACTGGATTGGAGCAGCAACAACGTTATGATCAGCTGTTACCAAACGCAAGTCCATGTGCCTAATGCACAGTGAGGACAAACCATAGTAAAACATTTCAGTTTGCAGCAGAGAAAGGTTTATTGCAGGGCCCCCACAAGGAGACAAGTGGCTCATGCCTTAAAAACACCAAACTCCCTGAAAGCTTTCAGCAAAGCCTTTTTCTAGGAAAGGGGAGGGAGGGGCATGGTTAGTTGTTGTGGACTTCTTGGTGTCAGATCCTTTGTTCTTTTTTTTTTTTTTCCTTCTTTTAAGGCTTTTTTGATGTGGATCATTTCTACAGTCCTTAATGAACTTGTTACAATATTACTTCTGGTTTATGTTTTGGTTTTGTGTCCATGAAGTTTATAGGATCTTAGTTCCCCTACCAGGGGTTGGGATTGAACCTGCGTCCCCTGCATTAGAAGGTGAAGTCTTAACCACCGGACCACCAGGGAAGTCCCAGGTCCTTTGTTCTTGAAACGAAGTCATGGTCAGGTCACAATGTTCCTGTAAACCTTCACTAAATGCTATTCTCCATTCGGATTAGAAAAGGCAAAGTCCCAAGGCTCAACTTTCACTCTCTGAGAGCCAGATCCTGGCTAGGAGGACAGAGTCCCAGGAGCACTGGTTGAGCCCCAGTCTGGGTCCTCCCGCCAGCACCTAGGCCCTGCTGAAGAGGTAGAGCTCAGCTGGCCAGCCCCCTCAGGTCCAAGTCCCCGCCCAGCCGTCATCAATGAGGGAGCCAGGCACCCAGGACCCCGCCGGCCTCCACGCTTTTCATTTAACCTGGAGAGAATCCTTTGTACAGGATCAATAGGAATACGTGTTGTAGCTAATACTGATTGGGTTAATTCCCAATTCACAATGGTTGCCCTTCTTAGAACAGCCTGGACCACAGAGGTGGACCCAAAGTAATGACATGCAATTTCCTTGCAATTTAACCTTGACCTCCCAGGGTTAGACAACGCATCTAAGCTGGATCGATTTCTGAAACTTGAATGGAGAGACTGAAGCTGGTTGAAGGCATTACCTGAATGGCAGTGTGCGTATCCTTCAGTTGCTGGGGCTTCTGTGGACGGAGACCCATGGAGACAACCAACGTCGCCATCAAGTCTCACAGGCGAGGATTGGGAAGAGGTTCACGGTCACTTCTAGGCTTGACCCGACCAACGGGCAGCCGTGTGAGACACAGTCCCTGGCCTGTCCCACGGCGCCCCAGTTCACCTCCTGGCCTGAGGCCAGAGCACGTGGAGGGCCCTGGGGAGAAGGCTGGGATCCACCTCTCACCACACTTTCTGCCGCGAGGACCGCCGCTACCAGGCTGACCGTTAGCGCAGGGGGATCTCTAACGGTCGCTTTCTGAGTCTCGTGCCAAAACTCTCGCGATAACGGCTGTGCGCCTGCCCCGCTCCTATTTCACAGCTCTGGTCAGGTTTGCACAGTCACAGTTGATGACATACTTAAAGGCAGCTGCCTGGTCGACAGCAATTGTAAGATACCCTGTGATGACAGAAAACCTCCTAAAATCAGAGCAGCTAACGGTGAAACTCTGTACTTCCCCTAGATCAACAAAATATGGTAATCTGGTTGCATTGTCTTTTGTATGCTCCCTCTACAAGCTTGCAAGTTCAATGAAAATAGGGAATTTCTCTGTCTACTGATATACAGTGGATGCCTGAAACAGAATCTGGCCAGTAGGACAGATATTCAAATATTTTCTGAGTAAATGCGTAAATGAAACAGGATTTGACTCTAGATCTGTTTACCTGGAAAACCACGAACTCCCCCTGCCTCCACACCTCATGGCCCTTCACTCCAGCTTGGAACTCACTTTCATGGTCTTGTTTCTGTGTGTTCCTGCCGCTCCAGGGAGCTGGAAGCCTCTTTTTCGGTCAACAGGGAAACAGTTGACTGGCACATGTCATCCAGGAGATGAATGTTGATGTTCTAGGCTGTGGTGAGGTTTTTGTCAAATGCTTGTAGAAAATTTAGCCACAGTGCTCTTGTTATAAATCAAAACGAGAACAGAAGAAAGAAACAGGGAGGGAGGGAGGAGACAGGAAAGAAGGAAGGAGAAAGAGACATTTCCTAGGAAGTTACTCACTGATGCTATTGGCTCTGGTTCAGTAGACATACTGGCGGAGCACAGGTGTTGATTCCTGGGCATTTTGATGTTTGAGAGGCCAAGGAGGTTCTCGGGCACTACAACCCTCAGCAGGCCCTGGCCCTATGCTTCTATGGAGGGCATCTGTCCTTGACCTCCAAATCTGTGTGCCTGCAGTGAAGGCAGACTGCTTTCATAACCATTCAATTTCACACACAGCCTAGCAAAAAGTAAAATATTTCTCACTAACTACATATTGCCTTAAATTCCCACTCTTATGGTTCTATTTCACAGAAATTTATGTTTGGGAAGCATGATGAGTGACCCCTGTGGACAGGTGCTTGTTTTCTTTTATTCTCAGGGCCCAGAAATTGATTTTGACAACCACCAAGGGATCCGACAGGGAGGCCTGGGGTGCTGCATTCTATGGGGTTGCAAAGAGTCGGACACGACTGAATGACTGAACTGAACTGAACTGAAGGAAGAGATCCAATGCTCTGGAATATGAAGTAGAGGATATCTCTTTTAATCCCCTTGAGAGGCCATCTAAACTCATCCATTATATTTACAATTCATTTAATAATCTCATTTTATGGGAAAAGATGTGATGTGCTATTCCACATGAATTAGCACAACTCAATTTTTCATTTCAGATACAAACAGAATCTTGATCTTTAAAATCCTAACACCAGAAACTCAGCCTCAGGTTATTGATGACCTTAGTGCTGGGTGCAGTGGAAAACTGTTACTGTTTTTCCACTCAAAATTAACAGAATAACAAGCTGGAGGAAAAGTCTCTAGATCCAGGGATCCTGAAAGTATGGTCGGGAAAGAGCACTAATGAAAGCCTGGATGCTGTACTCAGCATTCATCTCATTCATTCATTCATTCAATATGATTCAGTGAGTCCCCACCAGTGGCTCCTACCATGCCAGGCACTGGGGCTACAGAATAACATGGGGCATGTCCAATGTTCGGAGGGAAATAACTAAGGAAGTCTGTTATTAGAATGAATTTAAATCTTACTTACTAGTTATTTATTCATTCCCTTAATTGGTGCTCTTTTCAAAGAAACACATCAATCCTATTAAAATAACAGTAAAACCCCTAATAGAAGAAACTGACGGAATTAAGACACTGCTGCATGGACTTTACCTCCCCAAATGGTACACTGAAGGTCCCCCTTCGAAATTTCTAGTAGGAACATTCCAAAGTACTTCTTCCTCTAAGAAGAGGGGAGAGTCGGGTTCTCAAGGGCCTCACACGCCAGCGCACCCACAGCCCTCACAGGCAGACAAATCTCTGCCATGTTTAACAAAAACATGAAAATAGAGATTAGGGCCAAAAGAAATTACAAAGTGAAAATAAAGTGTAATTTATTATGCATGGGCTCTCCTCCCCTTAAAACCTCCGTTTGTTCCATTTTTATAGGGATCTGGACTTTTAAGTGAATTCCAAATAAAATTTCCTAGCAACAGATGCTTGTACTCACTCAGCCTCCCAATAAGGGGCCAGTAAAACGAGATGAAGATGAGGGGGTCTGGGGTTTGCACGGACAAACGTGGGAAGGCCAATATACATCCTACAGATTTATTACAATGGTTGCCAGTGCTATTGATTTAAACAAGTAACAGGTGAAGCAAATCTAATCTAATTCCTTTTGCTGCAATGTGAATGCACCCTAATTATCTCACCTTTGTTCCTCAGAACAAATTGTATTCACTCCACTGCGTATTGGCAGTTGCTAGAACCCACAGGGAGAGCTGGTTGATAGGCAAGATACTACTGCAGGGCAGCGAGAGAGGGGTCTGCTCAGAGATAAAACTAGAAATTCTTTCTTCAAGACCAGCATATTGTGAAAGCTCCTGATTTCTTTCTTCTTCCCAGATATGCTGGTGTCCACTTCCTAGGGGACCAAGGTTTTTCTTACAGAACCAATCATTAGGTTTAACTGAAATGTTGTCATTAAAAATAAATGGACTGTGGAATATTTCATACTAAGAAGAGTATATAAAGAATGTCCGTGTTGTAAATAATTCTAAAGCAAACACTCATACAAGCATGACCCAGGTTAATTAAAAAAGATGCATGCTCACCAATGTTTATAGCAGCACTATTTACAATAGCCAAGCACACAGCATTATTTAAGAAAATTTTGCTTTTTTAATGTTATAATTTCTCCCTGATTCCAAACTATATCATATAAAGCAATTTTCATTTGTAGTCACAAAAGGCATTATAGTTACTCATTTTTTAGTATAAAACTCAAAATTCAGGAAGATCAGATGGATCTGATGAAATGAGAGAAAGTGAAGACCAGAGAAAGAGGAAGACAATCTACTTAGAGAACAAGGGATGTAGTTTCTATTGTCACAGACTATGTAAATCTCATTTTGTCACCCTCCCTCAAAAAAAAGACTCCAGGTTTCACCTATCTAACTCATCTTCTAAAAAGAGAAAATTGGCTGCTGCCATAGGGAGCCATCCTTTGAAACTTACCTCTGACAACACACTGAGCTCTTTAGTTCTTTCCATTTATCAGATTTTTTTTTAGAAATAAATGCAAAGGAAACAAAAGAGACCATAGCAAAAATCAACCAAGCAAAAAGCTGGTTCTTAGAGAAGATAAATAAAATTTACAAACCATTAGCCAGACTCATCAAGAAACAAAGGGAGAAGAACCAAATCAACAGAATTAGAAATGAAAACGGAGAGATCACAACAGAAAACACAGAAATACAAGGGATCATAAGAGATTATTATCAGCAACTATATGCAAATAAACTGGACAACCTGGATGAAATGGACAAATTCCTAGAAAAGTACAATTTTCCAAGACTAAACCAGGAAGAGATAGATAATATTAATAGACCCATCACAAGCACGGAAATTGGAACCGTAATCAGAAATCTTCCAACAAACAAAAGCCCAGGACCAGATGGCTTCACAGCTGAATTCTACCAAAAATTTAGAGCAGAGCTAACACCTATTCTACTCAAACTCTTCCAGAAAATTGCAGAGGAAGGTAAACTCCCAAACTCATTCTATGAGGCCACCATCACCCTAATACCAAATCCCGACAAAGATGCCACAAAAAAAGAAAACTACAGGCCAATATCACTGATGAACTTAGATGCAAAAATCCTTAACAAAATTCTAGCAAACAGAATCCAACAACACATTAAAAAAATCATACATCATGATCAAGTAGGCTTTATCCCAGGGATGCAAGGATTCTTCAATATTCACAAATCAATCAATGTAACACACCACATTAACAAACTGAAAAATAAAAATCACATGATTATCTCAATAGATGCAGAGAAAGCCTTTGACAAAATTCAACATCCATTTATGATAAAAACCCTCCAAAAAGCAGGAATAGGAGGGACATACCTCAACATAATAAAAGCTATATATGACAAACCCACAGGAAACATTATCCTCAATGGTGAAAAACTGAAAGCATTTCCCCTGAAGTCAGGAACAAGACAAGGGTGCCCACTCTCACCACTACTATTCAACATAGTTTTGGAAGTCTTGGCCACAGCAATCAGAGCAGATAAAGAAATAAAAGGAATCCAGATTGGAAAAGAAGAAGTAAAACTCTCTCTGTTTGCAGATGACATGATCCTCTATATTGAAAACCCTAAAGACTCTACTAGAAAATTACTAGAGTGAATATAGTAAAGTTTCACGATAGAAAATCAACACACAGAAATCCCTTGCATTTCTATACACTAACAATGAGAAATCAGAAAGAGAAATTAAGGAAACAATTCCATTCACCATCGAAACAAAAAGAATAAAATACTTAGGAGTATTTCTACCTAAAGAAACAAAAGACTTGTATATAGAAAACTATAAAACACTGATGAAAGAAATCAAAGAGGACACAAACAGATGGAGAAATGTGCCGTGTTCGTGGATTGGAAGAATCAATATAGTGAAAATGAGTATACTACCCAAAGCAATCTATAGATCCAATGCAATTCCTATCAAGCTACCAGAGGTCTTTTTCAGAGAATTAGAACAAATAATTTCTCAATTTGTATGGAAATACAAAAGACCTTGTATAGCCAAAGCAATCTTGAGAAAGAAGAATGGAACTGGCGGAATCAACCTACCTTACTTTAGGCTATACTACAAATCCAGTCATTAAGACAGTATGGTACTGGCACAAAGACAGAAATATAGATCAATGGAACAGAATAGAAAGCCCAGAGATAAATCCACGCATCTATGCACACCTTATCTTTGACAAAGGAGGCAAGAATATACAATGGCAAAAAGACAACCTCTTTAACAAGTGGTGCTGGGAAAACTGGACAGCCACTTGTAAAAGAATGAAACTAGATCACTTTCTAACACCATACACAAAGATAAACTCAAAATGGATCAAAGATCTAAGCATAAGACCAGAAACTATAAAACTCCTAGAGGATAACACAGGCAAAACACTCTCTGACATAACCCAAAGCGGGATACTCCATGACCCACCTCCCAGAATATTGGAAGTAAAAGCAAAAATAAACAAATGGGACCTAATTAAAATTAAAAGCTTCTGCACAACAAAGGAAACTATAAGCAAGGTGAAAAGACAGCCTTCAGAATGGGAGAAAATAATAGCCAATGAAGCAACGGATGAACAATTAATCTCAAAAATATACAAGCAACTCCTGCAGCTCCATTCTAGAAAAATAAACAACCCAATCGAAAAGTGGGCCAAAGAACTTAACAGACATTTCTCCAAAGAAGACATAAAAATGGCTAACAAACACATGAAAAGATGCTCAACATCACTCATTATCAGAGAAATGCAAATCAAAACCACAATGAGGGATCTCTTTACACCAGTCAGAATGGCTGCAATCCAAAAATCTACAAGCAATAAATGCTGGAGAGGATGTGGAGAAAAGGGAAATCTCTTACACTGTTGTTGGGATTGCAAACTAGTACAGCCACTATGGAAAACAGTGTGGAGGTTCCTTAAAAAACTGCAAATAGACCTGCCATATGACCCAGCAATCCCACTGCTGGGCATATACACTGAGGAAACCAGAATTGAAAGAGACACGTGTACCCCAATGTTCATCACTGCTTTGTTTACAATAGCCAGGACATAGAAGCATCCTAGATGCCCATCAACTGACGAATGGATAAGAAAGCTGTGGTACATATACACAATGGAATATTACTCAGCATTAAAAAAAAAATTCATTTGAATCAGTTCTACTCAGGTGGACGGAACTGGAGCCCATTATCCAGAGTGAAGTAAACCAGAAGGGAAAAAAACAATACAGTATACTAACGCATATATATGGAATTTAGAAAGACAGTAACGAGAACCCAGCATGCGAGACAGCAAAAGGAACGCAGATGTATAGAACAGACTCGTGGACTCTGTGGATGAGGGCAAGGGTGGGATGATATGGGAGAATGGCATTGAAACATGTTAATTATCATATGTGAAATCAATCGCCAGCCCAGGATTGATGCTCGGGGCTGGTGCATCGAGATTTCCCGGGGGGAGGGAGGAGGGAGGGAGGAGGGAGGGGGGTTCTGGAGGGGGAGCATATGTAAACCCATGGCGATATCATGTCATTGTATGGCAAAACTAATAAAAAAATTATTATTTATTTATTTATTTGGCTGCACCAGGTCTCAGTTGCGGCATGCAGGGAACTTTAGTTGTGGAGTGTGAACCCTTAGTTGCAGGATGTGGGTGCCAGTTCCCTGACGAGGAATCAAACTCAGGCCCTCTTGGCATCAGGAGTGCAAAGTCTTAGCCACTGGACCACCAGGAAGTCCCCACTTGTTAGATTTTTAGTTGCAAGGGCAATTTACATTCATATTCCTCCACAGTGCCCACAGATAATTAAGGCCAGCTCCAATTTATAGCCAAGGAAACCGCTTTCTAAACTCAATTAAATGACTCTAAGCAGTGAGGCTGCAGAGCCAAGATCTGAATCTAAGAACCCTAGGATTGGAAGGAACCCCAGAAATCAGAAACCCCAGAAATTTGGGTAACTCCCTTGTTCCACTGAGAAGGTTAATAAGGAGCAGTCAGTGAGGGGCAGAGCCCCAGACAGGACCAAGTGCCTGAATCTGAGACCAGGGGCCTGTCCATCTCCCGGTGAGGTAAAAGATGAAAAAAACCTTTCCTCCCAGTTCGAGTCACAGCACTGAAGCTACTTGGAGCTCTGTCAGGAGAGCCAAGGTTGCCTTTTTAAAAGAAAACAAAACTGTTTATTTTGTTGCACCGGGTCTTAGTTGCAGCATGTGGGATCTAGTTCCCTGACCAGGGATTGAACCCAGGTCCCCTGCATTCGTAACACAGAGTCCCAAACAGTGGACCACCAGGGAAGTCCCTCAAGGTTGCCTTTGTGCAAAGTCTATGTCAGGATAGTTTCAAGTCTCTTTCTCAGTAAGTAACACAAACACTTCCCCAGATAGTGAACCCTGGTTAAAATGGCAGAAGCCATCCTGAATTGTAATAATAAAATCAAGACCAAGAAATGCTCAGACACAAGCGAACATTTCATCTCCTATATCCATTCACATTTTATAAAGACATTTTAAAAGCATCTGCTGACTTCTGATTCTCTGAGGCTTTCCAGCGTGCAGGGCACTCTCTTCTGCGCAGTTCATTTCCTGCCATTCAGCAAACCTGTGTTTAGGCCGCCACAGGTGTGGATGAGAGTCTGGTCACGTGTCCAGGGAGGCAAATGAGTACGAACTCTGCCACGTGTGACAAGGCTTGACCCAGGCAGGGGCCCTTCCAGGGCTGGGGGTGGCAGAGCAGGGCCATGGATGTGAGGGGCAGTCCGTTGCTCAGGACCTCTGAGCTGCCTCCTGAGTAATTGATGAGACTTCACCAGAGAGCCCACACACCCGATGTGAGCAGAGGTGCAGAAGCCGGAAGCTAGGTGGCAGGGTGACACAGAAGCCAAGGACATGGGCTCTGCCATAAGTGGGACCTGGGTCTGAGTTCCAGAGACCTGCTCTTGACAAGCTGTGCAGCCTCTGGCCAGTTCCTTGGCTCCTCTCTGCCTTGGTTTCCCCCATCGATAAGCAGAGGGTAGTGATAGGAGCTCTTGGGCTGTGGCAAAGATGAACAGATAAAGCACTTGGAAGTATGCCTGATGCCCAGCCAAGGTCACCTGCTATGAGTTCAAAACACCAGAATCAGCCTGATGGAGCAGCCAGGATAGAGAAACTTCCAGGACAGGGAAACTGGACTTTATTATATTGAAAAGGGAGCTGGTTTCTGAGCAAAGCAGTGATGTTCAGATTTCTGTTTCAGAAAAGAATTTTAGTATTAGGAAAAGAAAAAGGCTGGAAGCCAAGAATGGAGGAAGGAGTCCCATGAGAAATGGTTCCAAGGCTTGTTCATTTTGCGTGTCAGTCTATTTCCTCCTGGGTCACTGGTTCCCGGATGGCAGTCCCCCACCCCCACCCTCCTTCCTCATGAGAAGTCCAGGTCTGGTACTCAGCGGGCTCCACCACGGATTGGTCAGATGAATGAATGAACGGGTGAAACTGTGCTCCTCAGGCTTGGCTGTAGACTGAAAAGAGCTGGGCAGCCCAGTTTACAGATGAGAAACACTGCGCATCCGGAGGCCCAGGGACTCACCCACAGCCCCACAGGAAGAGGAGCTGTGGGACCAGAAGAGAGAGGCTCTGCTCTCTGTGTAGAAGGCTAGCGCATCAATCAGACTTGCTTGACTTCCATTAGACCCCTCAGATCAAAGACCTCCCCCCAACCCGTCTTTCAGAACAGAAAATGGATATCCTGAAAAAATCCCAAGGTCAACAGAGGAAATAATACTAAATTCATTAATTTCAATTCTAATTAAAATTTTAAAGTTCTGGAGATGCACACTAGAGGGCAGTATCTTGCATCTTTAAAAAAAAAAAAAGTTTGTTTTTTCTTTTTTCTCTTTCTAAGCTATGCCACAGAGCCTGTGGGAACCCTAGTTCCCCAACCAGGGATGGAACCCACACCCCCTGCACTGAAAACGCAGAGTCGTAGCCACTGGACCACCAGGGTAGTCCCTTGCATCACTTTTGAGGGCAGTAATAGCAGCAGTCAGCCCCCTCCATGGTGGGTCTATAGAGACTGCACCCTAAGCCAGGGCTTGATTTTTATTATCTCATTTAAGCCTCATGACCACTCAGTTCTGCAGATTAAAACAGCCTAGCAGAAAGGATCAAATTTAGAAGCCTGAGGCCACCAGCCTTCCTCTCGCCAGAGTGGACGTGCACGGAGGTTCCATGTGACTGCCTTAACTTGTCACTGAAGACAACCCCCAGGGAAACCTTGCTTCCTAGAAGCATCTGAATTAGGGTCCTGCCATGGTGAGAAGGGGCAGCAGGAACAGAGGCATCCCTGGGCCTTAGAGTGGGCCAGCACCCCCTCCAGGGACCTCCTTTACTGGCTCCCTGACTTCTGCCGAGCCAGGCCAGCCCTGGCACACTGACAGCCCACACCTGCCAGTGCCCAAGCTGCCTCTTTCTAGGCCCCGTCTTTTGATGGCAAGTATTTACTGAGCACCTATTGTGTGCCAGGAACACGCCCCAAATACCAGCCCCCAAACCCCACATGCCTTTGCCCCTGCACCATCCATACCAGCCACCCTCCTGCTCCTGACTCCTCAGGGTTCCCGCTTAGCTTCCACACGCCCTTGGCTCATGGCCCAGTTTGTCTCCTCTCTTCCCCAGCCCAAAAGGGACTGTCCTGTTCTTAGGACTTAAGGGTGAATCAAGGTGTCTGTGCCACGCACGAGAGGGTAACTATCCTCTCTCCCCAGGTGACAGCACAATGGGATTTTCACAGATTTAGACTGTGGTAGGAATTAAATCTATTTGCAGGGCAGGAATGGAGACACAGACGTAGAGAAAAGACGTGTGGGATGAACTCCTCTCCAGAGGAGAGGGAAGGGAGGGTGGGATGAACTAAGAGAATAGGACTGACGTGTATACACTACCACGTGTAAAACAGATAACCAGTGGCAAGAAGCTGTACAGCATGGGGAGCTCCGCTCGGTGCTCTATGATGACCTAGATGGGTGGGAAGAGGGAAAGGTGGGAGGAAGGTCCAAGAGGGAAGGGATATATGTGTATATATATAGCTGATTCACTTCATTGTACAGCAGAAACTAACACAACATTGTAAAGCAGTTATACTCCAATGTAAAAAAATAATAATAAAGAATGCTATAGGCTTTTAGGAGAGTAATTCCAGGAGCAGGTGAATATTTATGGCTTTAAATCACACCATGAGGCAGAGTCTTGTACTGGGATCATGTTGGCCCTGGGCGTTGGTTCTATAGGCAACACAGTCCTGAAGTCATCTGGCACAAGAGTCTCTGCTGATCGAGCCAGCACTTGTTCATAAATACAAGCTAGAGATCACAGACGCAAAGAACAGAAACCATCACAGCCACTAATATTTATGACTTGCTTCACATGTGCTAACTCCTACAAAATTCACAGGACTCAGTGACACAGATCTGCTCATTATCCCCACTGTTCAGATGAGAAAACTGAGGCCAGAGACTTTATTTTCCCAGGATCACAAAGCTGGAAAATGGAGGGGCTGAGACTCAAACAGGAGCCTGGGCTCCTAACCTTACTGCTGCCCACTCATGTTTCCCTCAAACTCCAATCCAACATCCAGTGTGAACCCCATCTCTTTCTCTCTCTCCACCTCTCTCTCTCTCACACACACACACACAAAACCCTTCTACTGAATCCCCAAATACTTCCTGGTTCATGCGGTCAGCTAGTGAGAATGAGTCGAAGTTAGTTTCAAGCTGGTAAAAGGAGGCCCAGGAGTTGACCATGGCTTTGGATCGCTGCGTTTGCCTCGTACACAAACGTGTGTGAGCCTATAGGGGTGTTCCTATAGTGACGCAGACCAGACCATGGGATTTTCTTGCGACACCTGGATTTGACTGTCCCTCATACTCTCTTGGAAAAACACATTGCTATTTTTGTGGTTCCTACAACACTTACTGTATCTATGTCTGTTAAGGTCAACACCCGGGAGGTTCCTTGCATGTTGAGGACACTTGTTTACTTGAAGGGCCTCCAAGGAGCATAAGCTCCAGAACGGGGACCTCTGTCATACTCAGATTCAACCTTCATGCTGGCTAGCATACAGCAGGCACTCAATAAATGACTCCTTGGGAGAGGAGAGGGTGGACTCAGGAAAGAAGGGATCTCTTCTGAATTTCTGGACTGGCCACCCTCCACCTGAAGGCTCTCTCACTGGGCTTCCCTGGAGTCCCCATGCCTGTCCTCCGTCATAAAACAGGGAGAGGTGTGACGCTGCATAGTCCGAGCCAAAAGCCACTACAGGTCAAACAAGACAGGAGGAGAAGAAGGCAGCACTGCAGAAAAGGCCAGCCCAGCTTGGATAGCCAGACTCCCCAAGATCTTGAGGAAGATGCAGGCCATTCGCAGAAATATGGTAGTCATCATCTCCAACACAGCAAGCTGATGAGAGCCTCACGTTGGCAGGTTTGCGAAGAAAAACTCACCTGACTGGATAATGTTTGATCAACCTTTGAAATATCTTAGGGACTTCCCTGGCAGTCCAGTGGTTAAGACTCTGCACTTACAATGTGGGGGCACGGGTTTTATCCCTGATTGGGGAACTAAGATCCCACATGCTGCGCAGGGCAGCCAGAAGGAAGAAAGGAAAACCAATACAAATACCTTTTCTGTTTCACTTTGTGAGAAGGAGGAAGGGGTGTAGTTAATAGTTGTGTTGAGGATGAGGGAGGAGAGGACTTGTTTTTAAGATGAACAGCTTATCAGTATGAGTAAACAGCCTGCATTCGGAATCATCCAAGTCTCGGATTATAGGCTAGTGTCCTCGGCTGAAGAATAAAATGTGGAAAAGAAAGGGTAATTACATGCATTCAATCTTGTTCTCCTCATCCTTGCCTCTGATCTTTCTGACCGTGGCCACCTGATGTGAAGAGCCAGCTCATTGGAAAAGACCCTGATGCTGGCAAAGACTGAAGGCAAAAGGAGAAGGGGGTGACAGAGGATGACATGGTTGGATAGCAACACTGACTCAATGGACATGAATTTGGGCAAATTCCAGGAGATAGTGGAGGACAGAGGAGCCTGGTGTGCTACAGTCCATGGGGTCACAAAGAATTGACTACGCCTTGGCGACTGAACAACAACAGTATCTTCTAATTGGCTGGATCCGCGGACGTGACTCGCGCTGTGGATTCACTGTCGTTGCCTGGTCTCCTGATTGTTTGGGGCGTGGGGAGAGGGGCGCGCAGCAGGCGGTGGGCAGTGGTCATAGGACACACCCCAGTTGTTTGTCTGATTCTTTGAATAACATTTGGCTCCTCATTAGATTGTAAGCTCCCAAACAACAGAGACTGAACATGATTTTGTAGCCTGTCGCTGAGCATTGTGGTTAAAAACAAAGAAACTGGATGTGAAATGCACTTCCTTGGAACCCTGTTCATTCCTGTGTACCCACACGGGGAAAGCTTGCTACTTACTTGGTATTAATCACGCCACCACAAACTGCACAGATCTTCAGGGTTCATGCTAGGAAGCAAATCTAAACTCACCCACAGCCTAACCTTCAGTATCTCAGGGAGTTCTTTGAAAATAAACAATGTCATTCATCACCTGGCAATGCTACAAACTGTTGTGCATGGTGGGTCTGAGGGTTTATTTGCTATGCCCTCTTTGCCATACTCCACTCTCTTATCACTGATATTCAGAAGAACCTGGGTTTTCAAACTATCCAGTCTTACTTTTTTTTTTTAGAGACAGTGAAACAAAGATGAAGATCAAGGATAAATGAGATGCACATTTCATTTAAAACTACTTGAATGGTTCCTTTCCACTGCTTCCTCTCGGAGAACATTTATGAGAGCATCTGTGTAGCAATAAAACCACTTGATTTAGTGTATTTATTTCCTTTTCTTAATTTGCTCCTATAGGCCTTATCTTCTCCGTGTTCATGTGGTCTTTTATTTAATTTAATGCTTGTTATTATTTGTTACATCCCATGCAATGTCTTATGGCTGAACAAGATTATAAATACCCTAGGGCTGGAACTGGCTTGTTGCAAAATATCTTATAAACGTCTTCGGTAAGTACTTTTAGTTGATCAATCTAGGGGCTTATCTTTGAGACACACTGAAATCACTGAGGAAGGAGAAAGAAATGGGGATAACCAGATCATCAAATTAAAGCCAATTTATGAGTTTGAGCCAGAAAATTATCTTTGCTTATTTGAGTTCACACTGCGAATTTTCTCCTTGTGAAAGTCCTAGGTTGAATTCCAGTTCTAGAAGAGGCTATATATGAACCCGATTCTGGTTCACAGTTCACTGTGTAAGATTTGCACAGTGGTTCACTAGATGTTTTGATCACGGAGCCCCCTCTTTGCTAGTACCTGACTGACATGGATGTGATGGTTTCCTGAAATCTCTTGAACAAGTAAATGACCGTGGAGAATTGACCAAGGTGGCAGGCACGTGACCACATCTCCCACTTCACAGTGAGGTCAGGACAATTGGCACTGCTGTCTATTTTATCCAGGATGAATTATCTTTCAAGCCAGCCTCCAAGGCCTTAAATTAGCCCTTTGAAAAGGGCTAGCATTTCTCCATTTTTTTGGCTAACTCCTCTTCTAGGCTAAAATCTTTATTTACTTTTTTACTGAAGTATAGTTGGTGTTAAAAATTATGTAATTCCAGGTATACAGCAGAGTGATTCAGTTACATGTATACATTTATATATCAATAGTCTTTTTGTCCTATACTTTTCCACTACAGTTTACTACAACTTATTTAATATACCTCCCTGTGTACTACAGTAAATCTTTGTCGTTTCTCTGTTTTATATATGGTAATATGCATCTGGTACTCCAAAATCCCAATGTATCCCTCCCCCAATTCCCCTTTGGTAACCAGATAGATTTTCCATGGCTGTCAGTCTGTTTCTGTTTTGTAAATAAGTTCACTTGTGCTAATTTTTAGATTCCATATGAGAGTGATATCCCGTAATATTTGTTCTTCTCTAACTTTACTCAGGATGACAATCTCTAGGTCCATCCATGTTGCTGCAAATGGTAGGATTTCATTCTTTTTTATGGCTGAGTCTGAGTTTGAATTTTAAGCCTTCATCTAGAAGCAGCAGAAAAAGAAATAAAAGTATTAGTAATAGAATGAAATCTCCACCTGGAAGCAAAGGAGAAGGTGAACAGAACTTTCACCATCATCCAAAAGAACATGTGCCAGGAAGACTGTGATTGGTCAACCTAGAGCTCCCAAGGCCCTGCATGCAGAGGGTACCTGTAATTCATTACCGAGCTACATGTGCCCACGTTCCCAGTCTCCTTGACCTTAGCCCACAAAAACAAACATAGGAAAAACCAATACTGTAGCCACACTACCTTAAATTCTGACAGCAGAGGAAACATTTAAAGAGCAGAGTTGTTTTTAGGCTGAAGCCTACAACTAGACCCCTTACAAGGAGCCCCAGCTTAGGTCTCTGGTTCATCATTGTGAGACAGGCTGGGACCTGGCACATAAGACCCTTTGCTGCAACGCCTACACCTGGAAAAACATCTCCTCAACAAAATACAAACTATCAAGGACTAAAAATAACTGTGTGCATGCACAGTTGGGGCAAATTATGAACAATAAGATACAAAAAGACAAAAAAGCCCGATGGCACTTCTGAAGAGCCAGCAGCAAAAACAGGGTGCTGGGAGCAAAAGCAGAGGACTGCGCATGCCCCCTGCACTGAACACCAACAAAGCAGTGGACAAGCCACCCAAGCCACCCCTCTTGCTGGACCCCTGGACCTGCCCCTACCCTAACCCCACATAAGGAAACAGCTCACCACCAACTGCTCTGGTTCTGGCTGCCCCCTGCTGCAGCAGGGGCCCCAGGAAAGCCTTTCCTGAGTTTCTTGTCAAGCCTCTGATCAATTTCTATTGATTAAGGAGGCCAAGAACCCTGGGGGTCAACAAAGAATTAAAACATTCCTTACTGCCATTCTGGAGTCATTGCTTCTCTTTATTCCTTCCCTGGACCCTCTTTTCCTTTGCCTCTACTTCAATTACAGGTCTGTGTGCTTAAAATAATTGGATTTTTGACAGTTTCATAAAACAGTCACTTTTACTTTGCTGTTGAAAACACTGAAATCACTCCATTGTAATTTTTCACCACATACTCTATGTGCAAACAATTATAAAATGAGTATTATTCAGTTCTGAAGATAATTTTGTGTGAAACACATTTTTTTCCAAGGTTTTTCTTTGCTTCCTATGACCTTTTAAATACTGGTGACTCAAGAACACCTTGTAACTGTGAAAAATAATTTAAAATATACACAAATTAAACTAGGAAGTCCCCCTTTATTTCTGACCCGAATTCCTTTCCCTCCCTCAGAAGTAACCACCACTGAGATGATAAATGTCCTGTCTTATTTATAAGCATTTATGTAGATGTATGGATAATATACTTTTAATTTTTTCATGTAAATGGGATTATATGACGTGTATTTGTTCTGTAGTTTGCTTTTTTACGTAACAATATAGCTTCAAAGTCTTATTTATGTATAGGTAAATAAAATATTAATACCTTTCCTGGTGGCTCAGATGGTAAAGAATCTGCCTGCAACTTGGGAGACCCAGGTTTGATCCCTGGGTTGAGAAGATCCCCTGGAGGAAGGCATTGCAACCCACTCCAGTAATGCTTGCCTGGAGAATCCCCATGGACAGAGGAGCCTGGTGGGTTCTAGTTCATGGTGTCGCTAACAGTTGGACACAACTGAGTGACTAAGCTCACACACATTATTTTAAAAGACATGCATTATGGCACATAATAGAGAGTAGGGATGTATTATACTTAA
Source organism: Antilocapra americana (assembly GCA_007570785.1). NCBI lineage: Eukaryota > Metazoa > Chordata > Mammalia > Artiodactyla > Antilocapridae > Antilocapra > Antilocapra americana. Next base: position 3,936,720 of record ML660812.1, on the reverse strand, counting down.
TCTAGCAAACTACTGCATTATAGTTGGGTTGTTTCCAAGAGAAATTATGAGAAATGCTCCATTATCTTTGAACAACAATCTTTGTGCAGATAAATACTTTCGAAGAATTCCTAGAAATCTAACTGTGCGTTCAAAGGATATGTGCATTTTAAAAAGCTTGAATGAGGTATAAGTCACATACCATAAAAGTTACCCATTTTAAGTGGGTATTAGTATATTTATGTCTATACAGTTACTATCAACCCATCCCCCAAATCTCATGTTCATTTGCAATCATTTCCCATTCCTACCATTGGAAGCACTATTCTGCTTTCTGTCCCTATAGTTTTATCTACTCTGAACATTGCATATAGATGTAAGTATACACTATGTCATCTTTTGTGTCAGCCACCTTTCACTTAGAATGTTTTTGAGGTTTGTTCATGTTGAAGCATGTATCAGTACTTTGTTCCTTTTCATTGCAGAATAATATTCCATCACATGGATATACCACATTTTGCTTATCCATTCACCAGCTGGTAGACAATTGGGTTTGTTGGTTCACCCTGGAAATAGCACAAGAAGAGTGATCATCAGCGGTGGTCACACACAGTAACCAAGTAGAGAAGGAGCCATAAACATAAAAACAACAAATTTAAAAGGACCCACTAGTACGTCCAAGACAATACACAGCCAAACGTCTCAGAGGAAACACAACTTGATGACTTTTAGTAGACAAGATCTCAGTAAGATTCTACTGATTATACAAGATATTGATAAGGCATACCAGACTCTGGCATTACCATCTTGCTGGGCAAGTGAGAAGATGTTCCAAAACATCCCCAATTGATAATCAGGCTGCATTTTCTCATGAGAATTAAAAAAAAGGAGAAATTATAATTGTGAGACTGAAGTTACCTTATAAAGAATTTATTTACCCTAAGACTTTGGAATAAAACACTTCATTTTTCATTGTATTAGTAAATGTAAGCCTGGTAGTAGTATTTTAATCCTTTTTTTTTTTTTAGCTGTACTATAGCATTTTAAATCTTACCAAACATATTCACACATTATCAACCAGAGGAGTTTTACAGAAACTAATGCCTGAGGTGTTATTATGTCTCCAGTCAATACTGTGTTAACTGACCTCTGTCTTCTTTCAAATCTATGACTTTACCATAAGAACCACACAATGGTCTAATGAAATGGACCAACAGCCTCAAAACTGTCACCTTGAAAAACTGCCTACTTATCCCAAGAATATAGCTATTCCTCAAATTATATTTTTGTAGCCCACCTTCTGCATTGGCCTTTGGGCTCATGGTATAACCCAAGACATAGAAAATCTTCACTGCCCTGAGTAGATATAATTTTTTAAAACAGTCCAAAGATATTGGAGTTGGGTGAATAAGCTGAGTAGTAATTTGAGGATGAAAAATAAGGGCATAATTATAAAGTAAAGAAATTTGACTCGCCAAGGTTATTACAACCAATAGAATAATGTAATCACATGTACAGCTTCCCAAAGTGACTTCTTTGAGGATGAAATTAATTTAGCTGAATAAGCAAAATAATTTTCATGGTCATACTTATCCCATATGTGCTCACAAGCACTAAAACATGGCCCTTCCAAAAATATATCTTCCACTGTTCTACCAAGCTACTTAAACTGCAGAATACTCTGATCTGAAGAACTCACAGCTGCTGCTAAAATACCACATATTCTAAGTGTAACATAATATCTTAGCATGAATTTGATTGACAGAATAAATTGCCAGCCTTTACTGACACAAGGCAAGAGGACATAACTGATTTGGGGAGAAGACCACCAGAGGGAAACCCCAGAACTGCCTTCTAACCCTTGAATTGAACACAGCACTCCCCACATCAGTTCCAGACATCCACCATAAACAGATCAGACAAACACAGCTGTATGGTCCAAGCATGTGGTGATTTTTATTAAGAATAACTTTGGTTCTAAGAATTCCACCCTCAATTCTGTAATACTTTCCATTAAAAACAATTATACAAGAGCAAATACAAAAAATATTAAATTATGAAAACAAATCCATTAAGGCTCCCTTTATATATATTATATACACTCAAACAAGTGAACATTTTTCAGAGTAGAAGAATAAAGTCAACTGTGGTAGCTTCAGAAAGCAACACTACCTTCCTACTTGGAGACTAGAAAACACTGAGCTATTTTAAGAAAACCATAGAGTGGAAAAATGGAGCCATTTTTTGTCAAAAAGTGGCTCAAAGCCCAAAGCTGCTCAGATGTCCATGAATCCTAGAGGTTTGAACTGCAGAGTATTGAAGTGTGGGGCAGCGGCAGGGGAGGGGAGAGAATGATGCCTTCTTAAACTCAAGCTTATGAGCCGAGCTGACCTGGCAACTCCAAAGAGCTTTTCTATCTGTACATTCCACTGTTTAGCAAGGAAACATCACTTGACACTATTTACAAGTCTTCTTTCAGCCAGACCTTGGACTACCAACCACTACTAATTCTGCAGATTTGTGAGTGAGATTGAGAGGGAAGTGCTTTTGGAATGTAGCTTTTCCCGGTGAAGCATGACTTCTAGGTAAGTTCTAGGAACAGAACTGGTCCTTCTAAAGAAGCCTGTCTGGGCCCTTGAAAATTTTATCAAGTGGCAGAATTGCTTCAAGGATACAGGATCTAAAGATCTTGCATATCCAGCTGGTTAATAGCCTAGGAGCTAGTCCTGAATCTTCATTTTACAAATCGCATCACTATTCCATATACAGAGACAGAACTCGAGTCAGTGTGCAATCAGAAATGCACTTCCAAGATGCTCAGTGAATGCACTTTCTTCTAGCAAAAAGAAGGATGGGAAGAAATAGTTATCCCTCCAAAGCAAATTACTATACAGCAACATTTTACCCTGAGCACCTCGTACTTTATTCATATAATACTTGCTGATGAAAGAAAGAATCTGTTTCAGGTGTAGTCCACGTGTTCTCTAACTAGCAGTAAATTAGCTATGCACTTACTTTTGTCTTGCTCCCATTAGGGATGAACAGAAGCCTGATGGCCAGCCATGGAAACTGCAGAATTCCCAGAGAAAGCTGATTTCTACTAGGCCGATGGAGGATTCAAAAGTTTAGGATCCAGCTTTCTTTGATTCTTGAATTACAAGAAGAGCTTTCGATGTCGAAATTACTGGATGAATTGTTTCTACAGAGAACATACCGGATCCACACAGATTCTTCTAAATCACGCCAAGGAGAAATGTTTCCCCTGCCCATACCGGTGACAGAGAATGGATTTTGCATTAAGAATCTGGCTGTAAAGTTGGTAACTCAGGGTTCATGTGGAGGATAGTATGCCAGTTGGAGAGCACAGACTAAGTGTGCCCCATCCCCCCAGCTGTTTCTGAGCGATCAACAGTGGTCACAACATCATCCTTACCAACAGTATCACCATCACGAAGGTAGGGATGAGACAGTCTTCCTTCACAAGGAAAAAGGGCAAAGAGCTGGTGATCATTACAGAATTTCAAAGCTTGGATTCAAATAATATTCAAAATGCATAAATGCTATAATTCTTCCTGAAAGAAAGAAAAGAAAGTGAAGTTGCCCAGTCGTGTCCGACTCTTGGCGACCCCATGGACTGTAGCCTACCAGGCTCCTCTGCCCATGGGATTTTCCTGGCAAGAGTACTGGAGTGGGTTGCCATTTCCTTCTCCAGGAGATCTTCCTGACCCAGGGATTGAACTGGGTCTCCCGCATTGTAGGCAGACGCTTTACCGTCTGAGCCACCAGGGAAATCCCATAATTTTTCCAGAGACCATTTCATATTCGTTTCACATCAAAAAGCCCAAAGAACTCTTCCTTCCCAAGCTTCTGGTGGGAGCTTTCCCCATACTGTTCTCAGGAGAAACCAAAAGGCTTGAACCCACTCCTTTGACACTGAAGTTGGATTATTCGGACTAGTTTTTATTCCTCAAAGGGCTGGGAGACTATTTCACATAAAAGGAGTAAATGAGCAAGAAATTAAAAAACAAAAAATGAAACAAAAGCCCTAACAGTTATCAAAGCAATACACAGATTTGTAGGACATACCTTCCCTGAAGTAGAAGGTCACCGTGAAGCCTCAGAAAACCAGCAGAAACAAAAACAAGACTGAGACAGACATTTACAGAGTTTTGTTTCTGTATTTTTGTTTCTGTATTCTTATACCTCCTCATCCTATTTCTGAATCTTAATGTCGACAAAAGTAAGAGCTGTGCTCAACATGAATATTAACATTCTCCAGTGTGAAGCCTAACCTGCGTGAAAATGTAAATGAGACAAGAAAACAGAATTTACAAAAGGTGGATGTAACAGATTCAACGCATTTTCTGTGCAATCTAAATTATTGGATAGATAAAGGAAGAACAAAAGGTGTTTTCTTTAGGTTTTGAAAGAGAAAAGGCTCTATACCCCACTAAACTTGGATTGAAAGAAAAACCAAGTAGTGCAACTCTCAAGAATTTATTCCAGTGTCCTCTTCCTTTGTTTCTTGTTGTTGTCTTTTAAAAGTCTTTGAAAATGGGTCCACTATCCCACCTTAAGTGCTGGTCAACATCCTTTGTTTGGCGAACAGGAACTGCAACAGTCCCAGGTGACTCACCCACCCGGATGGCAGAAAAACCAAAATCAAACCCTTTTGAAAATAACAGATCCCTGCTGGCTGAGATTCACTCCAGGGGCTTTGGCCCTGAGCTTAAGCGCTGGGGAGGCCCCGGCACAGGCCTTCTGTGTGCTGGGCTGGGTGCGTGGTCTCTGCAGCCTGGACCTACGACTCCTGGGCTTGCGCCACTTCCTGGCCTGTTCTTCTGAGATTGCCTTTAACCTTCACAAACTCTGGGGCATTTTCTTGCTCTTCTTGCAATTTCTGTTTCTCAAGTTCAAGCTAAACAGAATTCAGAAACAGGAAATTATTTACAAATTATTTACAAAGGGAGAGGCTTTCCAAAACACTGTTTTCTCTTCCCAAAGGCCCTAACGACTTCGATTCCCAACAGAAGTTTCTCCTGTCTCCACGTTAAATATATTTATATTTTCATATATGTGGCAGGATCTAGGTACTGGGGTAAGAATTCTGCAGAGAAGCAGCAGCTGACTGGTTGTTGCTGAAACCCTAGGGGGTGACGAGAACCTGAAGATCAAGGCTAAGGATGAAAACAAGAGCTGAGAGAAACACACACGTGCTCTCGAAGCTGAACTTCACTCATGTGCTTGAGCTCCAGCACTGGAATGTGAATTCAATGGTAGTCCCTGGCTTTGGCTGTGCCTCCCTGATCACTTCTAGATCCTCAACAGAATCCTTCTCTTTGTCTTGAATGTCTTTTAGTCCACCTGCAGACATCTGTCTCAGCTTTTCCTTTCACTGTACATAAACACTTACATCTGACGTGTCTGGGAAATTCTGGACAAGGTAAGTCAGGGAAAGACAAGTACTATATGATCTCTCTTATGTGGAGAAACTAAAAACAGAGGGTAAAAGGGGGACTAGCAGGGACTTAGGCTGGGGGAATGGGAAAGATGCACTTAAAGGTACACACTCGCAACTAGAAGATAAGGCCTGGAGACCTAATACATAGTCCAGGGATTACAGGGAACAAAGCGATTATAAACATGAACATTAAGAAACTAGAATGCTCCCCACCACTAGAAGAAAGGGAAATTATACGACAGAGGTGTGTGCTAACACTACAGTGACAACTGTGATACAAATGTATCAAATCAATGTATCTCCCTCAAGCAATATTTCATGTCAAATATCTCAATAAAAAAACACCCCCACTTTTACCCCCAATCACCCTCACCTGCTCCAATTTCTGCTGCCGTTTTAATAGTTCTATTTCCAAGTCAGATTTCTTCTTTTGTGCTTCTTCTTCCTTCTGCTTTATTACTTGATCTCGTTTTCTCTTTTCCATCACTTTCTGCAGTTCTGGTTTATTCTGAGGGGCAAGACCCCTGCAAAAAAGCATTAACAAATCACTTTGCTGAACACCTCAAACTAACACAATACTCCACTTCAAAAAACTTTTTTTAATTTAAAAAAGTAAAAACAATTTAAACTGAAAAATTTTAAAGCATTAACAAAATTTAAAAGTTGTAATCGAATGGATGTATCCTTCATGATCAGAAATTTAGGCATCAACCCCAAAAGGGTCTAAGTGACTTAGCATGACTGTGATGCCTACTACCAGCTAACAGTTAGCACTGAGGGGCCTCAAAAAATCACAAGTATGAAAGAAAAGGGCAAGAACATCTTTTTAAGAGTAAGCAAAACCCACCGCTCAATAAAATCTCTGCTGCTGCTACTGCTAAGTCACTTCAGTCGTGTCTGACTCTGTGCAACCCCACAGACAGCAGCCCACCAGGCTCCCCCATCCCTGGGATTCTCCAGGCAAGAACACTGGAGTGGGCTGCCATTTCCTTCTCCAATGCATGAAAGTGAAAAGTGAAAGTGAAGTTGCTCAGTCATCTATGACTCTTCACGACCCCATGGACTGCAGCGTACCAGGCTCCTCCATCCATGGGATTTTCCAGGCAAGAGTACTGGAGTGGAATAAAATCTCTACTGTAGGCCAGATACTAGGTCATGCAAGGGAGGCTAGTGTCTGTGGTTTGTGGGGGAAGTTCAGGAATAGCATGCTCATTCAGGGCGTGTACTGATCACCTATACTGGAGAGGAAGATGCCTCCATCCAGAATTGCAGGGGAAGTTTCCTAAGATGGAGCCCCTGATCCCAAGTATTAAATACAGGCTGGAGAGAAGCTAGCAGAAAGCTCAACAACAAAATGGCCTGGAAACCTCCTCCAACCCTTCCTCTTTCAGACTTGGGGGAGGATTCTCACACATCCCAAAGCACACCCAAGGCTCCATCACTGCTTGGGTCGTGGCCATGGAGAATCCAGATCCCAACTCCCAGGCCAGTGCTCGGGAACCATTTCAGACACACAGTTCAACTGCTGACGACACTTGGAAGCCAGGCTTCAGAGAACAATGGATCAGGCTGCCAGCTCTTCAAATAGGGCGAAACAAAAGCCAAACTCAGGCGTTCCCCAGCAACTCTCATCTGAAAGGTTTAAGCCAGGTCAAGGGAAGGACGTTCACTGACACTTTCGTAGCAAAGTCAGCTGGGATTTGGCCAGTCTCCATTTCTTCGGCCAAGTGGTTGTTGGCCAGGTTGTTCCTCAGGGTTTCTCAAGTCTGGACTCCCCCTCATGCCCCAACCTTCCGTGCTGGCTTAGCTGCCCACCTCCTCTTCACCAAAGCTCCCTCTCTTGAGCCAGTTTCCACTGGCCCTAAAGTATCTCAACTCAGTTTTCACACTGATGACAAAAACACAGCACGTTACGGAACAGGAAGAGCGTCATCAAGGTCAGACAGCCAAGGGTATAAGTGACAGTGCTATCACACTCGAGATCACGAGCACACACACCGCCACAATAGGAACTCATGCTTTTCTGGGCTGCAGGAAACCAGCCCTGCTGGATCAGCCCAGGGCAGAGGAGGCCCGTGTGCCTCCCACACACCCGCCGGCCTCAGTGACGATGCCTGGGAGTCTGTGCACCAGGCCCACCAATCTGCGTGGCTGTTCTCCAAACTACTTCAATCAGCTACGGCGACTAATCAACTAGGAGTCATCTGAGTGACTTAAAGAATTTTCAAAACATGTTCTGGTTTTAAGAATCTCAACAACACCCTTGCTTCAATCTCTTTCAGGTTCACCCTATTGCATTTTGCAAACTAATCACACTTACAAACATCACACTTCTTCATCTATCGGAATTTTTAAAATTCTGGCATCTCTCCTCTCTAGCTACTTCTTAAATCACAATAAAAGATTTTGATGAGTATAATCCATCACTGAAGATAAAGGACACAGACGTCAAAATAACATGTATGTCTTCCCTTTCCCCATTTTCATTAGCAGAACCTTTGGTTTAAAAAAGAAAATATTAAATTCAGCCATATTTCCGGTAAAATAAAAGAGGCTATTTTGTAATTTAATTACAATTTGTTTCCCAGTTATTAAGATTGTATGAGGAGGAAAGAAGTATAGACAGACTATTCCAGAAACCAAATTTTTACTCAGTGCAATAAAAAAGTTGCTTATGGTACTTTCCTCTGATAGACTTAGGTGTCACTGAGCATGGGAAAATCTGTTTGTAAGTAATCTTAGAAAGACCCACTGAGCTTCATGACTATTAAAAACTCTCACTATGACACAGAGTTAAGGGATTTAAATTATAGAATTAAGAATTTAGCTACCTGCATAATTTAAATTTCAAACTATAATTCACTGGAGAAATTAACCTCAACTGTTATTAAGTGCTTCTGCATTATGCAAAAGCTGTTGAACAAACTGATGTATGAAACATCATACATGTTGGATGTATAAAGAAACATGTGAATGGGTTTAACTAATACACATATTCATTTTCTGTTCAAAGATTTTATCCAATAGTGCAGTAAGATAAAATATTTATTAACACAGAACTCAGGAAAATGGTGCTTATATGACAAATGTCCTGCACTTATAATAGTCAAGAAGTCATACAAATTTAATTAATATTTTATTAAGCAGCTCACTTAACTTTGTGCTAAATGGAAAAAGGCAAGCACTATCTATGTGATTCTCTAAGTCTAAAACTGGATCAGACTGCAGAGAGAGCATAGACAGAGATGAGTTTCTCCCAAGTTTCATAAACATGATAGTATAAGCCTCTGCATGACAACATTCATTATCTTTAATCCATTCTGACATATACAATTGACAAGAACTTTCAATCACTTGATGACTGACACTTTGACCTGGGGGCCACAGTACCAATCAAGACCAATAGTTATTCCCCAATTGCTTACTGTGACTTTTATAGTAATTGATTGGTTAGAAATAGACAAATTGATTTTTTAAATCAGTAAGTGCTCTTTGAAAAAAACAATATTTTTTAGGGCTTCCCTAGTGGCTCAGATAGTAAAGAATCTGCCTGCAATGCAGGAGACCCAGGTTTGATCCCTGGGTTGGGAAGACCCTCTGGAGAAGGAAATGGCAACCCACTCCAGTAATCTTGCCTCGGAAATCCTAGGACAGAGGAGCCTGACAGGCTACAGTCCATGCAGTTACAAACAGTCGGACACGACTTAGTGACTGACACTTTGGGGAAAAAAAAAGTTAGATGACATATACATATTAGCAAGACAAAAAGTGAAAGCACACCTCGACTCCCCCTGATTGACATCAGGGTCAGGGTCAGGGCACACCTCTTGCATGGTATTCTAGGTGAATGGTGGCTCTGAAAACTGTACAAGATAGAGGCCCTACCCCACGGACTACTCCCCATTCCTGCGTGCATGCGTGCTCAGTTGTTCAATTGTGTCCGATTCTTTGTGACCCCTTGGACTGTAGTCCACCAGGCTCCTCCGTCCATGGAATTTTCCAGCCAAGAATACTGGGGGGGGTTGCCATTTCCTCCTCCAGGGGATCTTCCCAACCCAGGGATGGAACCTGAGTCCCCTGCATTGGCAGGTGGATTCTTTATCACTGAGCCACCTGGGAAGCCCTCCCCACTACTGCATCCACAGATAACTCCCCTTCTTGTCTGTGCTCCCCTACACTATCTATACCTTTATCAGAGCACAGAAGTACCAAAATTTTGCCATGCCTATAATGAGACATTTAGGTTGTTTCTAGTTGTCCCCAATTGAACACAAGGAGGCAAGAGACTTCCTGGACCATTTATATCTATCCTATCCAAGTATTTCTGCTGGCGACATTCTCAGAAGCAGAACTGCTGGCTAAGCATCTGTATATTCCCGATTCAAATGTGGATGGCCAAATCACTTTCCAACTAAGCTGCAACAATTTATATGCCCACCGCCACCATGAAAACGTACAGACAACTTTGAGAGGTCCCTTTCACTTTTCATAGAAACCACTGAACACATCTGGGGGCCGATTGGACCACCCCCTCTCCACGGCAGCCACACTTAGCCCTGTGACAGGGAAACCATCTCCTCATGCGGGTCAGCACCAGGCAGAGGCAGGTCTGGCACAAACTCGAACACAACCCGCTCCCTTCCCCTGCCTACCCAGCCAAGCCTCCTGGCCTAATATTTTCCTTTATGGGGGAGGAGGAGGGTTGCCTTTGGTTCTCTAGCCCTTGATCTTGAATCTTGGAATCTTCTGATTTGGTCAGCCCACCTCTACATTTTTTACTGAGCCCTTTCTACCTGCATGGATTCAAATGCAAATATTTCTACCTCAACTTCCCTTATTTTTTTTCATGTTGTACAGCAATAAGCATTTATTGAGGAAATAATTGTTTATCTAGCAAAGCATGCTGACTGCAGAAGGTCCTAGAAACTGCTGACTGAAAGGTACAAGCCAAAGATCCAATGGTGGGGATGCAGTGGTAGCTGGGTAGTCTATATTTGTCCCAAAGGACTCTTTTTAGAAGGGCTTCCCTGATGGTTCAGTGGTAAAGAACCCACCTGCCAATGCAGGAGACATAAGAGATACAGGTTCGATCCCTGGATTGGGGAGATCCCCTGGAGGAGGGCATTGCCTGGAGTATCCCATGGACAGAGGAGCGTGGCAGGCTACAGTCCATAGGGTCGCCAAGAGTTAGACACGACTGAAGTGATTTAGCATGGATACTCTTTTTAGAGAAGGCAGATTCTCTCTAAATTATATCAGAAATAAGTACTCTTGAACACTGATCTTTCAAGTATCAAAAATAATGCCTCTTGTAATCTGCCATTTTATGGAAAGAGCTAAAATATCTGAGAACCCTAACACAAGGTCTTAATCATCAGACCAAGTGGCATGACCAGATCAAAATACAAAGACTTTTAGGGACTTCCCTGGTGGCCCAGTGGTTAAGATTTCATCTTCCAATGCAGAGGCTGAAGGTTCAATCCCTGGTCAGGGAGCTATGATCCCACATGCCATCCCATCAGCCAAAAAAACCCAAAACATTGAAACAGAAGCGATATTGTAACAAATTCAATAAAGACTTTAAAAATGGTCCACATCAAAAACATCTTTTCAAAAAAAATTTAAAGACTTTTAACCTGAAACTTAGCTGGGTCCAGAAGCTGGCAAACAGAAGAACAGAATGACATACTTGAAGGAGTGTGGGATGTAGTGTGAGAAGACCTATGAGAATGTGCTCTCCTAAGCAAGGACTCTGCTTTTGTCTTCTGATCTCTAGAAGGTGCTTCCAGCAACTCTTTGAACTGTGACAGAGCTTTGAGCCAAATATGCAGCCACAAAGAGCAAAGGTTCCACAGAGCTTGTTCTGTGATCTCAGTTCTGTCTTCCTCTCCTATTCCTACCCTTTCTTCTCATTTATATATTATTTTAAAAATTATTTATTTATTTATTTATCGGGCTGTGCCAAGTCTTAGTTGTGGCACTTGGGATCTTCAATCTTTGTTGGGGCTTGCAGGATCTTTAGTTGGGGCACACAGGATCTAGTTCCCTGATCAGGGAACGAACCCAGGAACCCTGCATTGGGAGCGAAGAGTTTTCGCCACTGGAACACCAGGGAAGTCCCTCATTCATATCATTTAAATTTGATTCATAGTTGTCTTTAAAGATATATATAATTAAAGACATGCATAATTCTATATTGATTTCAACTCTTTTTTTATTCCAAAAAGCTACTATGTCACCTTGAGTAGACTCTAATCTGGTACCCTGAAGAGTTTCCCGTCATTCACATATCAAATTAGAACAATTCCAAAACAACACACACTGGGTTTCTGAAAAAATCATTGGATAAAATATTGGAAAGCCCTTTACAAGTTGCACAAAAGTCAACAGAATTTCATTACGGTACAAACTAGTCAGCAAGTATGACAATCCTTTAACTGAATACATACATACTATTAGGGCTTCCCTGCTGGTTCAGATGGTAAAGAATCTGCCTGCAATGCATGAGACCCAGGTTTGATCCCTGGATTGGGAAGATCCCCTGGAGAAGGAAATGGCTACCCACTCCAGTATTCTTGCCTGAAAAATTCCATGGACAGAGAAGTCTGGCAGCCTATATTATAGTCCATGGGGTCACTAAGAGTCTGACATGACTGAGCGACTTTTATTCATTCATTCATACATACTATTGATGTGATAGTTTCTATTATTTGGTACTAAAACTTAGAAATAAAAAAAAACCAAAGTTGTGAAAAAGTATATATGCATTAGAAGATGAATATAAGAGAAGAAACAGTTTTAGAAGTCTTTATTCTAAAACCAGTTGTATTCCTAATAAAAGGACTCTACCAAACTAAGATTTTACCTTTGGGAAAAACCTGAAAAAGTAGGATAAGACAGACTCACTTGATTTTGAAACTTCTATTTAATTTTTTTAAATACACTTCTACAACCAGATCAGAACTCTTCAGGGAAAAACAAGAAAAAGCAATAGGGATTTTTCAGATGCTGCTGCAGGGTAAGTGGAAAGATGGATGGTGCTAACTGAGCATGTCTTATACAGGCCAGGTATTTTAGTAGGTGTTTATATATGTTCTCCTTCTTTTTATCTTTATAAGAAAGATTATTTTTATCCCTTACTTAATAGATGAAGAAACAGATCTCAGGAAGGAGGACTTGTCCAAAATCATAAAAGGTTGGGAAGATCCCCTGGGGAAGGGAATGGCAACCCAGGCGAGTATTCTTGCCTGGAGGATCCCATGGACAGAGGAGCCTGGCAAGCTGTCCATGGGGTCACAAAGAGTCAGATATGACATAGCGACCAAACAAGTTAAATGTTGAACCGGATCCATACTATTTCTCCCTGACCTCAAAGCCCACGTGCTCTCTACACCTTGGTGCTCAAGAGAACATGAGCCTTCTCTAAAATCTCTCTAAAAGCAGCTGAGCTGGGCCCAGCTGAGAGGTCAGATGTGCAAACAAGGAGAGAAAAGCACAGGAGAAAGGCCAACGGGAGGATGATGCATCCTCACAGGATGTACCTATTCCAGGAAACCTGGAAACAGATTCACTGCACAAACCAAACCAGTAAAGTTCTACCTGTACAGGTATGACCCAGGCTGCTACATACATTTCTGCAGAATAGTCTAGAGCCTCTAATTCAAATGACTATGCTGCCAATTTTGGTTTACTTTTGCATCTACTTCTGACATGGAGGCTTTTTGTAGCTGTTATAGAAAAAACAAAAAACCAACAACAGTTTGAACTAGAATGTTTCTCAGAGATCAACTAAGTGTCCTAGTGCTATTTGACAGACAAGGAAACTGAGATCCAAGAGATAAAGACAGTCAGAAACTTTTTCGTTCAGAAAACCATTTAGCCTCTCTCTTTGAGAGGATATTAAACTTTCCATCTTCCCAGCAAAATGCAGACGTGGTTTCCCATGGACAGCTTCCAAATTCTCTGGCCTACTGAGGAACTTACATGCTTTACTTTGGGCATGATGATACCCATTTGGTTTTGTTGTTGTTGTTAACTTTTATGTGATGAAGACAGGTTGAATTTAAGCACTTATTCAGAAAGGATCAAACTCACATTCTGTTGAATAAGGATTAAGCCAGCAGCACACTGTCGTGCTGGGGACAGAAAGCAAAACCCATTACCACTTCTGGAGGGAGAGATGGAATCACAGAGAGTTCCTGGGATAGGAGTTAGGAGTTCTGGCCTAGATATACTCAGACGGAGAATTACCATAAAAACGCCCCCTCATATCTTTTTTAAAAGGTTTTATTTTTAATTAAGCCTTCCTTCCAAAACATTACCCCAGTGCTTAGCTTTGTCTGCACATCTTTCAGTTCAGCGAGGAGCAGCTACCTTTTTACCAAGGCAGAGAAAACAGTGAGTGGTTGAGTGATCCATAGTTTCACAATTCAGATTGACAAGTTAAGTCTGAAGACCTGACAACAGTTCTAAATGAAGCTTAACAGATCTTAGAGAAAGTAACTTGTCTCTTAATAATAAAACAACTCTACATCCTCAGCTCTCCTAGTCCCGTGGTCTTGCTCAGAATCACTTAAAGAGCAGAGTACCAGCCATTAAAAAGAATGAAATAATGCCATGTGCTACAAAATGGATGGACCTAGAGACTATGATACAAGGCAAAGTCAGAAAGAGAAAGACAAATACCATATGACATCAGTTACTTGTGGAGTCTAAAATACAACACAAATGAACTTATCTATGAAACAGACTCACAGACATAGAAAACAGACTCATCAGTGCCAAGGCAGAGGAGAACAGGGGAGGATGGACTGGGAGTTTGGGATTAGCAGACGCAAACTATTATAAACAGAATGGACGGACAACAGAGTCCTACCATACAGCACAGGGAACCATATTCAATGTCCTGTGATAAACCATAATGGAAAAGAATATATATTTACATGTGTAACTGAATCACTTCGCTGTTCACCAGAAAGTAACACAACATTGTAAATTAACTATTTCAATAAAATAAATTTTTTAAAAATTTAAAAAGCAGAGTACACCAAACCCAACAATCAAAATTACATTATGGCACAGATGGAACTAACAAATGGTTCACAAGGAAGACAGAAGGTAAATGTTTTACTCCTTTCCAAAAAACAAATAGTAATAATAAAAATGATTGTAATCATTTAAAATGCTCCCTAAAAACAAACAAATGAAAACACAAGAAAAGGGGTCCTTATCTAGTGTTAAGTCTGATGTGGTTCTAGAGACTTCTTTCTGTCACTCTACAAATGCTAAGATGGGCAGTATCTGGATCTCACATTTCCCCACATATATGAGGAAAATTCAGGATTTTTACAAATCTAAGAAACAATGTACTTCTCTTCAACGCAGGACACGCTCTTTTATCCTTAATCCAGCCTCTTATGTACATGTTCTAAAATATGTGTCCATCTGAGCAGGGGACTCAGGACCACAGAACTGAGTGACCCTGGGGAGGGCAGCTGAGTCTATGGACGGGTTTACATCATGGATGCTCTGACCCTAGAATGCTCAAAGGAATAAGGAAGATTTAAACATGGTCAAGAAACAAATCTAGTTACCTCAAAAGTCCCTTAAGGAAAACTTTGCTCAAAAAGCCATCGTACCTTTTCTGATTCATAAGAAGTTCTCTGTGAAGGTCTTGATGGTTCCGGGACGTCTTGACAGGATTGACTAGTTTCTGAGGCCTAATGAGTTCGGGATTGTCATCATCTATATAGTCTGGCTCGGCCATGATGTTTCTCGGGATGAGATACGTGTCCTTAGGGTCAGAATCCTCCAGGGGGCTGTCTGAAACAGAACGATGAGAGTCACTGTGGTGTCTATCCACTCAGAGCAGAGGCCTGGGACAGCCAAGTGCATCCCCCAGGGAGCCTCCACCTCTTCAATGGAAACCCTCTGAAGCTCTGTCTTAGCCACGGGGGCGGCGAGGAGCGGGAGGAGCCCTCCTGGTTCTGGGAGGAGGCAACTAAAGCACAGAGTCCCACAGCCAGACGGGTCCCCACCAGGTCACCGTGAGCTTCAGGTCATACAGGTCCTGCCCACCACGTGTCTAAATACCCGCTGAACCCACGATGAGCATCTGCGCACCAGACCCAGGTCCTTCATGCTCCCTTCAGCCACCAAATTAAGCTGTTCTAAAAATGTACAGATCCCAGAGCTCGCGGTAAGAGGCCAGCAGCTTCCTGGGGGTAGATCAGCCTCCTTATCCTGCCAGGCTACTGGTCCCTGTCTCCTTCCCACTCCTGTGAGCACCCTGGGGACTTCATCCTGTTCATAGCCTTTCACATCTTTCCTCAAATGACACCTTCTCAGAGAGCCCTGACCTCCTAACTGCCCTGCTTAAACCTAAAATCCCACCCCAGCCCTTCCCTGCTTCCTCCAAACCACAGGTTGACTGACTAGTCACTGGCCACCTAGAGCAGATGCTGCTGAGGGCAAGGATTTCATCTGCACACACACCCTACTCCTCAGCTGCCAGAACAGTGCCGGGGGCAGGGGGAGGGACCAGGCAGCAGAGCCCAGCTCTCCACACTGATTGTCTAGAAGGAAGGTAAGGCTTCACTGGAGAACAGACCACCCAAAGTGGCTTATTTCTGGGCTTGGACTCTGTATCAGTACATGAAAGGAACACATGACATGATGACCCATGGGTTCTGTGTTCAACTCTAAGCGCGTGTGTAGAGGCCCCCGGAGAGTGGAGCACACATCTTCCTTCGTCCCCTGCAGCCTCGATACAGTGAGCACCGTATGAAAACGTGTCATATTTTGTGACACAGAAGAGAAAAGGCATGGGGGCAAGAGCTGGGGGGATATGGCTGGCTGAGTGCAGGCTGAAACTCCTGTGGTCCACCTGGCAGGTATCTGACTGCTGCAGACCCCTGGGCATGTCTCTCAGCACTTACCCAGCCCTGCTCCCTCTCCCCAACACACGTAAATCTTTCAAGATAACCAACACATCATTTTATGCCTCCTTGTCCTGCAGGATGACTAAATTTTCCAAACCAAAAGTCAGAGGCGGGGCCTCACTACAGCAGAGCATCTGATAATGGGACTTCCCTGGAATGTCCAGAGTACATGCGTGTTAATTCTCTGGCAAGAGCCATGCCCCCAGATGGAACAGGGATCTGAGAAGAGGGCAAGGGCAGGAGGGAGGGTCCCATCTGAGCAGGCTCACACCAGCAAGGCCATCTCTCCCCACCTCTCCAGGTGAGTCGAGAGAGTGGTCCCCATCCCCTTCATCCTCAGAGCTCCAGCAGCACCATGCAGATGTATTTCTGGTACAAGAAGCATGCTCCACATGGGAGGGCTTCCCCAGTGGCTCAGTGGTAAAGAGCCTGCCTACCATCGTAGGAGACACGGGTTTAATCGCTGATCTGGGAAGATCACCTGGAGAAGGAAATGGCAACTCACTCCAGCATTCCTGTCTGCAGAATCCCATGGATAGGGGAGCCTGGCAGACGACGGTCTCTGGGGCCACAAAAGAGTCGGACATGACTGAGCATTCATGCATGCACACACCGTAACCATACAAGTCTGTCTATTCTGTGAAAGAGCCAGAACCACTTCGTCTCCAGTTTTAAATCCGAGGGGAGAGTCCAGGTAAGTGTCTGGCACAGGGCAGAAGCTGAATAAATTTTGAACTTAATCAAATCTATAATAAACAGAAAGAGGACAGAGCCTCTGTGAACAAACTCCTACATGGAAGACAGGCTCCATCTTTATTTCTGCCCACGAAATCAATGCCTCAAGCAAACACCCAAGTGAGGGGGTGTGTGTGTGTGTTTATACACGGGGCAGGGGTGCAGGGAGGAGAGACGTGGCTATGTGTTTCCATGGACTCTGGCATGTTGGTGGGGGAGAGGGGGTATAATCGAAAAGATTAAAGATGCAATCTCAAGTAAAATTTAGAAGTAAGTACAACGGGTCTGGAGGCCAGTAGCTACAAGTAGCAGTCTTGGGTCTCAAAGTCATCAGCAATGTTTCCTGAATCTCTGAACTATCCTCAACAGCAGCCAACAATTTCCCAACACTTTAGATACAGTGCGTGCAGGTATGTGATCACACCTGATCCCAGTGACAGTCCTATGAACAGAAGCACTAGAATCTTTATCCCACAGACAATAAAGAGAGGAATAAAAGTTAATATAACTTGCCTAAGCTAACTATGCCAATGGTGTAAATCTCAAACTTGAAAAAAAATGAAAATTAACACTCTCTGATCTTAAAACTCATGTTCTATTTACCAAATTACAATGTTTCCTATTTTTATAGAAAGATCTTTTGAAAATCAACATGAAATAAAGAGGAAAAAAACAAAGAATAAATTAAATCAACTAAAACAGAAAAACTGGCTTCATCATTTGTATATTTTAGGTATAAATGCATGGCCAAGCAATAATATACAGGGATCTAACAGACTGGGCTTCCCTCCTAGCTCAGTTGGTAAAGAATCTGCCTGCAGTGCAGGAGAACCGGGTTCGATTTCTGGGTGGGGAAGATCACCTGGAGAAGGAAATGGCAATTCACTCCAGTATTCTTGCCTGGAGAATCCCATGGACAGAGGAGCCTGGCAGGCTACACAGTCCATGGGTTCACAAGAGTTGGACATGACTTAGCCACTAAACTACCACCACCACCATCTAACAGATTAAACCAAATACTCCTTAAATGCTACCTGCATCGATCTTTTAAAGACAAGTATGTCTGAAGCCTCCCCCAAATGGAAACTCACGAACCTGGCCCGTGGTAGGTCAGCGACCCCATCACAGCAGCCTGACTATTTGAACAGGCCCCTCGAAGAATGCGCTCCTCGGTGGAGACTGGAGAAGTGCCAGACAGACCTGCAGGCAGTCTTGATTGTTTAAAAGCCAACAGCAGTTTCATCCTAGTTAATCAGTAGACAAGGCGGCAATGAGCTGCCATAAAAGTATTGGTTCCTCTGCCCTAAACCAGAGATAATCTCCCCGACCTCAAATCCAAATTCCTGCTTCCTGAGGTCAAGGTGTCAGCAGGGGAGGGGAGCCTGTAGACCTGGGGAGAAGAGTGTTCCAGACTCAGGGTATGAGGAGTCAGGAGCACGCCTGATGCATCTGAGGAAGGAGAGACGCGAGTGAAGGTGGGGACAGAGAGGGACCAGTGAGGGCGCCAGAGGGGGTGGGATACGATGCGGGGACTTGAAGGACGGTGCCAGGGCCTTTGCCTTTAGTAACAGCAAAGAGTCATTCAGGAGCTCCAAGCAGGAAGTGACGAGCTCTGAGTCATGTGTCTGGACAATTACTCTAGCTGCTGAGTGTAGGACAGGCCCAGCATGGCCAAGGAAAGACTCCAGGAGGCAGGTGTCGGGGACTCAGGGGAGAGATGGGCACAGCATACCGGATGTCTTTTCATTTCCACCCTCAGGACTTCCTGAAGGACTGCACACCAAGAGTGAGACACACAGAGGGGTCGAGGGTGCCTCCAAGGGCTCTGGCCTGAGAAACGAGGACAGAGCTGCCGCGGTGGAGGCCGTGAGGACAGCAGACAGGAGTGAGGTCAGGAGCTCCCTTTGGGACATGCTGGGTTGGAGACATCCCTGAACACCCAGGTGGCCGAGGGCAAGCAGCAGAGGCAGTGAGGGCCCAGACCCTGGGCAGCTCCTTCCTGGTCTTACTAAGTGACTGCCGGGGTCTCTCTCTCCGCCTCCCCTCCACCCCTCAGCCCTCCACTTCCACTATTCCCATGACAGAAGGCCACACAGATGCACACCGCCTGTGGTTCCCAGAGGTCAGGGCCGGGGTACAGACATTGTCTTGGGCCTTGGTGCCAAAAGACAGATTGAGCTTCCTGTGTACACAGTGAACAGACTTCAGTTCTGAGCCTAGGGAACAAGTTCAAGCTTGGATTCTCCTCCACTGTCTCTTAAGACTGGGGCTCTGGGAAGCCTCTCTCTTCCCACTGGCTGAGAGGCATGAGACAGGCTCGCCTTGTCTCCTGCTGGACAGAGGCAGACAGGCCTCAGGTGGGCAGTGGCTGAGGGAGCTCTGCCCATAAACGAAGGCACAAACTTCTTCCTTCTCTCTCCCTGGTTTGTCCTTCATCCAAGTAGAGCTGGGAAAGGGAGTCCTAGCCTGAGTCAAGTGTGCAGAACTCAAGCGTGACTGCGAACCAGGCTGAGGGGAACCCTGTGGTCACAGGGAGTGGACCACGCTGGGGTCTGGGAAAGGCTATGTATGAGAAGGAGGGTGGCCCTAAAACTATATACGACAGAGGCCGGGTACCCATGGACTGCTCCCCATTCCTGTGTGTGTGCATGCTCAGTCGCACAGTTGTGTCTGACTCTGCAACCCCACGGACGCTAGCCCACCAGTCTCAAACTCTGTGGAATTCTCCAGGCAAAAATACTGCAGTGAGTTGCCATTCTCTTCTCTAAGGGATCTTCCTGACCCAAGAATTGAACCCAGGTCTCCCGCATTGTGAGCAGATTCTTTACAGAGTTACCAGATACCTCGCACTGAGTCAAAGACTAATCCTTAAATGAAGGAACAGAGTCCAGGAAGAACCACCAGGAGAGGGAGCCCCGGAGCTGTTTGGAGTCTCAAGCAAGGATAAGTCTGCAGGGCTCTGAGCAACCAGTAAACCACAGGCCAGAAGGAATGAGGAGACAGAAAAATGTTTGGAAGTAAAGGCACTTTGAAATGGATATCAGTATTGCTACATGAAACCTTCCAGAAATTAACATGAAGACACTTGTCAGATACACGCCCCTGGACTAGTAACTGATTCATAAAGGGGTATTTTAAAAACTATCAAGTCAGTGAAGGGAAATGAGAGTCAGCTCAGTAGAGGAGAAGTAAACCTGGCTTGAGATCTTGGACAAAGCCCCTCGGTTCTCAAAAGTGAGTGTGGGTCGTAAAATGTACATGTAATAATTTCTGGCACATCTATGATGCCAGATTCAATAAATGGAAGCTATTATTAATCGAACTATGTAGCCAACAATATTTCATATTTTACCCAGAGGTCTGGGAAACCCTTTATACAAAACTCTATTTCTCAAGGACTTTTAAAGCATACGAGTGCTTCAAACATACAAAACAGTTCAAACTAAATGACTCACAGATACTGAAATGAAGGCACAAACATCTTCCTTCTTTTCCTCTTCTTCACAACTAGAGTTGGGAAAGTCCCCTTCATGTTCTCTCTGGTAACTTTTTTCTTTTTTTTAAGCTTTTTCTTCTTTTTAAAAAAGAGAGCCCATTAATTCTCTTTGCTGTTTGCTGGTTTGATTGTTTGTTTGTTTTAATGATAATAAAGCATTCTTTACAATCCCCTAGCTCACTGGGAAGTCTCCCTAGGTTGACTCACCTCCTCTCCTCATGTAATCCACAGTCGCTGGTAACTTTCAATGGCTCTAACCCATTCATGCTACCAGCATTAAGACCCTTCTGCATAGTATGAAAAGTCTGTCACAGGCACATGGAGTTCTGAAAGGCTCTGGCTGGCTACAGGGCAGGGCGTGTACCAAGGAGACAGGGCTGATGTTGAGAAACTGATGCTGTTTTGAGTGAGGTCAAGGGGATTCAGGGAAAGATTTTAAGTTGAGGAATAACAACACAGATTTGCATTTTAGACAGATACTAACACTGCACACTGAAAAGGTAACCTGATGAGAATTCTGCCTTTGATTCCTGTGAATGAGCAAAATCATTACTAAACTCCACTGTCCCAGAAAAAAGAAGGGAATTCCAGCCTTATAGATGCCCGCTTGAGTCCTTCTTTGCTTTTTTTTCCCTTTTCAAAGGTTAACACTGGGTCCAGGCCTCTGCTAGTCCCAGATATTTTGTGTTGATTGCTTTTCAGAGGTGAATGACCATCCCCACAGAAAAATTCCACAACGGATGAATAAACATTCACTGCATCTGGGCTTCCGATTAGACTATCCCTGGCTCCAGGAGTTCATTTTCATATTTCTACATCACAAAGATCTTTTTTTTTTTTTTTCAGAGCTTGTGGGTTTAGTTCAGAGCCCCAGCCACTGAACCACCAGGGAATTCCCACAAAGATAAAAGTTAAAACTTAATCCTCGGAGATATTGCAGGTTTGGTTCTAGACCACAATAAACTGAGTATTGAAATAAAACAAATCAACCAAATTTCGGGGTCTTCCCTCGTGGCTCAGCTGGTAAAGAATCCACCTGCAATGCAGGAGACTTGGGTTCAGTCCCTCGGTTGGGAAGATCCTCTGGAGAAGAGAAAAGCTACCCACTCCAATATTCCGGCCTGGAGAATTTCATGGACTGTATAGTCCTTGGGGTCACAAAGAGTCAGACACGACTGAGTGACTTTCACTTCCCTTCACCTCAGTACATATATAAGTTACTTTATACTATAAAATAAAACAATCCTCTGAGAGAAAATAGTCAAAATTTACAGATAATGCTAAGTTCCATGTTCTCCTCAGTATTTAAAATCTATCTAGAAGCACTCATAAATGAATCCTTTAGAAAACAATACCTGAAACCTGCCGTTGCACGCAGGTTACAGCTGTACTAGAACCATCCGAAGCGAAACAATTAAATGTTTGAAGTGCTGTAACTTCTAGAAAGTAATCCCCAGGAAGTTTTTAAGAGCATTTGTTTCCCAGGCTGTCTCTAAGAGATTCTAGCAACCCTCCCACAATACTCTGAAAAATCCAAGTCATTTAAGTTTGCAGGCCAGCCAAGTCCAGGCTTGGGTCAACCTGGAAGAGGAAGGACTGTCCCTGGAGCCACAGCAGTCTCCCTCAGCACCCACAGTTCCCAGAAGGGAGGCTGGTTGTGAGGAGAAAGGCCTTGAGAGAGCAGAGTGAGCTAAAATGGGAATTTTTCCCAAACAGCCAAGGGCTTCACTTAAAAAACTCCTGAGCCTGGGAACAACCTGAAGACTCAGTCTCGTTGCCAGGAGACCATGGCACCATCTGGGACCCAAAGCCATCAGACAAGTGCCCAGAGGACTTTCGGGGCCACAAACTCAACTAAGCAGACAAGTGACGCCGAACCAGAGCAATCCACATGAGCTCAGAAATGTGACTTTTCCAACTGTGCGGGGCCCACCGCTGCTGGAATTTCAGACTCGCAATAAACTGGCCACAGAGACGCTGCTGCACGCTTGCCAAACAGTGACACGCTTGGGAAAATACCAAACTCGTTTTCTCATCCCTGAAAAATGTATGTTTATATAAAAACAATAAGGCACACATTTTATATTTAGAAGATGGGAAAGAAGGCAAGAGAAACCTTGGGAAGACAGAACATGTGCCAATGTTTAAGATCTAACTAAGCTGGACCAAGTGAGACAGGACCAACCAGTAGGTGGCGATGGCTCCACAAATAACAAGGTATGTTTCCAGGATGATGCCCGATGGAGCAGGACCACCTCACCCGGACCCTCAGCATTGTTAGCAAAAGCATCAGAGACAAGCCACGAGAGGAATCCACCTGGAGTCACTATGCATCATCTCTCAATGTTCTACATAAGCATCTCCCCATCACTTAAGCCTCACAATCGTCCAGTGAGGCAGGAGTTTCTATTCCCTATAAGTCTCCCAATTCCCTCTGAGCTCAGATAGCTTCAAGGATGTGGGCTCCGATCACACCAAATGGGTCTAAATTCCAGCTCTCATTTACTCTAAGTGTGATTTTGAGTCATATTTCCTCACCAGTTAAAAAGAAGAAGAAAGGAGAGGGGGGGGGGAAGAAAATGGAGAAGAGGAGAAGGAGGAGAAGTGGAAGAGAAGGAAGAAGGAAGAGGAAGAGGAAGAGGAAAGACAGATCCTCTTATACGGTTATGCAGAATAAACAAGAAATGCACACCCAACTGAGGGCCTGGAAACAGTAAGCCTTCCATAAATGTCACCTGTGACAAGTGCTATCACTGGCCACAAATAACAACAACTAGGGCTTCCCTGGTAGCGCAGCTGGTAAAGACTCTGCCTGCAATGCAGGAGACCCCGATTCGATTCCCAGGTGGGGAAGATCCCCTAGAGAAGGGAGAGGCTACCCACTCCAGGCATCTTCTGATGCCTCAGTAGGTAAAGAGTCCACCCGCAATGTGGGAGACCTGGGTTTGATCCCTGGGTTGGGAAGATCCCATGGAGGAGGACATGGCAACCTACTCTAGTATTCTTGTGGGAGACCTGGGTTTGATCCCTGGGTTGGGAAGATCCCATGGAGGTGGACATGGCAACCTACTCTAGTATTCTTGCATGGAGAATCCCCATGGACAGAGGAGCCTGACAGACTACAGTTCATGGGGTCACAAAGAGTTGGACATGATTGAGCAACTAAACACAGTAAACAGAAACTGTTATTCTGCCCCAGGTTACACAGCTCGGAAAGTACAGGACCAGGATTTGAACTTGGGTCTGATTCCAAAGGGGTGCTTTCACCCCTTTCAACATCATACTCTTCTGAGCTGGGAAAATGGAGGGGGGCAGGCAGGAGAGCAGAGAATGGGCTTCACTTTAAACAGGATGATTTTCTCAGCAAGATTTTAGCTTTCTAACATCATAGCTTTATAATCCCAACCATAAAACACCTTGCAGAAAACCATACTGAAGTGGGGAAAGGTGGCAAGAGAGGCACATTTCCTTTCAAACACATATGTTTTTATAAGGATGTTCAGAGTAGCACTATTCATGACAGCCCCAAATGGGAGGCAACCCAAAGGTCTGTTAACAGTTGGATGGAGAAGCAGACTGTGGGGCATGAGGATACAGCTGAAGAACACAGAGCAAGGAGAAGGACAACAGCCTGAGTGAGTCTCAGGAATACAACGTTCAGCAAAAGAAGCCAGACACACAAGCATCCATCTTAGATCATTCCATCAATCTGATGTTCAAAATGAACTAAACAACCTCTGATGTCAGATGTCAGCATAATGGGAGCACAGAGTGAGTAGATGGGAAGAAACAGGGCTCCTGGAGTGCTGGTAAGGTTCCAATTTCTGATACAGGTTCTAGTTACACAGGCATATTCACTCTGAAAATTTAACAAGCAGTTCATTGGTTTTTTTTGGCTTATGCTCTTCTCTGTATGTATATTACACCTCAATAAATACAGTCCCTATTAAATATTAATAGCTATTAAAATTAAAACCTAGAGATCATTCAGTTGCTGCTGTGTTATTAGTTTTGTTATTTCATCCATTTTAAACCTTGCTGAGTCATGAGAAGTAATAAATACCAGCCAGTTTGAAGACTACCTCCATCCTGAATTAGAAGCCTATTACGCCACGTACCAATTACGTGACTTAACCTGAGTCCTGATTTCCTCACCTGTAAATCAGGGCTCTCACAGCCACACCTGCAGAATTGTTGTGAGCACTGAATAAAAGTTAAGGAGAACATTCACTATCATGGCACCAGACCATGTGGCAGATATTCAATAAATTGGACGGCTACATAGTTAAAACAAATTAATTCATTAATCTAACTCTCCATGAATCAATGTCCTATCAAACTGAAAAATGGATGACCATGCAGTACAAGTATACTGGTTTAGACCAAGCTTAATGGTGAACCCCATATTGGCCTCTGCTCATTCTTCCAATTTGTTCTTAGATGGGAGAGAGGGGCAGAGTCTACGGGGAGAAAACAGAATCCCTGACGGGTTTTTGTTTCATGGCCAAAGCAGAGAGAGAAGCCCACAGCCCAAGGCAGCCCACACCATGAAAATGTTGACTATGTCCCAGTCTCTGGGCTCCGGTCTTCTTATCTGTACAGCTGAACTGCCATGTCACTCTGGTTTCTGTTGTAACAGCTATTCTGCATACAGAGCAATAATATAAATATAAGGATCAATAAAAACATAATTTCGAACTGTGCTGGAGACGACTCTTGAGAGTCCCTTGGATTGCAAGGGGATCAAACCAGTCAACCCTCAGGGAGATCAACCTTGAATAGTCAAGGACTTATGCTGAAGCTGAAACTCCAGTACTTTGATGTGAAGAGCTGGCTCACTGGAAAAAAAGACTCTGATGCTGGGAAAGATGAAGGTAAAAAGGGAAGGAGGTGGCAGAGGATGAGATGGTTAGATAGCAGCACTGACTCAATGGACATGAATCCGAGCAAACACTGGGAGGTAGTGGAGGACAGAGGAGCCTGTCAGGCTACGGTCTGTGGGGGTCACAAAGAGTCGGACACCGCTTGAGGACTGAACAATAACAACAAATAAAAACAGAAGCTAGTCCAATATAGTTTAACTGTCCATACATCTAATGTTCATAAGGTACTTAGCCTCCCATAGCCCTGGTGGAATCTGACCTAGTGACTCAGTGGACAATTCTACAAAAAAGTCAAAACAGAAAACAGGCAAGATCTTTTTAGAGGCATTTTTGCACAATGTTCAGTCAAACCCCATGGGAAAGGGGTGGGCAGAGAAGCAATGGGTGGAGAGCAAACAAAAATGTTCCCAAAAACCACAGTACTTTGTTCTTCTGCGCGTCACTCCACCGGCTCTGTAAGTGTAGTGCTCCTGCACATTTATAATCAAGCAGTGTATTAATAATTTAACACAGAACAGCTCAAACACATACAAGGGGTAATCAGAAAAAACACGCCTGCAATGCCAGGACCTCAGCAAATGTTCATACCTAAGCTGGGTACCTAAGAGTCTGCAGATGTCTGATTAGAAAAAAAAAAAAGTGATGCTGACAATCAACAGACGCAAGTTTGGGTTGCTTTCCATAGAAACCAGCAAATTAACCCTGTGACTGAATTCCTTCTGCCTTCTACCTCCCCAAAGTCCAATGCTTTGCAAGAAAAAGGAGTTTGCTATGTCGCCCAATAAGGTCATGCTCAAAGCCTAAGCAAAAGTTAAAAAAAAAAAATCAAAAAAGCAGTTCTTGAATAACCTTGGTTTGCTAGTAAGTTGGCCATTCAAGCTACCTTGGGGGAGTGTGAAGACAAAATATACAAAGAAAATGAAAACAAAAACACTATGGGGGTATAAGAAAAAAATGTCTCTAAGTAGAACAAAACTAATGTAAAATTGATAAAAATTTACTAAGCTGCTCAGTTGAGGGAGGAAGAGAAAGAAGTGAACAAAATCCCTCAAGGGCACCGAACCAATGATGACGTCCACACCATCCAGGTAGGCAGCTCATCCAGGTGGTGTTTTCTCTCTGGTACCTAAATAAGTCCTAGAAGCTCAGCTGAGACAGACTCTGTACGTGCCCTCGGTCTGCCTCCAGAGAAGAGCCTGGAACTCCCTGGTGGATGGCGGCACGACCTCATTCTGCGAGCAGTGAGTGATAGGGGGTCGGCACACATCTGAGAGGAGGAGAGAGGGCGCCCAGAAGGGGCCTCACCAGGGCGGGGTCCCACCACCACTGAAGGAGGGCCAGCAGCGCCGCACGGGATATCACAGGGTCCACTGCGCCGCTCGTCCTTCCTGCAGGGCAGCGACTTCTCAACCAGGCAAACGCACCTGGGCTTTCCCCCAAGAAAACAGCTGGGCCTGAGTATAAAGCCACATGTATTTCAACCTGGAAGGAGGGGAGCAAACCTCTTCCTTACTGCTAGCTGGGAGGCAGATGTTCCTTGAGCTTCAAACTCCTGTGTTCTGGCCCCCATATCTGTCCACAAGGGCTGCGATCTTCAAGGCCCCAGGAACAAAAAGCCACCAGGGAATCCCTAACAGCAAGAGATGGCAGAAAATGTCTCATTCACCCCTAGTCCACGTGCAGGGGACTCCCAGCTTCTTGGGGTACCTTCTCCCCAGCCTCTTGTGAGAATTCAAAGCTGCTGTCCATCTCCTTCTCAACCTGAAAGCCAGCCGCCTGGATGACCCTCTCTCCTGGTTCTCCCCACGCCCGACGGCCCCGTGTCCTCTTCCATCCTGACCGCTTGGTGCTGAGAGGTCTCAGAACAGGCCTCAGCTCCAGACCGCTCGGCCTCGCCTTCCCAGCCCCCACACTCTCAGCCCTCCGGTCTGAGAGTCATTTCTCCCCGCCGCCCCCTGCAGCCGTCTCCCTCCCTGTCTGCAGCGCAGTACAATGCTACTTGCTGTGCCCTCCGTCCACGAACCCGACACTTATCATCCGTCAATGTTTTCTGCATCTCCAGGTGGTCCCTCCTGCAGGGGAGACGTGCATCCCTTCAGTGGGGAAAAGAGCCCTGACCAAGTTCAGTCACCCTCCCCGCAGCACGACCCCTCACACAAACCCGCCCAAAGCAGTAGCGGCTGCGTGACTAGTTGATGAAGAAGAGCCAGCAGGGAGTGGGGCCACTGGCTCCTTGTGCCTACCGCTAAGCATCGGGGGGCCAGCGGCACTCCCAGCTTTATTCCCTCCTGCATCTCCAGGCTGGGAGTCACCCCACAGGCACCCGAAAGAACTGCACGGGATGGAGGGGGCAGAATCCATGATTGAAGGAACGGAGAATCCAAACCTGGTAGCTCATCTCCTGAAGCCTCTCCTGATTCCTCTTGCGGTTTCCCTCCTTTCTGTCCCAAAAGGACACTCAGTGTGAACCCCTCTCTAACGATGCTTATAGCTGCTGCTAGGAAAATGACAATGACAGTCTCTCACTTGAAAGTCACAAAGGGGAGGCCTGACTTTTCCTCATTTCTTATCTGCAGACACATTGCTATCTATACCTCCTGCGTATTGTTCAACTCTATCTGACTCATGGACAAGTGACATGCAGAGCTCAGACCTACACAAGCGGCCGAAAACAGGGGACGGGGAGAGAGGACATCTCATGCCTTGTACAAACTCTGTCCTCATCTGATCCTGACAAAGCCTGGGGACTTCTCTGGTGGCCCCATGGTGAAGACTTCCCCTTCTAGTGCAGAGGGAGCAGGTTCAATCCCTCCTTGGGGAACTAAGATCCCCCATGCCTTGTGGCCAAAAAAACAAAACACAAAACAGAAGCAATATTGTCACAAATTCAATAACAACTTTAAAAATGGTCCACGTCAAAAAAAAAAAAAATCTTAAGAAAAACCTCAGAATGAGTGAGAGACAAATTCCTAGTTCTCCTGGTACATATCAGTTCAGGGAATCAAATGCCCGTTTTTTTCTAACCCAGCAGACGATGCTCCTTCTTGCAAAAGGTGACCCCCAAAACCCTCCCTCAAAGTCTGTAACATGAATTGCTATGTACGAGCCAGGTGTCTTTTGCCCCAGGAAGATAACTCAGATTGTCTGGTGGGAAATAAATCTGAGTGTACAGGCTTGCACCAATATTCCCATGAAGTAATTAGCACCTCATTAATATGCAGCCCATCAATCTGCACAAGCCTCTAAGCAACTGAAATGCTGTCCAATTAACAGATTTCCTTAATAATTGATTACCCTAAACCCGCTGGCCTCAAAATTGCCATAGGCTGATAAATTACACTTATCAAATAACATTTGATAGATGACCATTAAGTGGTTCAGAGCGTCTCTCTCCTAGGTGAAGCAGCCTGATGAGATCTGAGGTTCAAAGACCCTTGATTTTACTCTTGAAGAGTGTTCTGTGGTCTAACAGTGTCACCCAGTGGCAGAAGGCACAGTGTGTGTTCAGAGCAGCTGTTGTTTTTTAAAAGAAATATTTGTCACATGTGTTTCTTTACTCAACAGAAAAGAAGAAGACCATTTTTGAGCAATTGCTTTAAGAAAACTAGTGTGCGTAAATTCAAGAAAAACATGGGGCTGGCACAAGAGGAGAACTCCCCTAAGTCCAAAATTACTTTGAAGCCTTTGGGGACCACACAGATGTGTGCCACTCTGAAGCCAAACACACGGGAAGCCCCTGTGACCAGGGGGAGTGCAGGTTTTACGTGAAATCTATTCTGTGTTCCAGGGCTGAACAATATGGTCACTCATGCCATCTGCTTTCCCGTCCACCATTCAGCCCTTTCAATTCCCAAAAGTTCGGCTCTCCCAGAACAAGGAAAGAAAGCCGATTCTGTTCCAAGGTTGACTATCTGATTTTAAAAACTTATGAAGTGAAGTTTAATTGAAAACAATAAATTATTTATCTTCCTTATCTGTAACGAGAGAAGGCTAGACCAGACGGTCCCAAGCTCCCTTCTTGATCTGACATTCTGAGAATACAGAAGAGTTCGGCTTATCTGGTGCTCCCACCACGGGGGTTTCTGACCCAAACCTGTGAAACCTTGGCCCCGTCATCAGGGCCAGACGGACCCAGGGAGGGCACTCCTCTTACGTTCCATGCACACCCCATCGTGCCCTCCACTCCTCCTTGTCCCTGTTTCCAGTGTCTGACATCTAGGCTTTCTGGCCCTGATGCACCTTTACTCCAGACGCAGCCACCCTCACTCATAGTCCCTCGAGGAGAGTCTCAACAGCCTGGTCCAGGGCTAGAGATACTCACATAAGAGGGAGCATGGACTAGACTTCATTAAACCAGAACCCCAGTCCAGGGAGCCCCTAGATACTCCAGTCAAGAACCACACATATACCATATATGATCAACAGAAACAAAGCACTGTTTATTCTTCTTTGCATGAAACCACCTACAGCAAGTATATGTTACATTACAGTTAAATTAATTCGTCTGAATCCTAAACTACCCTGAAATCAAGCCACAGTGCAGCCTTTTGCTCCTTCTTAGCTTTTCTTGACATATCTTTGCCTTCTCTATAAATCCACCTTCTTCCTGCCTACTCCCAACAAAGCCCGAACACATGAATTTCATACAGTCAATGACAGTTTATTCTCTTCACTGCCTTACCTTTAGGAAATCACTATCTACTCTCACAGGCTATTCGTAAGAAGATAAAATTTTGCTGCTCCCTGTCTGAAGAATTGTGGGCAGTCTGTGACAAGAGGCTTTAACACATACACATCCGTGCATCTGGTAATTCCACTCCCAGGAATTTACTCCAAAGAGATAATCAGACATGTACACAGAACATAAGAATCTTTTATGTGTGATTCATGACCGTGAAAAAAGAAACCGCTTAAATATCTAATAATGCAATACAATGCAGCTTTAAAATCACATTATTAGAATAAGTAATGAAAGGGGAAATATTCATGATGGATCGAATGGGAGAAAAATATTAGGTTCCAAAATAGTACGTCCTTTATTTTCTAATACGTGCATCTGTGTGAACAAAAGGTATTTGGAGTGTCCAAAGACCAGCTGTATTGGCACTGTCCAGGAACTCAGTGCACATGCCCCAAGAAGCACAAGGGGAGTGCCCAGCACAGCCTTTCGAGGGAGATACTAAAATGTGCCCCACTGTCCAGATGAGGACACTGAGGCCCAGAGAAGCTAGGTAAAGTCCCTAATGCTGCAAAG
The DNA here is from genome assembly GCA_007570785.1 of Antilocapra americana. Lineage (NCBI taxonomy): Eukaryota > Metazoa > Chordata > Mammalia > Artiodactyla > Antilocapridae > Antilocapra > Antilocapra americana. Next base: position 3,905,972 of record ML660812.1, on the reverse strand, counting down.
CTTGCACGGCTAGCACCAGAGACCATACTCCATGCCACTCTGCTCTAGGGCCTCTCTGGGATAACTCTGTACCTGTGAGTGTGCTCCGTGCTCCTTTCCCTCAGTCAACAGGATGATGTGCCCCGCTCTTCCTAGAGTTTTAGTGCTTCTGTTACAAAGCTATGGCTGGGGAGGGGAGGCGGGGGTGCGTTACCACTAACACAGGCACCACCACTGACACACCTCATGGCGAAGATCTGCTTAACATCTCTGAAGTCTTTAAAAAGATGTTTTGATATAAGTGCACATTAAATACCAGCCCCCATCAACAGAAATCCTAAAGCCCCTGAGTGGCAGCACGGAGCATGATACGCACTGAACATGCAATGCTTTCCTGTCACTAGCAAGAGTGGGGCTGCCACTGGCCATTCCATAGACACCCGGGACAAGCCACCTGGCCTACTGTCTTAGAAATTAGGCAATTTTTGGTCAATTTCGTTTACTCTTTTGGTTCCTGCATTCAACATTTGCACGCATCATAATACTTAAATTTTTATATAATGCTATTTTACAGTCACAAAATTCAAATTTGCAAACACACACCACCAGCCTTTACCACCAAACTGCAAATTCCTGAATAAAGTCGTCTCCCTTGGCACATTTACTGGATGTGACTTTCTAAAGTGTTAACACCTCAGCCATTCATTTCAGGAGCTACAAAGGGAATGGTCCGGGGAAGATGTGGGTTTAGGCCTGATCCCCACGGAGAGGAAGGAAACTGCACAGACCAGAAAAAAAAACTTCCTGCTGGACTAGCTTTCAAAGCCGTCAAGTATTCCTGCTTTCAGGAACAAATAATAATTTCATAAAATGGATGACCTAGTCCACCTGGGAAACTGAAGAAGTATTTTCCAAAGAGGAGACTATCTTCAAAAAAGGACTTAACAGAGAAGCTTAGAGCAGAGACCATCTGTTCAACTTTCCCAGCACCAAAAAGGAGGAAACAGAAGCCCAGAGAGATGGAAGTTTGGCTAAGTTCAAAGAGAAGGTAGCCAAGCCTGGACCATAAAGCACGTGTCTACCCCAGCCCTCACTTGGCTGGACTACACCACCTCACTCGCTTCTAACTCCTATACTGAACTGTACTGAATTTTCTAAATTCATTTTCTACTGATTTGGGGGGTAAGGGGGTTGGCACCAGCACTACCACCACAATTAACATTACCTCTTTATCAATAACTGGATGGCATCTTTGAAGATGATAATATGCTTCAGTTGTAAGTATCCACATTTCCATCTGCTTCCACATCGTGCCAAATTCCAGAAGACTACAAAGTCACTGTCATGATTAAAACAACAAAACAAACAAAAACACCTCTTGTTACTTCCCTGGTGGGACCAGTGGTTGGGACTCTGCACTTCTGATGCAGGGGGGCATGGGTTCATCCCCTGGTTGGGGAACTAAGATCCCATATACATGAAGCATGGCAAAAAACAAAAACAAAAACCCATGCCTCTAAGAGTACGAGAAAACAACTCATTTGCCTTTTTTAAAAAACCTGATGTTAACATTGAGCAACTACAACGTTGAACAACAGCAACTGTTCAGACACAGTGACTTCAGACATCCTCTTTGGACTCTCCACTCACCATCTCATTCTTCTCCTACTAGAGCCAATCATTCCTCAAGCATCATTATCTAGAATCCCAGAATCCCAATGCTCTTCCGGGCTATACTCGCCCTGCTGGTGAATGAAACAAATCTCTACAATGACACATGCATTCCTGGGGGCTGCTAGCTGGTGGGATTCAACACTCTTCTATTGTAATAAGTTACTAGTAACATGAGGTATAGCAGGAAAAAAACCTGAAAATAAAAGGTCCACTAACCTAAATCCTGACTTACTGCTTCTCTGGGTCTGTTTCCTTAGTGGTAAAATGACAATTAGTCTATACTTTTACAATTTTTCATCTCAAATACATTATATTTCAGCCATACTGTGGGTCAAATAGGTTTATGTCCATAGAACAAGATGCTCTGACTTCCAATCACTCAATTATTTCATGTGTGAAACACAGCACAGAACTGCAAAAAATCTCATTTTTCACTCTAAAGAAAAGAGATCTTCATGTGAGAAACAACAGTTACAATTATGTGCTTTTCTGGATAGTTAATATGTTTCATAATTATACAAATGTAATATTTGATTTGATTTCTCCTTCCACAGTGACAAATTAACATGAGGATTGGGGCACGTCTCTGTCTGGGTCTTTGGAGGACTGTCTGGTGCTAACTAAACCCCAGACAGCAGCTGTGCGCATAGCCCAGGTACTTTTAATTAAAATCCTTTTTCCCACTTACTCCTCTTCTGGTTACCCGGTGGGCTTTCTGTGAACAACAAATAGCCAGTCTTGTGATGAAGACACCAAAATCAACATAGGGTTATGCCAAGGCCAGACCACGAGTGTCCACTCCTTTGTACGAGCCTTGGGTCAGCCCCTAAAGATCTTGGAGGAGTGAGATGTGGTCCCTGACGTTCAGAGCTCAAGGCCTGGAGGAGACAGGCTCATAATCAATACTGTGATATGTACACCTTGAGGGTGGGAAGCCTGGGCCAGTGTCAGGGATAGGGTCTTCCTAAGACTGTACCTCCTCCCAACTCCAGAAGGAGGAAGGTTCTCCCCTGTGACTCCATCAGTGAGGATGCCCTGGACCACAAGGGCTCAGTTTTACCTCTCACAAGAATGTGGTGTTAGGCTGTGCAAGGCTGCCTCAGAACTCAGAGGTGTCATGGGGGCACTGGGATCTTCTCACTGCTCTGTTCTGCTCAGCAGCCCTGGCATCTCCAGGAGGAAAGGCAGACTGGGAAGGCACCTCCTCCATCTGGGGTCCCTTTATCTGGGAGGGAGGCCACTCCCACAAGCCCTCTCATTGGCCAGAGCTGTGTCCTGTGATCACCATAGCAACAAAGGGCCCTGGGAAAATGGGGACACGGCATTCCAGCAACGAAAGGGTGACAGCAGTGGCTGTTAGGTAGACAATCAACTCTGCCACACACAGACAGTTATAGGTAGAACGTGTCCCCCCAAATTCGTATTTTGAAGCCCCACCCCTCAATGTGACAGTATGCGGAGGTAGGGCCTTTGTGAGATGATCAGAACTAAATGAAGTCATGAGGGTGAGGCTCCCATGATGGGACTGGTGTCCTCATAAGAGGACGAGATAGCAGAGTTGGATTCTCCCCCCAACCCCACCTTGTAAAGACTCAGGTGAGAAGGCTGCCTGCCATTTCTAAGCCAGGCAGAGAGTCCTCACCAGGAATCCAATCTGCATCCTGATATTGGACTTCCAGCCTCCAGAACCATGAGGAATAAATGTCTATTGTTGAACCTACTCAAGTGTTAAGTCACTCAGTCATGTCAGACTATTTGCAACCCATGGACAGTGGCCCACCAGGCTCCTGTGTCCACTCAGCCTATGGCAGCCAGAGCTGACTAGGACACAAACCCAATTCTTCAACTGTCTTCACAGGCACTCCAGCCTCCTGACCAGGGGCTCATCGGGCGCCTCTGGGTGAAGTCGGCGGCCACCCTGCCTCTCAGCTCCAAAGCTGACGGGGAAACTAGAGTACCGATCATTTCTCAGAAGTGTTCTGTCCTCAGAACATTCATAAGGAAAGCTACAGTGAGCAACAGAGATGGGGCCTTTTTAATGGAAATCCTTTCAGCCTTTAGCTTCTCTTTCCACATAAAACTCCCCTTTTTAAACGAAGGGGATTTTGGCAAAAGTTCAAATGTAAACATATTTGTCGTAGGAGGAGACGCCAGAATGAGGGAGTAAACCACACTGACTGAACTTTCTCTGCTTGAACTCCACACATTAACTCAACTCCCCCAGAGGTTTGTCATTCTAGGTTGCCAGGCCTTACCATGTTCCCACACATTGTCTTGCAGTCACAGGAAAACAAAAACAAGGCGCCCCCAGCTCCAAGAGGCCGTCTCTGCAATCTAAATGGTGATTTCAGCCCCCCTCCCCACCCCTGCCATCTAACAGGCCCACCCAACCTACAAACTGGATAGAACCCCATCTTGGGCCTCCACTGGAGCTCTGACTTTCTCCATGTCCAGGAACAGGCAGAGGAAAACTTTCAAAATAAGAACCGGGGGAAAATGACAGCAACCTACTTGGCAAGCAAGGAACACAGAAAAACAAAAGCCTGAAAACAAGGAGCCTGCATTTAAATCAGCAGATACCAGGTGCCACCATGTCTGAAAAGCCTAACATAACACAGCCTTTTTTCTTTGGAAAAGGGGCTCAAAGTTAATTAGAAAATAGTCAAAATTTCAAAAATGTATCTATTCCAAGATCATACAGAGGCCTCAGAGACATAGGCACTTAGCTTGAGTGACAACAGGTACATCAATCATAACCCAGGTCCTATAGAAACTGGGTGATGTTATTCATCTTCATTTCAACAAGATGTTTTAGGGATGTTTATGTTCAAACATAAATTGATTTATGTACAATTTATGACTACTGCAAAACTTTCATATTTATTTGGTAGCTTCCATCAAGGACATTTTCTTTTAAAATAAAGCCTTAGCCATCACCCCTTCCTCCTTCCATCCAAGTATGCACTTAGCGGTGTCTACAGCCCCAGGTCCTCAGCCAACAGGGATTGGGACAAGTTCTGTGAGTACTAATACATCCTCCATCAGGCTACTCACTCTGGCATCTCAATCAAATCTGTTGCTTACCAACAATACTATTCTTTTATATGTTTTCCCCCAAGTCTTGACACATCCACAGCAGCAATACTGATTAAGTAAAAGAACAGCACAGCTGGTAACAAGCAAATGCTCTGCTCAACCCCAGTTGCACAAGAAATGGAGAACTCTGCTTCTCTCTTTCCCTGAAATTACCCAAGTTTGAGATGTTCTTATTTCTTTTGTTGCAACAGGACTCCTTACTCAAGAACTCTGCATCCAGAAACTTCCCATCAGCTTCTGACTTCTCTACAGCTCTTCTCCAAAAGTTCAGAACTTTGTATCTGTTTTAAAATCCACACACAACAGGAGCTACTGGTTTACTAAATGAAAAGGGCAAGGATAAAGGGCATATCAACACATTCATAATGAAAATTTCTCCTCTACATATAGCTGGTTATAAAGGAAATCATTCACGGCTTCCAGAAGAACAGTTATAAAATAATTCAACAAGAAATTACAGATGTATCATGATAGCTAACTACTTCCCTGATGCCTTAAAAAAAAAAAAATAAAGAATCTGAAAAGCTTAACTAAGACAGGATAGTTTTACCTACTTAAATGAAATATTCAAAAGTAAAATATAGCCAAAGACCATGAAAAATGTTTCATTTAAAGTTTTCAAAGTAATTCAAGGAATAAAAATCACTACCCTTTAGTTTATAATCTTACAAATGCCAAACTGAGTGTGAACCCAAGTATTTAAGAATCCAATTTAAAAATTTTAAATTCAGTCTATAGTACCAAATCTACAAACACAACAGTACATGTGAAATGATAATTAGGAAGGCCACTATCAACTTTATGTTGTAATTTCATCCATGAACCACTGGAATTAAAATCAAACTTTATTTTCTATTTATAAAATATATGTTAGCTTTGGGGGAAAAAAACATCTCTGAGTTACCACACTGTGTTCCTACATTTCATTCTGTGAACCCTATACAAAAACCAATGTCAAGGACTCAGCTAAAGAACTTCCCTTCCATGCAACATTTAGACTTGCTCTCAAGCTGATAAACTTTCAAAAACACCTCAGATCAATGCCTTCCAAACTTTTCTATCTGTAACTGTCTTTATACACAGGGACCCAATAACAAGCCCACACTAAAACAAACTGAAGTAAAAGTTTCCAGAAGCGATACCAGCCTTATGCTATATACACTATGCTAATTTTCACTCTTTTTTTTTTTTTTTTTTTTTTGGTAATGCTTCTTGCTTAGTGGCTCAGTTGGGTCTGACTCTTTGGAATCCCATGAACTGTTGCCCTCCAGGCTCCTCTGTCCATGGAATTCTCCAGGCAAGAATACGGGAGTGGGTTGCCATTTCCTACTCCAGGTAATGCTTCTTGCGACCCACTAAATTGATTCTGTGATCCACTAATGGACGCAGCTTGGAAAATCTTATCCTAATTCATTTACTTAACTTTGCTACCAGCCTCTGGCAGCACTCAGGATACTAGCAAAGACATCTGAAAATTTCCAACGGAAATGTAAACTGGAAGATGGCATGTATGCCAAGCGTCACCATCCCTTCCAAATGGGAAACGCTTAAGAACCATGACCTTTTAAAAGTTTATTTGGGCTTCCATTACTAATGCTGAAGCCATCATCTTCTCCTCTGTCTGATCTTTAAAATACCATTATTCCAATCGCTAAAGAATAAACCTCAAATCCTTCTAGCTATGTGTGAATGAGAAAAGGAATACAAATTAGAGATTCCTTGGAGAATTATGTTTGTTCATAGTTCAGTGATAAGCCTTTTTCTCCATGATGATGAACACAGGAGATGGAGATCACCAAGGCAGGATTTTCTCCCCTTATTAAAGTGCTTCTTAAAAGCAGGTTCAACAGTTTCTCTATCCACAAATTTAAAACTAACTTTATGGCATTTGCCTATTTGTTAAAAACTACAGAATAACTCAGCTTCTTAATACCAAAACAATAATTCTATTTACATATCTTTTAAGAAACAGGACAAAATTCCACAGTTAACTGGAGTGAACAATGAGTAAGAGGAGACTTCTCCTGGTGCCTCAGTGGTAAAGAATCTGCCTGCCAAGGAAGGAGACACAGGTTCGATCCCTGATCCAGGAAGATCCTACATGCCGAGGAACAACTAAGCCCATCCACAACTACTGAGCCTGTTCTCCAGAGCCAGTGCTCTGCAATAAGAGAACCTACCGCAATGAGAAGCCCGCACACCACCATTAGAGAGCAGCCCCAGCTCCCTGCAACTAGAGAATGCCTGCACATAGCAATGAAGACCTAGCACAGCCAATAATAAATAACTAAATAAAATTATTTTTAAAAATTAAAAAAAAAAAAAAAGGAAGAGGAAGTTCTCCAGTCCTGGGTACCTGCAACTCAACTGTCCAAGGTCACTTACACCCACCACATAGGAACCTGGCCAGAAAATGGTAAGGGAGGCAACTAAGAACTGATCTGTTTTTCTTCCTGGTAAAAAGAGGCATGGCAGCAGTAATGGTGGTTATGAAACAGTAGACAGAGCTAAGCTTTAAAGTCTGAGGAAGCCAAAGCCAACTCTGCTATGTATTGGCTGGATGACCTTGGTTCAACAATATAAATACTTACAATGATTCCTCAATAAATATTAGCACATGGGCTGAACACAGTCCTAAACGTCCCCACATAGTGAATTTTCACAACACTGGAGGTAGATTCTGAGTGCCAGAGGGGCTGAGGCAGCAGTTCCCAACTGTTTTGGCTCCAGGAACCAGTTTCACGGAAGACAATTTTTCCATAAACAGGGGGCAGGAGTGGTTTTGAGATGATTCAAGCACATTACATTTACTGTGCACTTTATTTCTATTATTATTACATCAGCTCCACCTCAGATCATCAGGCATTAGATCCTGGAGGTTAGGGATCCCTGGGCCAAGGTACTTATTCAAATTCTTACAACTAACAAGTCATAGAAAGGCCAGAGTTAAAACATAAGTCAACTCATTTCAAAACATGTGTGGGGGTTGCCGTCTGAGCCTGGTTCCTTATCTTCCCTTCTCAGGGTTGCTGTTTAGATTAACATCTGCTTAATAGGACTCATCATTCCCACGACCCAGCATCCCATCTGCTACCTACACAGGTCACCAAATATCTCAGGTGAATGGGCTTCACCTATTCAAACTCAGAAACTGATATTTTGTTCAGCAACAGAAACCTTATCTTTTTTTTCCTTCTACCCTCTCACTGCTCCACCCTTCAAACACACCTACCCTACAAATACCTTTTATTAACCTTAGGAAATACTTCACCAGCACTGCAGGCAAGAGCACACAACACCTGCCATGAGTATGTTTACAAAGGGAAGGGAGGTGAGTGTCTAATGCCTGTTAGGCAGGGCCGAGTTGTCAGGCTTCATTCAGAGCCAAGACTATGACAGGCAGAGAGCACAAAGGCTGGGCTCAGATGGCGCGGCAGGAGCACCCTAGAACAATCACTAGGGTTAAACTGTATTTACCCTGCGAGGTCTTGACCAGGGACAGAATGGAGGCAGGAGAGAGACTGAGCCAGTTGTGGCTTGGTGATCTGGCAGGAATTAGAGGGGCAGAGCCTCAAATATGCCAGGAATTCTGCTGAAGGCAATAAATAATCTCATAGTGAGGGTAGGCTGGCATTAAATCAGTTTTGGAAACAGGAAGTACCGGGACTGAGTGGTTAATAAGTGTCGACAGAACTTTTCAAAATGGGGTTACATTTCTCCCTTGCTTTCCTGTCCACCTTAGTTGGCAAATGCTACCTCCTCCACTTCCTAACACCCCAAAAAGCGGGTAAACAGAAGCACTGACAGGCTGGTTCCATGGAAAGAACCAAAGCACATCAAACAAATTAATTTCACCAAGTTGATCAAAGACATGTCAATAATACAACATCACCCAATCACGGAATCCACGGAACTGCGCCTGTGCCCTCAAGGTGTAACAAGCTAGCTATATATGTTAGACTTGTCATAGTAACAGTGGACAGTAAATGCTACCAGTTTAGCTCTTTGTTTTACACTATACATCCTATCACTAATTACTACTTTCCAAGTATTAAGAATTCCCCAGTTTGGGTTTCCCTGGTGGTTCAGTGGTAAGGAATCTGCCTACCAGTGCAGGGGACACAGGTTCAATCCCTGATTCAGGAAGATCCCACAGGCTTTGGGCCAACTAAGCCCATGCACCACAACTGCTGAACCTATGCTCTAGAGCCCAAGAGCGGCAACCACGGAGACCACGTGCTGCATACCGAAGCCCATGAGTCCCAGAGCCTGTGCTCTGCAGCAAGAGAAGGTACAGCACTGACAAGCCTGTGCAGCAACGAAGACCCAACACAGCCAAAAACAAACAAATAAACATTTTAAAAAAGAAATCACTATTCTGCCAAACCAAAAGGGAAAACAACCCATAAGGCTGACTTGGAAAAATACACTCATAAATCTAAAGGACACACGTTGAATTTATTAATGTTAGAAAACAGGACAGATACAGTGGCTTTTTACCCTTAGGGAAAAAATTATGAAACAACCTACCAGATTAAATAATATTATCTAACAAAAGTAGATTTCCTAATACATTCATTATTTTAATTAAATTAAGTACTGAGCCTTTGACTGTGTGGACCACAACAAACTCTGGAAAATTCTTGGAGATGGAATACCAGACCACCTGACCTGCCTCTTGAGAAATCTGTATGCAGGTCAGGAAGCAGCAGTTAGAAATGGACATGGAACAACAAACTGGTTCCAAATAGGAAAAGGAATATGTCAAGGCTGTATACTGTCACCCTGCTGATTTAACTTATATGCAGAGCACATCATGAGAAACGCTGGGCTGGAGGAAGCACAAGCTGGAATCAAGATTGCTGGGAGAAATATCAATAACCTTATTAGATATGCAGATGACTCTACCCTTATGACAGAAAGTGAAAAGGAACTAAAGAGCCTCTTGATGAAAGTGAAAGAGGAAAGTGAAAAAGTTGGCTTAAAGCTCAACATTCAGAAAACTAAGATCATGGCATCCGGTCCCATCACTTACTTCATGGCAGATAGATGGGGAGACAGTGGAAACAGTGGCTGACTTTATTTTTCTGGGCTCCAAAATCACTGCAGATGGTGATTACAGCAATAAAATTAAAAGATGCTTTCTCCTTGGAAGGAAAGTTATGACCAACCTAGACAGCATATTAAAAACAGAGACATAACTTTGCCAACAAAGGTCCGTCTAGTCAAGGCTAGGGTTTTTCCAGTGGTCATGTGTGGATGTGACAGTTGGACTATAAAGAAAGCTGAGCACCAAAGAATTGATGCTTTTGAACTGTGGTGTTGGAGAAGACTCTTGAGAGTCCCTTAGACTGTAAGGAGATCCAACCAGTCCATCCTAAACAAGATCAGTCCTGGGTGTTCATTGGAAGGACTGATGTTGCTGCTTAAACTCCAATACTCTGGTCACCTGATGCAAAGAGCTGACTTATTTGAAAAGACCCTGATGCTGGGAAAGATTGAGGGCAGGAGGAGAAGGGGATGACAGAGGATGAGATAACTGGATGGCATCATCACCTAGAAGGCCATGGATTTGGGTGGACTCTGGGAGTTGTTGATAGACAGGGAGGCCTAGCATGCTGCGGCTCATGGGGTCGCAAAGAGTCAGACACAACTGAGCGACTGAACTGACTGAACATGAGTTTACAATCCTAAGTCATACAGTCATACAATCAAATCATACAATCATACAACCGAAAGTCACTCCCACTGACATACTACTTTTTAAAAATTTTTATTGTAATTGATTAACAATGTCAGGTTAGTTTCTGCTATATAGTCTAGTAAATCAGTTGTACCTACAGCCACTCTTTCTTAGATTCTTTTCCCATAAAGGTCATTACAGAGTATTAAGTAGAGGTCCCTGTGCTATACAGTAGTTCTTATTAGTTATTTATCTTATATATAGTAGTGTGCCTACTCACTGACATTCTTATTTAATGCCTGATTATAAAACAAAGATACAAAGTACCCTAGATGAACAACTTTGTCTTTCTAGTTTTATTTTGCCTCATTCTCACTTTTTAAAATAAATTGTTTCCACCTCACTAGCTAAAACCAAATTTTGTTTTCTCTTAAAATGGTTCACTGCCGGTTTTACAGGATCCAACTCAGTGGCTTGAAATGACTGGATGTTATTTATTTCCTCATTACATCTGTTACTGACCATTTTTTTTACAATTAATCCAAACAACACATTCTGTCAAAGGGCACATGTCCAAGCACCAAAAATGCCAAGTCCTGGTCCCAGCTCAGCCACCGCCACGCTCTGTGGTTCAGAAAAGGATCATGTCCCTAGTGGTCAGTTTCCTCACCTGTGAGCCCCAGACCAGGAGACCAGAGATTCCCATCAATCAGGACAGACAGACAGTCACACACACACACACACACACACACACACACACACACTGGACACAGACACACAGACTGGACACAGACACACACCGCACCAGGCAACACAGTCACGCTCCAACAGAGACAGGCCTTTCTAAGCCACTCCATCGAAGCCACTCCCTACCCCCGCAAAGGGGAAATGTGAGAAACTAAGTCGCTTCAGTCGACTTTTTGCGACCCCATGGACTGTAGCTGGCCAGGCCCCTCTGGCCAGGCAAGAATATGGGAGTGGGTTGCCATGCCCTCCTCCAGGGGATCTTCCCCACCCAGGGATCAAACCTGCGTCTCCCGCATTTCAGGCAGGTTCTTTACCACTTGAGTCACTTGGGAAGCCCAACCTTGTAATTACTGCTTCTCAAACACACTCAGAAACCAACAGTTTCATGGCTAAAAATGTTGTCCCAATGTTCTCTTTATTATCAAAGAAAAAAATGTTAAAGCAGGAAGCCTGCACTAAGAATTGATATTCCTCCCATGGGACTGTCTTAAAATACAAATGAGGTGAGGTCAGGTCACACACCAGAAGCTTCTCTAAACCCCTGACGGTGGCTATCACTGCCTACCCAGGTGTACTTCTCACACCTCATCTCCTGGATCTCTCTCCAGACCTCACTCTCTGCCCTCCAGTCCAACTGGCCTCCTTTCATTTCTTACCTAGTTTGTGTTCATGCCAATTCCCCCTACCACAACTCATCCCTGTCGCAAATCTCTCCCTACCACTGGCTCACCCTTTAATCACCACTTATACACCATCTGCCCAGATCACCCTGTCTAACCTGGGTCCTTCCACCATGTCTCTGTCCTAAATTTGCATCTTGCCCCCTAGCCCCCATGTGGAACTGTTCAATTTACTGCTGGGAGCATGTTTTTTTATATCTCCCATCTAGGTTCCACTCGATGGACATGGGTTTGGGTAGACTCCAGGAGTTGGTGATGGACAGGGAGACCTGGCGTGCTGCAGTTCAAGGGGTCGCAAAGAGTCGGACACAACTGAGCGACTAAACTGAACTGAACTGAACATCTAGGTTCGGCTCCCCCGGTAGCTCAGCAGTAACAATCTGCCTGCAATGCAGGAGACCCCGGTTTGATTCCTGGCTCGGGAAGATCCCCTGGAGAAGGGATAGGCTACCCACTCCAGTATTCTTGGACTTCCCTGGTGGCTAAGACAGTAAAGAATCTGCCTGCAATGTGGGAAACCTAGGTTTGACCCCTGGGTTGAGAAGATACCCTGGAGAAGGGAATGGCAACCCACTCCAGTAGTCTTGCCTAGAAAATTCCATGGACAGAGGAGCCTAGTAGGCTACAGTCCTTAGGGCTGCAAAGAGTAGGACACAACTGAGCAACTAACACACTGTCACTCATGTAGGTATTCGGGCTTCCCAGGTAGCCAACAGTAAAGAATCTGCCTGCCAACGCAGAAGATGCAGGAGACACAGTTTCAATCCGTGGGTTGGGAAGACCCTCTGGAGTAGGAATGACAACCCACTCCAGTATTTTGACATAAAAATTCCATGGACAGAGGAGCCTGGTGGGCTACAGTCCATGAGGTTGTAAAGAGTCAGACACAACTGAGCAACTGAGCATAAACGCACTGTTCTAAACAGCATGCAATTAGCAGGAACAGAATCAAAGCTCCTGCCTTCGTCAAGTCTATCTTCTGTATTGTGGCAATGATTTCAGAGTATATCCTAAATGTTCCCACAGTTCATGATTATGGTGATGCAATAATACTTCTTACATCTTACTTAGAATCTGTGATACCGTCCAAGCCCAGTCTACCACATTAAAGACAACGACAGAGCCAAGAAATAATGAAATTCAAAGATTGGTTTCAATTATAAAAGGAAGAAATCAGTAGGTATATTTGGAGTATATCTCTTAGCCTCCATAATGCTCAACTCATAAAAGCTGACTAAAATTAAATTAGAATATTTCCAAATTTAATGATGAATGCTTTAAGGGTGCCCCCAAGTAGAATAGTCTCAACTGTTTTAAGCAGAGAATAGAATAGTCTTTTAATTTAGTAAAACAGTATTAGGACAAGCAATTAAGTGATTTCCTATCACAGTTTATACTTCAGAGTCAGGTGCGCCTTTGTAAACAGTCTTGGGAGAGACTGCAAACATTAACAGTCACTAATTTATTAACTAAAGCCACAGAACTGTATGTTCAGTTGGAACTGTCAAAGTAACAATGTTCATATCTTTAAGATGATAAGTAGGGGATGCAAAACTGCTAATTTCCTGCTTTGTGGGTGCTTAGCTGCTTCTGTAGACATTTTAATAATCACTTAATTATATCACAAGGAACATAAAACAAAGAAATAACAGGATAGAATCCTCCACTTTCAGGAAAACTGACCATCAGCATATCTGGATTCCTGTCCCTAGAGAAAGGACAAAAGCCACCGTGGTGTCAGTGACACAACAACAAGTAGACAGGCTCCCTAAATCCAGGCGTTAGCGGGGAGCTCATCCCCAGATGTGAACTGCCCTTTGCAGCTCTGTGTACACACTTCAACTTCCAGCCATACAACTGTAAAGAGAAACACACAACACACCACTGACAAAAGGATTTAGATAAAATAACTGACAGGTTAATGATATGCTAATTTCCAGGATATTTCTCAACTGCTAAAGGAGCTGTACTATCACCATAGGACAAAATCCTTTTATCATTTTACTTAGATAAGAATCTGTGTTTGCTTGAGATGTAGCAGAAATGAGGAAAAGTAAACTGCGTCCTTGCTATAAAGTTCCACCATCAATACTTTGCTTGAATAAGTCCTGAATAAAGTTTCTCTAATAAATCAGTTAATTGTTATCCAAAGAAAGAGGGAAAGTTCTGAGGTTGAAAACAGACATAGAAAAGTTACATTAATCTGATAAACAAAGAAAAACTTAAAGGAAGGAAAGGGATCTTAGTTACCACTCCAACTATAAAAACGGATTTTCACATATAAGGTAACCTGTGGATAAGGGAAAAGGCTTAACAGATACACTTATTTCCCTATTTAAAAAAAAAAAAAAAAAATTCCCCTCACCCAGGTTTTAGAAGCAATGTGACCCAAGAAAATTTAGAAAATCAGAATGGTATATAGAAAATAAAATATCATCCATGAATACATCACTAAACACATCCATATTTTGATATATTTTCCTTTCATTTAATACATATGTCTTTTCATTAATTTTTAGCAAAATGGGGGTCATACTAAGTAGACAATTTACTACATTCGTAAGTATTCCATCTGTGATAAAATACTTTTAAAATATGGTTGCATATATGGCATTAAACTGGTTCACTTTTCCTTCTTATTCAAAAAGAAAAGTAATTTAATGAATTTTAACGTTAACAGAATAAGAAAAAACCATTGTCAAGGTGTCAGAATCTATACTGCACCATCCATAATTCCTTGAAAAGGTTATTTCAGTACTCCCACCTTAACCAGCTATGTATCTGCATGAGATTGGATTTTCTGCATATACTTCAACCGAAACAACCTACAACAGACTGAATGTAGAAGCAGATATGAGAACTGAGTTATTTTCTATTATAGCTAGCTATGAAATAGATTTGTAACAAGGTAAAATAATGCCACTAGCCTCATTATTGTTTCAATTTTGCAGAACACTTCTGCTCCATTTTTAAACATAACTGAAGAAATGTGCACAAAAGTAAAATCATGTTCATCTTTTTTCTGTTTCGAAAACATTTTTCAATACAAATGATCTTTTCCTAAACTGTAATGGGTTTGTAGTTATTTTTGTCATTTTTAAGTGAAAATTTTCAACTTTCTCAGTTTTAATTCCTAACAATAAATAATAAACAGATATTACAACAGGCAAAGGTCTTTGAGGGGCCAGAAGTAATGGGTTGGCCAAAAAGTTCGTTTGTGTTACATTTCTTAAGATGGTATGGGAAAACACGGTCAAACTTTTTGGCCAACCCACTGCTTTGTAACAGTGTAAAGGGGTCCTGAGATCTAAAAGTTTGAGAGCCACTAAGCTGGAGAATAAAGAGTCTCCTTAAATAAACCTATGTATTATTTTGTTTCCTTGTAACAAACTTCTACGCAAAACAAGACTTCTCCAAGACCTTTGATAGATGAGGAGTGTCTTTGTTGAACGGAATCCTTCCTCTTCTGGCCCACACTTAGTTTCTAAATAATCAGGTCCCCAAATATTTAACGTATTTCAACATTCTGTTACCAAACACTTTTTTAAAGAAGATATTGCAAGGAAAACAGGACCCTGGGAAATCAGAGATAAAGATCTCTGACCACCACTACCTCTCCACTTGTTGTTTAAAAAAAACAAAAAGAATAAATTATCACGACATCTGGGGTAAGAGCAGAGTGATTCAGATGACGGTACCTGACACATACTTATCTTCACAGTCATCATCATCTGTTTTTACTTCCTCCTACCAAACTATACAAGCTATTCTGTCAACTCTGCAGAGTCAGCGACACATGCTCCCTCCCAACCACCAGGCCCAGAACTCAATGGAAATAAGAAAACGCCACTTAGTGCCTGTTAAAATGTTACTTTCTAATCAACAACACTCCAGTCAAAAAGTCCAAAACTGTTATATCATTATAGATATTCCTAGCATTTCCAGAAGAGGAATTCTTCTCTACCTTTTTCCTGTTTTTCCAAAACATAATGGTTTCTACAAAGGAACCAATCACAATTTTTTTTTAAAAAAAAATCAGGTTGACAATAAAAAACTCTTTCACTAAAATACATATTTACTGGGACTTCCCTGGCGGTCCAGTGGCTAAGACTCTGCTTCCACTTCAGAAGGCATGGGGAACTAAGATCCTACATACCCATGACATGGTGAAAATGTTAATCGTAAAAAGTACTTAATTAAAAAAAAAAACATTTATTGCAGGTGTAGCAGATGCCCAGCTCCCCAATACTCTGGACAAAGCAGTGAACAAAACTAAGTCCCTGCTCTCATGAGGCTCACATTCTAAGAGGTAAAGCAGACCCTTAACAGAGGAGGAAACATGATAGGCGCTGGGTTTGAACAAGCAAAGGCCAGGAGGCCCTGAGAACAGGAAGATCATCCAGATGAAATACAGACCCAGGGAGACCCCTTCACAGCCACGTGGAGGCACAGACCTCAAATACAAGATGGATCAGAAGAAGAGAGAGGGAGCTTAAGACAGGAGCATAGCAAAACCAGAGATCCAAACTCACCTGGGGGCACAGTGGAGCCGTTCGCCAAAATGGATGCTCTAAGAGAAACAAGGTTGATCAGAGAGAACAGTGAGATCCCCACGAGACACACGGTGCTTAGAGGCCCATGAAGCACACACAAGAACATACATAATAAAAGAAGCACTGGACATGGTGCTTGAGCTTGGGAGGCAGATACAGGCTGGGCATGTAGATTTGGGAGCCCCAAATCCACAAGCAACTAAAGCTAAGGAAACTGCTCGTATTACTCATAGGGTGACAAATGTGCCCTCAAAAACCCCCAAATACCAAAGGGAGGAGAAAGAAGAGGAGACTGCAAAGGAGACTCAAGGGCAGGATCCAGAAAGAGAAAAGAAGGCAGGAAAGAGCAAGGTCTCAGCAGTTCAGAGACGTGAAAATGTTTCAGAAAGCAGGATGTTCAAGGGGTGGCTGTAGCTACCAAGAAACACGAACTTTTAAACCACCTTCCTTAGTTACAGAAAAAGAATTCGTCTATGAATGAAAGCTTTCAAAAGCTAAGCCATTATTACTTAAGATGGCATATACTGATTGCTATTAAAAATGTTTAGTTTTATACACTTTTATTTTTATTTTTAAATTTATCATTATCATTTTGGCTACA